>JBAJHX010000081.1:26099212-26112120 GCA_037176925.1 Amniataba percoides
TGCAAAACGTAGCTATTTCACAATTTGGCCCTGAAAATTGAAATAGCTTTTCTCCCATTCATTTCTATGGGCCTGCTGACAGATAAAGTGACTGCTGACAGCGGACTTCTACAAATAAAAACATGGCGGCCAGTCCTTTCATTCTCGGTGGAAAAGGCCTTATTTTAAGATAGTTTGGACATAAAAAAAACATTTTGATGACATTTCTAGCTAGAAATATACATTATACTTTCACAATATTCGTTCGGTTCTTGTAAACGATCTTTGGTTTATTTGCTATTAGTGCGCCGTTGCTATGCCGGTTGCTAAGGACGATTCGGCCGAAACCAAGCGGCGAGTTTGTTATTTTATTTATTCGTCACAATGTGTCGTTATTTGAGCTGCTAAAATAATTATGTATAACTATTGATGATATTTGCTCAATAAAAAATAACATAGAACGGATTTAGTACCCCAGAGACTACATAAATATTGTTCTTTGGAATTTGGCACCCCCGTTGTTTTATGGGACGACCCGGAAATCATTGCTCACTCCAAAAAGAGTCGTCCCGTAAAACAACACGTTTTGCTATGAGACTGGGTTGGATAGAAATACATGAGACAGACCATCTGTGATGAAGGTAGGAGGAGTGTCCAACACAATTAATATACATACGGGGTCCCCAGTCACACATACGAAAGGTAAAGCTCAAACCCAGATTACTGTGGGGGTTTGTTTGTTTACAAAAGAAGGAGCAGCAGCAGAGAGAGAAAAACTGATCGTTCCTCCTCTGACTGCTGCTTATACTTCAGATAGAATTAATTTTATTGTTGGTAACTGATAAAACTTCATCGCAATCGATGAACTATTTCATTCTGACTTTAACCTGACAATCAAAGAATCAAAGGCAGAGATACTTTTATTACAGAGATAAAAAAAAAACATGGCTACAGATATTGTGATATGATATCACAATAGCAATATGATATTTCATAGTTTTTTAGTTGTTGTTGTAAAACATGCCAATTGTAAATATCATGTTTCATGAAGAACTTAAGGCAAACCCTGAGTAATGTTTGAACATTTTTAAGTTTCTGTATGTTAATAATGGCATCAGTTTTCTTAGTAATCTAAGTTTTTTAACCATTGAGATAAACCTTAAAACCAGCCATATCTGTACCTGTGCTTTCTTATCTTTATGGCATTTATATAGTACATCCACAGCTTTTTTGCATGTAAGAAACAACTACGTGTTTTAAGAACGACATGTATTTTATTGTCTCTTAAGGCTTGGAGAGGACTAAATGAACTGTAGTTGACCCCAGTGGATTCCTCACTGTCACCACAATAACAGCCATACAGCATCTGAGGCTTTATTTATTACAGTAATGTCAAGGTCAAGGAGACAGTCTCGAGTTTCACATTAAATCATAAAATGAAGTGATAAAAACATGATGATAACAGCACTAGTGACAGTCAGACATGATCCAACTCATCTTATGACACTAACATATTATAATCTTATAAATCTGATCAAGTGAATATGTTAGGAAAATGTTTCCAGCGAACACAGTGCAACATTACCATTTATTTGGAGTTGTGTTTCAAGCCACCTTCAGTATTCATTCTCCGTTTAACTTTGTTTAGCAGGCATTAAGAAATGCTCAAGAAAAACATTTGGCTATTTACTATTATGTATAGCTATTTGGTGCTGGATAGGTTGCAAGCCAGGCTGAAAAACCAAAGTCATAAGCTACAACTGATGAAAAGGCTTTAACTTAGAGTTAAGAGGAAAAATAGAGTTGGAGATTTCAAGTGACCACTTTCACATTACACAGTTCACATGATCTGTTGTTAATGTAAAGAACAATGATCACTTCAGTTTTTATTAGTAGATTTAATAATTTCTTCAGTATTGAAAACTCAAATTGTATTCATGCATACTATACAGCAAGGGACTGGAGAGAATCAGGTCCCTTTTCTAGAGAACTGAGGTGGTTGATGTGAAAACTCATTACACTAGCAAGAAAATACACTATATTGCCAAATTAAAAATGTGTTTACAGTGTAAAGTGTTGAAATGCAATATATTTATATGTCATTTTGGACTATGCTACAGTTCATATCTAAAATAATAAGCTGGATGTGTTACAAAACCAATAGGCACCCCTACTTACTTTTGACAATAGTATGATCCCAAAATGAGAGTTCAATCAGTTTAAGGAGATATTGCTATCTTATAAAGGCTGAACAAACCACCATCAGGACTGACAGCCATCTCTTGGAGTATTGTGAACATCACTGAAAAATTGTTTGGGTGAATATTAATATTTAAGAGAAAAAATTAGTGTGGCTGACTAACAGTTAAATTGTCTATGCCAAGTTTGGGTTGGATTTGGGTTGATGGATGACTGGCTGATACTGTCATAAACTTTGTGTAAAAGCTTACATAACTTCTACTTACTCCACTGTATATAACTATGCCAAAGTGCTCATGCTTCCTGTTGCAATGTGAAAAGCCAAAATATGTTGTGACTATGTCTTAAACATATATTTAAATGGTTTATAAAATCATTCCAACTGAGTGGAGAGTTGAATGTTGATTTTATGATAAAGAGCTGCAGTAAGAAAAAGGGTTAAGCTTGAAATAGATCTAGTTTTTTATAACTAATCTACCCCCCTGTTTATGGTGGCTGCTTTACAGCTCTATGACTATAAAATGACATTCATAAAGTGATAGGATGAAGAAAAACTGCCCCTCTGTTAAAGTCTAACTACAATACAAGATGGAAACTGTGATAAATCACATGGAGATTACGGCAAATGAGGGGAAAAGCAATATGATCATTATCCTCTTGTTCCCCAAGAAATATAGTAGTAAACGCAGCACTTATCCATTACATTCTCTTATTCAGTTATTGCAGAATACTGATGAGATTCTGCAAAAGTAAACCTTTTATTGTGCTGCAATTAAGTGTGTTAATGTAACTTTTAATACAAAGAAAACATCCTTCCATTTGCCTTCCCTTCAGCTCAGTTTCATAACTGCCTCATGTTTGATTATTAAAGATATTCTTTTGGCATATCCTGCTAACAAAGCTGTGACTACCAAATCAGAGAATATGCTGAATAATACATTCAAAACTATACAGGGAGGTTTTAAGGGAAGTACATTGTTCAATTTGACTGTTTAGAAGACCAAAAAAATGAAAATGATTTATTTCTTGTCGAGCACAACAGTCTGTTACACCAGCCAGTCAGAAATGTGATAACAGGTGTCAGTGTGAAGTCAATAGCTTCATTCTGACTAGTCATTTTCACCCATACACCACATCAATTTAAACAACTGCACCATCTCTATACATGTTACAACTAAGTAAAATCCTTGAGGAGAAAGTGTATGATTGCAAACAACCGAAACGTTAAACTGTTCCTTTAAAATCTGTCATTGTGCAATGTTCTTCTTTTTTAAAGGGCTTGAAAAACTCCATATCCCTTCTTCTTGATGAACGTCTTTCATTCTGGACTTTTATTTGATAAAAACTTAAATATAGCAAAATAATAATCAAAAGTCAGTAATTATCAGAAAGGAGATGTGAAAGCCAGGTGTTTCTTCACCAGGTGAGGGTGGTATTTACGGTGAAATTGTTAATCTCAAACTGTTAATGTATAATCTGCTACAAAGAATGGGAGGGCAGATGCTATCTATGGCTACATATAGATAGCTTGCTCATGTGCTGACTCAGTGTGGGGCTCCAGCGCAACAGGCAACATGGGGAAAGGTTTCTACATCAGTAAATCTGCTGGGATAGTGGCCATTATCCTGTGTGCAGTGGCCCTATCTACTATCATAGGTCTGTCTGTTGTTTACTCACAGGAAAAGGATAAAAACGACAATCATATCTTGCCAACAGATGGAGGAATGACATCCAAGCCTCCCATTACACCTGCCCCATCCAATGAACCTTGGGACAAGTATCGGCTGCCCAAGAGCTTGGTGCCGGACCACTATAATGTCACCCTGTGGCCACGCTTAACTCCGAATGTGACAACTGGACTCTACATCTTTACTGGTAAGGCCCTATGGCTAATCCTGCTGATCTACATGGTTTTCTTTCATAGAAGGTAACTGCATTCACTTGGTATTCAGGGTCTAAATCTATCCCTCTTAAACGACAAGAATTGTAAGCAGGAGTGCTAAGGCATTCCTTTGAAGGGGAAAAAGGATAGATAAAGGCTGACAAATGGCTGATAAGTTATAAATTTAAGAAGGTATAATGTGAGAAGAACACCCATCCTTAAATTAAACCTTCTGCTTGTAGCAAGGTTAGATCAGGATGTACCTTCACTACTTTATCACATTATTTTATATGAAACCATTACATAAGGCCCCGTTAACATGTGCATAGGTTATGCTGTTGAACCATTTTTGCACTCCCATGCCGAGACCCTTAAAATACATACATTTTCACCAGACAATGAAATTTCAAGAGTTTTCTATTATGTTTGGCCCCTCTAAAAGACTTAAATTGGTGGAAGAATAAGAAGTTTGGATTTAGATTTCAATTGCATTCATATATGTCAGTTACTTGAAACAAAAACTCACTGTTTAAATTTTTCTGTTGTTTCAGGTGAATCCAGTGTGGAGTTTGTGTGTGTTGAGGAGACTGACCTGATTCTTATCCACTCAAATAAGCTGAACTACACTAAACTTGACAACGGCCACTTGGCAAGGCTCAGTTCAGTCAGTGAAGTCAAAGCTCCTTCAATCAAGTTTTCTTGGCTCCAGACTGTGACCCAGTATCTGGTCCTACAGTTGGACGGCAAACTGATGAAGGGCCACAGGTACCACGTCTTTAGTGAATTTATTGGCGAGCTGGCAGATGACCTGGGAGGCTTCTATAGGAGCGAATACATGGAGGACGGAGTGAAAAAGTATGACATGACCCCTTACTGACAAATTTCAAATAATCTATGAAAGATATTTGTTTATTACTTCAACGTAAAAGAGTGGTGTTTTATCTACAGTCTGACTAGATCAGTTGAGTTTCTGTGATAGCTTCAGCCTGGTTTAAATAACAACTCCAAAGCTTATTCACATGTTGTATCTTTTGTAGAAGTATGCACACACATCTTAACCAGAGAGGGCAGGTGCTGAGCCAAAAATAGTCAAGCAGTTTAACCAACAAATCAACAGTGTGCATACTGCTAGGCTCTTGGCTCCAATGTCCACTTATTGATACAATCCAAAAGTAGCCCAGAAGTGAACGAGCTATTTATTTGTTAATTATTATCATGTTTGCTGGCAATGTAGTCACCCCCTCACCTGGATTTTGTTCAGGCGCAAATTGTTGTTTTTAAGACACCATGCAGCAACCTAATAATAATTAATGATTATTGGTCAAAAACTGGTTGCAAAGACTGAAAGCAGGAACTGAAAGTTAAAAGGCACTATCATTTTAACATATCTATTTCTAAATGTGCATGTTTTTAATGATTATTGGTCAAAAACTGGTTGCAAAGACTGAAAGCAGGAACTGAAAGTTAAAAGGCACTATCATTTTAACATATCTATTTCTAAATGTGCAAGACATAATTCACAGTTTTAGCCTTTTGAAAATCCTTTTGAAATTGATACATTTCATCGTTTTTTTTTTTTTTTTTTAATGCTTGGTGGTTTCCTTTAACATCAGGCTTCAATTGTGTATTTCCTGTCAGGGTTGTTGCTACCACTCAGATGCAGCCAACAGATGCCAGGAAGGCTTTTCCCTGTTTTGATGAGCCAGCTATGAAAGCTATTTTTTACATTACTCTTATCCACGCAAATGGAACCGTAGCCCTCTCCAATGCTGAAGAAAAAGGTTGGCACAACAAAGACAGTTTGAAAGGATCACAAGACAATGGTTTTGAAGGGGTAAAGAAGTACAGTCAAAGATGATGAAAGTACACATTCACAAAAAAAATCGACTTGAAAGTAAAAGAGATTTAAAACTTCCAAAATGTGTTCTTGAACATTTTCAAGTAGACTTTGTGACCCAAAGCAATGAAAAAGTCAAATAAATTGTTGCTTTTATTATCATGCTATAATTTAATTTCTCCTCTACAGAATCAAGCAACATCACCATTGATGGTCATAATGTGCAGAGGACAATTTTTGAGCCAACTGAGAAAATGTCCACCTACCTGTTGGCATTCATTGTCAGTGACTTTGGCAGCATCGAGAACACCATTGATGGAGTTTTGGTAATTGACCACTTGAAGAGATTTTGTCCCTCTCTCATGAATTCAGTTACATTTACAAAGGAGTCTTTTTTTTTTTTATAAACAACGGATGATACTAGCCTACACATTGTACATACAAGTATTGTTCATTTTCTGCTGTTCTCTATGGAGGACTGACCATTTCTAGGTATCCACATTCCAGCAAACAAACAGCACAATCATTTCCCATTCACAATGGTCAAATGTCATTGTGACTGATGAGTATGTTTTGGAGAGAGGTATGTATAAGAACAGTGTTTATTATCTGATAGATCTATGCTAGCTTTCTTATAACTGTTGCTTTTAGCTAGGAAAAAATTTCCTTCAGCTGGTGTCTCAGCAGTGATGATCTGTCACTGTCCATTTTTCCTGGTTTCCAGCTCAATATCTTGTGCTAATTCTAGAGCCAACAAGAGGTTCTTTCTTCTACCTCCACCAACCTCCAAGTGGTATCTTTAATCCTTTTTAGGCTATGCCTGCCACCACTTACTTCATGGCAGTTCAATCAAGACGATTGACATCTGACAATGTTGAGTTTTCTGTGGGGGAAACATTATTTTCTTCTCATGTCTCGTTAAAATGATTTTCCCCCAAAAAAATACAACTCAGTAAATGTACTACAAGGGATAGCCAATAAAATATACAATACAATATACAATACAATAGAAATTTATGATATTATTATGTTATTATTAAGTGATGGATCTGCGAAAAGAGTTCAAGAGTCTTGGCCTGCAGGATGAAGTTGCGCCTGAGCTTGGTCATGTGGAATCAGATGCTGCAGAACATTGAATATCAGCCAGATGACAGACAGAACAGTTTATGGCCAGGGTGACTGGGGTCCTTGATGATCTTGTTGGTCTTCTTCCTACACTGCTGGGTGTAGAGGTCCTCCATGGATGGCAGCTCAGTCCTGGCAGCTTTCACCATCTTCTGTAGAGCCTTACTGTTGAGGGCGGTGCAGCTGCCAAACCAGGTGGTGATGCAGCCAGCCAGGATATGGTGCACCTGTAGAAGCTACAGAGTATCTTTGAGTCCAGTTGAGTCAGAGGTCTCTGAGCTTGGTAATGAGCTTGGAGGGCACAATGGTGCTGAATGGTGAACGGTAGTTAATGAACACTATTCTCACACGTGTGTCTCTGGTTCAGGTGCGAGAGGGCAGTGTGGAGGGTGAGGGCGATGGCATCTTCAGTTGACCCTTTGGGCCTGTGGGCAAACTGAAGTGGGTCTAGTGAGTACAGGAGGGAGAAAGTGATGAATGATTTGACTTCATGATGGTGGACGTTAGTGCTAAGGGGGCGGTAGTCATTCAGGGAGAGGATTTGGGGTTTCTTGGGGACAAGTACTATCATGGTCTCCCTGAAGCATGTGGGGACTACAGACTGGAGTAGTGAGAGTTTGAAAATGTCTGCAAAGACATCTGCCAGCTGATCTGAACACACCTTGAGAGCTGCTACGTCTGCCCTGGATATCACAGGAGGACAGTGGTTCTGAGCCTTTTGCAACTCCACAGCTGAGGAATTACTCTGCAAGTGTGCATAAAAAGTGTTCAGCCATCCTGCATCTCTTTAAGTGTCCACAATGCACTGCCTCTGTTTCTCCAATTTTCTACATTTGGTCCTGGATTGATATATCTTTGGGCCCTTTGCAGTATTGCAACCTTTCTGTAATGGCACTTGACTTCTAACACTTCTCCTAAGGGTGAAGTTTTGGCAAGACTCTGGAGATCATCTGTCTTTCCAGAGTCACCAAATGCAAGTTAAACCAAGCATAGGATTTAAAATTTCATGGTAGTATCTAAAATGCACTTTTACAGAGAATCATGGTCAAATTTGTTACCCAAAATGATGGCAGCATATAGACTGACCCAGATGGATTGTTTCACTATTATACAAACGAATGTCATAAGAACAATTTCACAAGTAATTAAAATCAAATATATATGTACACATAGTGGTAATATCATGTAATTAAAGAGGTGATATAAAAAAAAAACCTATACAGAGATTTTATGCTTTTGGATTGGATATGGAATATGATGTTCAAACAGAAGCAGAAGAAGTAATTGTGTGTACTGTGTGATGACGTTTTAGATCCGTATCTTTGCCCGGAAGCCTGCTATTGCTGCAAAGCAAGGAGAGTATGCCCTAAACAAAACTGGACCCATCCTTAAGTTCTTTGAGAAGTATTACAATTCCAGCTACCCTTTGCCCAAGTCTGGTAAGTCCCCCACACATGAAAATATGGAAAAATGAGTTTTGTTTAAATCAAAATCAATCAATCAATCAATCAATCAATCAATCAAATTAAGTTAGGCCTTGGTGTGTTGGTGCATAATGCTAAATCTAGTAAGAAGAAAATATAAGAAATGGTGACAACAAGTGCTGAAGCCAAAAGTCATAAGTCAGAAACATAGATCAACTAAAAACTGCTGAATAAAATATGAAAAAAAGGAAATTATATGTATAATATAATTATTTTAGTGAAAGACCTTTTTTGTGTTAAGTTTTTCTTGCACTCCTCAGGGTCCTGGGAGTGATGATGATGGAGGAGGGAAGGATAAACTTAATTATGGCAATGTAGAAATGTGCTATCACTATTTGTCTTCACCTGCCTGCTAGGTTTTGATGATGTTCAATTCCTACTTGAGGTACTAGGTGATGATGGTTCCCAGGAAGTGAAAGGACTTTGTAGTATAAATTAGAGAGTCATATGGGACAGGTGGGGCTGTATTCTTCCTGTAATCCACAATAATCTCCACAGTCTTTACAACTTTGAACCCTAAATATGTCAGACAACACTAGGTCACCAGAGTCAGTCTCCCCTGTGTAGGCAGATTCATCCCCATCAGAATCACTCAAACAAAAATTTGATTTAAGAAATATAATTATAAATTAAATAATAGTACTAGAATGATAAAATAAATATAAACATAAAATATAATTTCTACAACTAAGTAGATATGCAGGCAGTATATGAGACGGCTGAGCACACAGTCCTGAGAGGCACTGGTGTTAAGAGTCAGGGTGGAGGATGTGATGCTGCCTTTCCACAGAACCTGGGGTCTGCCTGCCAGGAAGTTTGGGATCCAGTCACAGAGGGTGGTAGTGAGGTCTCTGAGCTTAGCAACAAGCTTGGAGGGCACAATGGTATTGAAAAGTGAGGGTGCCTATGATCAGAATGTCTTATAATTTCACTGATGGAAAAAGAAACTGTAAATGTAATGGTTATTGGACTGCACTTATATAATATATATCTTTCTTACCACTCAAAACACTGTACACTACATGCCATTCACCCATTCACACATACAATAATATACTTAGGCATTGCCTTCAGTGCAAGGTGTCCACCTGCTCATCAGGACTTAACCTAGTTGAATCATTCACTGGTTAATCACACGGGTGCTTACATCGGTCAGATTTAATTTTTACAACAGGACTTTGGGAATGTGGTCTGAGAAGATTAGTTACCGTATTTTTCGGACAATAAGGCACACTTAAAATCCTTAAATTTTCTCAAAACTCGACAGTGCGCCTTATAATCTGGTGCGGCCACCGTAGTCAGGAGCCTCGTGGAGTGATACATACTGTGTTTAATGCGCCATATAGTCCGGTGTGCCTTATATATGAAAAAAGATCGAAAATAGACCATTCATTGACAGTGCGCCTTATAATCCAGTGTGCCCTATTGTGCAGAAAATACGGTACTATATCAGTTATAAACAGGCAAACTGTGATAACTGCATTGTTATGCAGTCTTTTCTAACAGAATTATTCCATCTTTATTCAGCGTTGTTGGCCAGCTCATACAGTACATTGCCAAATTTTGTTACCTCAATAGCTACCTTTATATAGAATACTAGGGATATGAGTATATAGAACACACAGTATGCAGTGTTCAAATGACAACATTTATATGATGAAATTAATTATAAAACAATTATTCCAGATGTGTGTGTTCCAGAGTGATGACTCTCCAGATCATGTTTTATGTTAAGTGAAAATGTTAAGTGACCAACCATGAATAATTTCTTTCCTAATTCAGATCAGATAGCTTTACCAGACTTTAATGCTGGAGCCATGGAGAACTGGGGTCTGATCACATACAGAGAGACAGCACTGCTCTACGATAAAGCATTCTCCTCCAACTCCAACAAGCAGAGGATTGCTACCATCATTGCTCATGAGCTGGCTCACATGGTGGGTTAGGGGTTAGGGTTATGTGGTCATTGTTATATGTGATCATTGTTATAATTCTTCCTGGATACTGTGATTGGTTTTGTAATCAGTTTATAAATTAATTTATACTGAGGACATCAGATTTGGCATGATTGTGACTAACCTTGAAAAAGAGAAAAATATATCTTTCAAAGTACATAACATCTTTCTCAAGTCCTCTTAACATGTTTCAAGTTAAGTCTCATTTCCTTGAAGGAAAGTCCAAGTCAAAGAATAAGACTAGTCAACTCAAGAAGCAAATTTAATGGCTTTATGAGAATTCTAAATCAAGTCTTGTCAATGCAATCTCAAGTCAAATGTTAAGTCCCAAATTAGTCATTAGTTAATGTGCTGCTCTGTGCCCTCTTAATTGCCCCTCTGGGACAAATACATTTTTTTTCTGATTCTGATTGTTTTTTTCCTGTCCACAGGTTTAGGTGCCTGAGAAGCGCTGCTTATGTTTTCCCTTTTTTATATTTCAAGGTACAGTAGTCACATATTTTTCTTGTGGTGTCTCTTTAGTGGTTTGGTAATCTGGTGACCCTGAGGTGGTGGAATGACCTGTGGCTGAACGAGGGCTTTGCATCTTATGTTGAATACCTGGGAGCACACGAGGCTGAACCTGACTGGAATGTGGTAATGTTTTCACTCCTACCTCATGACCTTAAAAATCTGTGTAATGTAGGATGAGGTGAGAATTATCCGTTTTTATCTGTTTCGTTTGTCTCATAACAGAAAGACCTCATCGTTCTCAGTGATGTCCATAGGGTATTTGCCATTGATGCCCTGGCCTCCTCTCACCCTCTGTCTTCTAAGGAAGAGGACATCCAGAAACCAGCACAGATCAGTGAGCTTTTCGATGCCATCTCATACAGCAAGGTAACCTCATACACTCAAACCAAACAACAGAGAACAATTACCCCATCTCTGACACTAAGATCAAGCTACCATTCCAACATTTAAAGCACGCTTTCTCATTCTCAGGGAGCATCTGTTCTGAGGATGTTGTCAGATTTCCTAACTGAAGAAGTCTTCACAATGGGACTCAGGGTAAGGACCTAATGTAGACAAAAATATTTACCTGAAAAAATATATTACACACCATGAAGCTCAGTTATTTGACACAGTTAAGAACATCCAGCAATGAATCATTTTATGATTTGGCTACACATGTTCTTGGCAAGTTCTTCTTCTAGAAACATGGCAGAGTGACATCAACACCATAGCTTTCACATATTCAGGCAAGAGTGCAGTGCAGTGCACTTACAGCTTAAGAAAACTGCCACAGTTAAAAGGATATATATTATATATTGACATGTAAGTATGAGATACAGGGTGGGGTGGACTACCTAAACTAGCCCTCAGACATATTTTATTGTTCAGAAATATCCTGCTTCACCACAATATTTAGCAGCAATATTTCTCTATCCACCCTTCAGACCTATCTGGCTGAATTTGCATTTGGGAATGCAATCTACACTGACCTATGGAAGCATCTGCAAATGGTTTGTTATACTGATTTTTTAGATTTATAAAATTTAACCAGTGTTCTCTGTGTACTCGGTGTCTCTAATACATGCCAACCTGTTGTTATTTCTTTTCTTGTTTATTTGTTTATTTCCGCAGGCCGTTGATGCTAATGGCACCCAACTTCCTGACACCGTCCATAACATCATGAACACCTGGGTGCTGCAAATGGGCTTTCCTGTGGTTAGCATAGATACCAAAAATGGGGTCATATCCCAGGAACACTTTCTGTTAGATCCAGACTCTGAGGTCACTTCTTCATCCCCCTTTAAGTATGTACACTTCCTTTTAGGTGTGTTTATCATGAATACTGCCTCTGCAAATTACCATTATGGCAGTATTACAACTCCTCTGACTATTACTGCTTTTGCTGCTGCCTTACACTAGCACTACCACTGCTTTTACAGTAATACTACAATACTACTATGCCACTCCTGAATTTCATGATGATACTAAATCTTCTATTTTCTACTCATTAATGTAGAATTCCAATTTATTATAACGAAATCATGATATACATCATGATACAACTGATGCACCCTCCTTTTCTATCTACAAAAGGCAAAACAAACTGCAAAAACTAAACTATATCTAAATTAAATTTTATGCTCATTCATCCTATAGCTATCAATGGATTGTTCCAATACAGTGGATGAAGACTAGAGTTATCCAAAAGACACAATGGCTGAAGGAGAAATCAGGTAGGATGGCAGTTTTTTATTTGGTCATAACCACCAAAGTAGTTCCTAACTGGTTCCGGCACCATACTAGCACCGAAGCATCTCTCTGGCAGTTGCATGTGCATGTGTGTGTAATCCTATGTATATGTAAAATGTGTGCAAAAACAAACAAAAATGTGAATTTCCACTGGTGGGGTCAATGAAGATTTCTTCTTCTTCTTCTTCTTCTTCTTCTTCTTC
>JBAJHX010000081.1:26119163-26131434 GCA_037176925.1 Amniataba percoides
TGTGAATCCAGCTCACAAACAGCTCGTATCCAGGTCACTGCTGAGACTCCACACAGGTGTTGGACGTCCACTTATTGTGTGATGTTGAAGCGTTTGGTGCCTCCTCAGATAGTTTATCTGAAGCTTCAGTAAAGGGGGTGTGTGCTCATCAAACCGAGTTACTGCAAGTCTTTATTTTACACTGTTACACTGAACAGCATGACGACACCGGGTGATTTAAGGTAAGAAAAAAATATATATATATTTACAATAATACTTAAATAATAAAATGGTGTAAATAAAATCCTTAATGTTTTTTTTTTATTTTTTAAATAAAGAAAACGTATCAAGTTCTTCCTAAAATAACAAAAACAATAATAATAACAATAATAATAACAATCACAATACTGAAAGTTTTTTTTTCCTTTTTTCTGATCTCTAATAATTTAACAGTCTCTCTTTCCTAAAGAATAAACGGTCGGTCCGTTACCGTTTCAGGGCTGATTCTCCACTCGGTCCTCTATCGGTCCTTATTAAATAAATAAATAAATAAATAAATAAATAAATAAATAAACCAACCAACCAACCAACCAACCAGTTCCCCTACCACACAGGTACTTTAATAAATCTTCTTTTCTTGGTTTTGTTTTCCAGATTTGTTCGATGGTTGGCAGGCCAGACTGTAATCTTCCACGACGTTCCCGCTTGGAAAGATGGACAGATTACAGACGAAAAAAACAGAAATCCAGCAATATCCTCAGTTTCCAGGAAAAAAAAAATCATAAAAAATCCGGGGAAAAACAGACTCAAAGTGTCCTTTCAAAACACAACAGAACAAAACAGTACTTTTCCAAGTTCAAAAACTTCTTCACATTTCTTTTTGTCGCTCCGCTCCCGATTCTCTTCGCTTCGCGCTGCCGCTCCGTTGCCATGGAAACCCTGTCTCTAGGGGGAATACAGTACCGCCAATCGAACCAGCCCTCTGATTGGCTGAACGCAACTTACTCAACCAATGATTGACAAAAGGCCTAACCAATCATGTAACTGCAACAACACACAGCTGATGTAGTAAATAACTTTTTTTCCTTAAAACAATCTCTGTATTTTCTGTGTTTTTTGTGGAGTAAAAGCCTGTCTGGTGGGAAGCAGCACCTGAAGCCAGAAGGCAACAAGATTATCTGGGATAACTGCCTTAACAGCTGTTGTCTTTTTTCACTTTGTGGTGTGGCTTTGTGGTACAGCAATGTAAACATCGTATCACATGTGATATAATAAAGATATTTTCTGATATGAGGATTATTCTTCACATGGTAGTGGAGGACAAAATGATTTTCCTCTGGGATCATAATAAAGGCCTGATTTACACACGTAAGCAAGATATAGAAAAGCCACAATATTTCCTGCATTATCTTATGTTTGCCTTGAGGACACTCTTTATTTTGAAACACCCATAGCTTTATTCTTACCTCAAGGCCAAAATGTTGTGTTCCATAACCTCGTTGTCACTGAGGTTACCATTAAATCTGCTGAGCATAGCAATGCTATTCACTTGTTTAGTCCTTGTAATGTTCTCAAACTAATATAATGTGTGGGTGGACTACAAGATATAGTAAACAATTGAGTCTTAAGATTTTATTTTTTGTGTTATGTTGCGTATTTCCTTCCTTCTGACTTCATTTCTCACACATTACAGGTACTCTGATGAAAATGGGCCTTGTTCACCCAACATAACAAAGGACATGATATGTTAAAATATGTAAGAGTTCATTTATTGAATTTGCCAGAGCTATTACTTTTTTGCCCCTCCTTGAACTGACACCTTACCGTGGTGGAGGGGTTGTGCGCCCCAATGATCCTCGGAGCTATGTTGTCGGGCGTATTATGCCCCTGGTAGGGTCTCCCATGGCAAACAGGTCTGGCACGCCTTCCAGTAGGCTCACCACCCGCAGGAAGGTCCATGAGGGGCCGGTGCAATGTGGTTTGGGTAGCTGTCGCAGTGGGGGGCCTTGACGACCCAAACCCTGGACCAAACCTCTGGCAATAGGGACATGGAATGGAATGGGCCGAACAGCAGTACAGAGTACCCGGGCTTGGAATGCCTGGGAGGGGTACTTGATTGTGCTCCAACTGGGGACTCCATTATTCTACTGGGGGACTTCAATGCTCACCTAGGCAATGACAGTGATACCTGGAGGGGTGTGATTGGGAGGAATGGCCTCCCTGATCTGAACCCGAGTGGTGGTCTTTTATTGGATTTCTGTCCATAACAAACACCATGTTCGAGCATAAGGGTGTCCATAAGTGCACGTGGCCCCAGGACACCTTAGGCCAGAGGTCGATGATCGACTTTGTTGTCATTTCATCTGATCTCTGGCTGCATGTCTTGGGTACTCGGGTGAAGAGAGGGGCTAAGCTGTCATCCGATCACCACCTGGTGGTGAGTTGGATCTGCTGGCGGAGGAGGAAGTGGGACAGTCCTGGAAGACCCAAACGTATTGTGAGGGTCTGTTGGGAATGTCTGGCTGAGCCCTCTGTCAGGGAGGTCTTCAACTCCCACCTCCAGGAGAGCTTCTCCCAGATTCTGAGGAGGCTGGGGATACTGAGTTCGAGTGGACCATGTTCTCTGCCTCCATTGTCGACGATGCGTCTCGAAGTTGTCGACACAAGGTCTCTGGTGCCTGTCGTGGCGGCAACCCCCAAACCTGGTGATAGACACTGGAAGTAAGGGATGCTGTCAGGCTGAAGAAGGAGTCCAAAAGGGCCATGTTGGCCTGTGGGACTCCTGACGCAGTTGACGGGTACCAGCAGGCCAAGCAAGCTGCAACACGGGCTGTCCTGGAGGCGTTCGGTGAGGCCATGTAGGAGGACTAATGGTCAGCCACGAAAAAATTCTGGCAAACCATCCAGCACCTCAGAGGGGGGAAGCAGTACTCTGCCAACATTGTTTACAGTGCGGGTGGGATGCTGTTGACCTCAACTGGGAACATTGTTGCACGGTGGAAGGAATAATTTGAGGATCTCCTCAATCCCACGACATGCCTTCCACTGAGGAAGCGGAGGCTGGGGACTCTGAGGTGGACTCTTCCATCACCTAAGCCGAAGTCACTGAGGTAGTTCGCAAGGTCCTCTGTGGCAAGGCACCAGCAGTGGATGAGATCCGCCCTGAGTACCTCATGTGTCTGGATGTTGTGGGGCTGTCTTGGCCTGTGCAGCATTGCATGGAGGTCAGGCACTATGCCTCTGGAGTGGCAAACTGGGGTGGTGGTCCCTCTGTTTAAAAAGGGAGACTTGAGAGTGTGTTCCAACTATAGAGGGATCACACTTCTTAGCCTCCCCGGGAAAGTCTATGCCAGGGTACTGGAGAGGAGAATTCGGCCAGTAGTCAACCCTAGGATTCAGGAGGTGGAACCTGGTCGTGGAACCTGGACCAGCTCTATATCCTCCACAGAGTGTTCATAATCTTTATGGTCAGGATTCCTAGGCACAGCCAGGGGCCGGAGGGAGTCCGGTTTGGCAACCACAGGATTTCATCTCTGCTTTTTGTGGATGATGTGGTCCCGCTGGCATCAAACCAGGACTTTCAGCATGCACTGGAGCGGTTTGCAGCCGAGTGTGAAGTGGCTGGGATGAGAATCAGCACCTCCAAATCCGAGGCTATGGATCTCGACTGGAAAAGGGTGGTGTGCCCTCTCTGGGTGGGTGGAGAGGTCCTGCCTCAAGTGGAGGAGTTCAAGTATCTCGGTATCACATTCAGGTATCACTCTTGTTCACGAGTGAGGGAAAGATGGAGCGTGAGATTGACAGGCAAATTGGTGCAGCGTCTGCAGTTATGCGGTTATGACCGTCGTGAAGAGGGAGCTGAGTCGAAAGACAAAACTCTCGATTTACCAGTCGATCTACGCTCCTACCCTCACCTATGGTCATGAACTTAGGGTAATGACTGAAAGGACAAGATCACAGATACAAGCGGCCGAAACGAGTTTCCTCCGCAGGGTGGCTGGGCGCTCCCTTAGAGATGTCTGTGTCATTAATACTAAACCAACTGTCTGTCACAAATGCCATTCAGACCAGGTTGTGCATTCTTCGACTGTTGACTATGCCACAGCTGAAGAGGAATTTGCTCACCTTGTATGAAAAAAACATGCTTATTCCACTGGAATTCAGTGACAGCTTTTTGAATTTGTGCCAAATAAATATAATGAAGACAAAATAGATTGAGCTCATTAAGTGAATATGATATACTGTGCTTCTCCATAAAGTTTAGCAGATTAGTGAACTATATTTAACAGATTAGCAAAATTAAATGACAGTAGTCTATTTAGCTCTGCCCATGATCTCTCAATTCAGATCATGCACTGACCTGCCAGTAATAACACTATGGCTAATTCTCTACTGTTAGTGTGGACAAGCACATTGTTTTCCAGTCCATGATCACATCTCACCCTGAATGGTATTTCAAAGTTCTGCAGCAGTGAACAGTGTAGTCACTGTTAAGTAGACATACAACAACACAGCTGTAGAACACCATTCTCCATCTCACAGGTTTGTGGTTTCAGCAGATGTGTCAAAGATAAAATGAAATCTACATACATTATGTGTGGGAAAGTATAACGAGGTCAAAGTTGTAGATTGTTGACATACTGAGTTATGTGTGAAGGTATCACAGGTAATGGAAAGGGAGTCCATGAGTCTAGGTGCATCCTTAGATGTTGTCATATGGAGCTCTGGGCCCCTCGACTTTTTCTCCACAACATATGCCCCTTTTCCACTAGTACCTACTCGGCTCGCCTTGCCTTGGTTTGTGCGCATTTCCATTACGCTTTAGTACCTGGTGCCAGGTACTTTTGTAGTACCTGCTCGGCCGGGGTTCCAAGCGAGCTGAGTGGGGCCAAAAACGTGACGTCAGCAGACGGCTGGCCATTGATTGGCCTGAGTGTGATCCGTCAGGAGCGCGACTCATTCATAAGAATGAACAGCTGCATTTCTAAAACACAATAACAACAATGAACGCAATCAGAGATTGCTGCACAGAAATCAAGCCCGCTGAGCAACAACGAGGTGCAGACGTTACTTTGTTTTTGTTTGTTTGTTTCTCTCTGGTGGCCTCCATGGTTTCGTTTGTTTGTCTCACACAACAAAAGATATTGCTGGAGTTTCGGGCCGCCTCGCTATCCACCCATGCTGAGGTGGTACTGTATTGTAATGGAAAACGAGTTGAGCCAAAGCGAGATGAGCCGAGTAGGTACTATTAGGTATGACTGGAAAAGTGGCAATAGCCATAGATCATGTCACCACCAGGCCTTTGAACCTCAAACAGATGGACCACAACTAGAATCAGTGAGGAACCTGCAAAACTGGAGAGACAGGGAGGATGGGGGCTCCAACAGTAATACGCACTTTACAGGACATCAGTGTATTAGGGATGTAACGATGGATTGTGAGACCGTTAAAAATCAATACAATCGTGTGAAGATTCAAATAATCTGAGATGAAAAATGAATCGCAATGCCCTTTTTTATCAGCTGAGGGCTGATTGAAAGATGAGGAAAGATGAAGACATGTAAACTCAGAAGTTAAAATATTTCAAAATAAAAGCCAAGATATACCCATATAACACTACATTAATACATCCAGGTTACATATTTGCCTGTCTTCATGTTAGAATTCTGAAGGAACAAAATAAGAAAATTGTCAAAATCCAAAATGGGCAGTTTATCATTAGGTTTTTATATTCTGGGAATAGGAAAGGAAAATCAGCTCTCCTTCCTTTTTTTCAATTTTGGGCATAGTTTGTTTATACTGTAAATACAATAATAAACGTGAATCCACTGCGCGTATGCAACTTTATTAGCAGATTCCTTGTAAAATTGCTCCAACAACATAACGGGAGTATAACATCAAAATCTCTGGTAATATTCTGTCTGCCCCAAAAGCAAATTAAAAAGTAAAAATTCACGTGGAAAACGAAATACTGCAGAGCCCGAGATGTAACCGAAAGAATCCGGTCATTTTTCAAAATAAAAGATTTTTCAAAGTAAAAGATCATTCAGACTCAGATAACAAATAAAACGGAAATAATTAATTATTTCTTGTTTATTACTGGTTACCAAGTGTTTGGGACCCCCAGTCTACAGGACACTTTGGCAGCACTGGGCAGCTAAATCTGAAAGAAGAACTTTGATGTCTGCATTCATTTTGCAGCACAGCTTTGTTTTTGTGGGACTTAGTCTTGCACAATTAAAAGTATTTCAAGTATTTTTGGTTTGTTAAAGTTAATATTGCAAAGGTATTTGCAAAGTAAACAAAGCAACATTAGAATGCAATTTTGCATAGCATACTATTTATGACAGACAGATGTGCGGGAGACCAAATTGCTTCGAATGTGAAGAAACTTACGTGACTGCTTACACTGCCATTTTATCCTTATTACAGCAACAAGTGAAAAGAAAGACTGTTGTGTAAGACCCAGTTAATTTTTCACTGTACTCCTTAATTGCACAATACTTGATCTCAAGCTGCTCTAGCTACAGCCTTTATTAAGGAGACTACATTGTATGTTTTCTGCTTAAGGTGAATTGGTTTCAGGGAGTTTTATTTGTAAAAAAGACACATTCAATGTCAGACTCACCACACACACTTATCATAGTTCAGATACAAATCCAGGAACCACATACGCAGCTGAAAAATTGTCACTTCTAACTATGTCAATACAATTTACTTTATTTTACTTTATTACTATTTGCACACAAATTCTTTAGATGGCAACTATCTCAATGACTTACAGCCTTCTGACTGCAAGTGAGCCCATGTTTTTTTTGCTGAATGTTCTTATGAAGAGCTATTTGACCTTATGCTTGTAACGGAAGATGTGTTATTTAATCATTTTAAATGTGTCACAATTGAAGATATATATAGTAAAAAATTGTAGTTCTACATAAACATACCACTGTATGTCTGGAAGATTTTGGATTGTGGATTATATTACTAACAGACTGCATGTATAGTTAAAATTAATGTGCGTGTGTGCGTGTGTGTGTGTGTGTGTGTGCAGGGGAGAATTTAATTGAACAGCTCTGGGGAAAGAAGGTTGTGAGCCTTTAAAAGTTGCAAGGAGCTGAGGGGAGAGTCCAGCATGTTTCAACTTCCTGAGGAAGAAGAGTCCACATAATTCAGGGTGACGTTGGTAAAAGTCATCAATTAAAGTCTGTTCCACAACAAAGCTGGCTGGGTCCAGGAGTGCTCTTCTGGACCATAGCCCTTCCAGTCAACCAAAAACTGCCGGCCCTGGCCTCTCCTCCTTACAGCCAACAATCTCTTGACCGTGTACACTGGTCCACCATCAACCATCTTAGGCGGAGGCGGGGGCTTGGCGGGTGGAACCAAAGAACTCTCTTTTACTGGCTTGAGCTTGCCCACGTGGAATGTCGGGTGTACTCGTAGAGACCTGGGAAGTTTCAGCTTAACAGACACAGGATTAATAATTTTGGACACAGGAAATGGGCCAACAAACCTGGGGGCGAGCTTACGAGAGTGCACGTGAAGAGGGAGATCTTTAGTAGATAGTAGATAGCGAGTTGTGAGCATACTCAATCCAAGTGATATGAGTGCTCCATGAAATTTGATTCTGGGCCACCAGACATCTTAGAGCCATCTCCAGTTCCTGATTCATCTGCTCTGTCTGGCCGTTGGACTCTGGATGGTATCAGGAGGACAGGCTGACGGTATCGCCAAGGAGATAACAGAACTCCTTCCAAAATCCTGAAAAAAACTGAGGACCCCTGTCTGAGACAACATCAGTTGGTAAACCATGAATGCGAAAGATGTTGTCTATCATAATCTGAGCAGTTTCCTTAGCAGAGGGTAGTTTGTGTAATGGAATGAAATGAGTCATTTTCGAAAATCGGTCGACCACCGTCAGCACCGTCGTGTTACCTTTCGACGGAGGCAGACCCGTGATGAAGTCCAGCGAAATGTGTGACCATGGACGCTGTGGCACCGTAAGTGGCTGGAGCAACTCCACCCGGGCCTGCCTCGATGCCTTTCCCCTGGCACAGACAGAGCAAGCAGAGACATATTCCACCGTATCCTTCTCCATGGCTGGCCACCAGAATCGCTGCTGGATAAATGACAGAGTATGTTTAATTCCAGGGTGACATGTGAGCCGCGAAGTGTGAGCCCAGTGAATAACCTGAGACCGCAATGCCACCGGTACGAACAACCGATTTCGTGGACAACCTTCAGGAATAACTTCACCATTACACGCTCGCTGCACATCTTTTTCTATCTGCCAAGTCGCCCTTCCTACCATACGGTCAGATGATAGGATGGTTTCTGGTTCCTTGGCAGTTGGTTCCGGTTCATACAGATGGGAAAGAATGTCGGGCTTAACATTCTTGGATCCAGGTTTGTAACAAAGCGTGAACCGGAACCAACAAAAAAATTGTGCCCACCTAGCCTGACGGGAGTTTAATCTCTTGGCTGACTTCAAATACTCAAGGTTCTTGTGATCAGTCCACACAATGAATGGCTGCTCTGCCCCCTCCGACCAGTGCCTCCACTCCTCTAATGCTACCTTTATGGCCAGGAGCTCCTGATTACCCACGTCGTAGTTTCTTTCCGCCGGTGTTAACTTGCGGGAGAGGAAGGCGCATGGATGGATGCACTTGTCCTTGTCAGATCTTTGAGAGAGGACCGCTCCAACTCCTTCATTCAATGCGTCCACCTCTACTACAAACTGATGTGCTGGGTCTGGGACAGTGAGGATGGGTGCGGTAGTAAACAGCTGCTTGGACGTGGCGCTGGTGGGTAACAAGGTCAGAAGAAAGAATATCATCAAGATAGACGAATATAAAGTCATATAAATATCCCCTCAGGACTTCATTGACAAACCCTTGGAACACTGCTGGGGCATTGGTTAAACCAAATGGCATGACTAGATATTCGTAGTGTCCACTCGGGGTATTAAACCCCGTCTTCCATTCATTCCCCTCTCTTATGCGCACCAGATGGTAAGCGTTTCTCAGGTCCAATTTAGTGAATATCTTGACCTGTTGGAGTAGCTCAAAAGCAGAGGAGATTAATGGCAGAGGGTACTGATTCTTTATGATGATATCATTTAATTGGTTATAGTCAATGCAGGGGCGAAGGGAGCCGTCCTTCTTACCAACAAAAAAGAATCCAGCACCAGGTGGCAAGGATGAAGGACAGATGATCCAAGACCGCAGCGATGTCTCTATATACTTCTCCATGGCCCTCCTCTCTGGACCCGAGATGGAGTATAGGCGAGCTTTGGGTATCGGGGCCCCCGGCAACAGGTCTATGGCACAGTCCCATTTATGGTGGGGGGGCAGTGAAGTAGCCTTTGCTTTATTAAAAACCACCGGCAGGTCATAGTAGCATGGTGGAACTTTAGATATATCCAGATACTCGTTGTCTTCTGGTGTACTGGAAGCTCCCCAATGCTTCACCCTCCCCATTCCCCAATCAACATATGGATTATGTTTCTTTAACCAGGGCAGGCCCATTTTTTCAGAATGATTATAGTCTATGGTAAGTTCAACAGGAAATGTTCGTTCAATGACATGGCTTAATAAAGTTCCATCTAGTGATCTAGCAGTAACTGGATGTCTGAGAGTTTCAACCTTTAAACCGAGAGAGGAGGCTAAGCTCTTCCAGCCGGCTGACCACACGCTGGAGCTGATCGGCGATCTGATCCACCTGAGCATTGACAGAGGCTTGTTTGTCCGCAAGTTGTTTTCCCCGCTGCAATATTGTTGAGTTTGGTGTCTTGGTATTGAATTTTAGATTCTTGTGAGGACAAGGTAGAGATGACAGATTCCGTGTCTGCTGGGTTCATGTTGCTGGCCAGATCGTACTGTTAGGTTACTCTCAGGCAGGCAGGATTGAACCCAAAAGCAAGACACCATAAGATTCAGAGTTCAAGATTTCAAATATTTAATCTGAGCTAGATCTTACAGTTTCCCAGGATCTCGAAGTGACGATGATCACACACGACAAGGACATGACAAGATGATCTGGCAACGAGACAGGGGAGATGCCGACTAGATATACACATGAGGTAATAGGGAACAGGTGGAAACAATCGGGGCGGGGCAGACAATTACAACCATGTGAAACACACAATGGGAGGAAGTCAAGGACCTGAAACGAGAGGAGAGTTAGGATTTTCAAAATAAGGCAAGCCAGAACAGGAAACAAGACAGACAAAATCAACAAACTTGACGAGACATAACAGTATCAAAACGAGCATAGAATGTGGTCAGGGTGTCGGGGAGAGTGGAATGGCGGCTAACCAGTTCATCACTGTGCTTTCAGTCCACTATTGTCCTGATGTTTCTCCACATACTTTGTGGATGCTCCTCAATATACCGTTTATACCTGCTTTTTGCTAACTTAATGCCTTTTTTCAATTCTTTTTGGGCAATGCTATAGGCCACCTTATCACCTGTAGGCAGTGTCACAGGCTTTGACTAGGGGCTTCACTTTGCTGTCCAGCCATGGCATTTGATTTGGGAAAACCTTTATGATCTTTGTGGGTAGAACAACTTCAGTATAGAACTTTAGGCAGGATAGAACTGATGTCATGTATCCACTTCCCAATCACTGCACTCAAAGCAGTCCTGTAATACTGATGACGCCTCCTCAGTCCAAGTCAGACGTTTATAGGTAGGGATCAGATTCATCTACAGACTGTTCATGCAGTACAGCTCCTCCAGTGCTAATTTAGCATTAGCTTGATGTGTAGACGGCTACAGTCAGGAAAGAAGAGAACTCTCTAACCATCTTAAGCAGTGTCTGCATTACACTTCCAGATATTCCAGATCAGGAGAACAGTATGTTATGAATGTACAGAGCCAAACCTACATTTCTGCGTTTCTTTGAGGCTGCAGTCCTGTCTGTGCGGGATGTTGTTATCCAGCCAGGTCTTGGTAACAATGGCCACACAGTTGTCGATCTTTGCAGAGACGATCTTCTGCTTCATATCCATTTTGTTGACATGTGACCTGGCGACAAGCCGGTCTTTATGGGTTAACAGGCAGGCCACACCTCTTGCCCTGCTTTTGTTTACAATGCCTCCTCTTTATCTTTGGCAGCAGATGGGGGATTGTGAAAGCCTCGGTGGGCTGCTGATTCTCCGGTGGTATGAAATCCAGCCCCTAGTGTAGACAACTACTGCTGCAGGTGAGTGAAAGATAACTAAAAACATAGATAAAAAGATGAAAAGCTGGGAGGAACAAGCACTGCCATGGCAACCAAAAAATGGCAAGATCTCCAATACATTTTGTATTTTTGTGTTTTGAACCCAGCTCTTGTGTGGTGGGGACATGATCTGTGTCTGTGTTGTGGAGAGAGGGTCGAGTGGACCAGAGCTCCATATGAGGACATCTAGAGCTGCGCTTGGGCTCAAGGACTCCTTTTCACATAAATCACATATGGACTAAAGGCATGGACTAAGCATCTTTTGATTAATGATGATGTTCTCTGTACATGTGGCATCTATTGCACGTTTGTCCATCCCAGGGAGAGGGATCCCTCATCTGTGGCTCTTCCTCAGGTTTCTTCTTTTTCCCTTGAAGGGTTTTTTTAAGTTTTTCCTGACCTGGTTTGAGGGTCTAAGAACATAGGGTGTCATAACTGTACAGATTGTAAAACGTAATAATTATTACATTTGTGGGAAATTAGGGATTACATTTGTGGGAGAGTTATTACATTTGCGGGATTATTACGTTAAAAGCTGCAAATTTTTATTACATTTGCGGGTTGTTACGTTTACTTACGCCACTGAGGCTTGAGTCTTGCCGAACTGTGTTAGTTGCTGAAACAGCTTGGCTCTAACTATTAGGCTGGAGTTGGGACGGAAACATTGAGTTTACAGCAAAAGTAAATCGCGTCGCAGCAACTCGCCGTTTCAGCAGCAGTTGAGTGGCGGCGAACTGTGTTTGCTGCTGAAACAGCTTGGCTCTAACTGTTAAGCTGGAGTCGGGACGGCAACATTGAGTTTGCAGCAAAAGTAAATCACGTCATAGCAACTCGCCGTTTTAGCAGCAGTTGAGTAGTGGCGAACTGTGTTTGCTGCTGAAACAGCTTGGCTCTAACTGTTAGTCGGGACGGCAACATTGAGTTTGCAGTGTCATGCCTTGGCTCAAGTGGTCACAAAGGAAGGAGTCAGCACCCTGTCAAATGTTTAAATGCTCTTTCACTAACAAGACCACGCCATTTGTAAGAAGAGAATAGTTTTTATTTTGGATTAACTGAGGGGTGTAAGGAGGGT
>JBAJHX010000084.1:0-12144 GCA_037176925.1 Amniataba percoides
TAACACAGTTTAAAGTGATCAGTGGAAATGGTGCATTTATGGAGCTTATGTACATGATATACAGATATACAGATATATATATGATCAGCTGATGTATATTACTTAGAAATACTCTCTCTGACTTATGACTCCTGCGGTGGTGGTTGAGCCGTTCATCCCTTTGCGCACAAACGCAGATGTACATGGAAGTGTGGAGAGAGAAAGAGGAGAGTGCAGATACGCACACTCTCACAGACAGACAGCTAAAGAAACATCTGGAGAAAAACACATGCACACCAGCTCTGATGTGGACAACGTGACCGGCTGCTGTATGACGGTGATGCTCATAAAAGCCGAAACTACAATTGTTTTAAATGTTGTAACTAACTAACGACTTTGATACCTGATTTTTCAGTTATTTATTAAGCCAAACAGTCTCTGGATCCAGCTTCTTACATGTAAGAAGTCTGTTTGTTTTACATGACAGTGAAATTCATCTTTTGTGTTTGTCAGACAAAACCATCAACTAAGTGGACATTGTGATGGGATGTAGTTGACAAATTTGTGATGAACAACTGTGGAGATTGATCGATGATTGTTCATTTGAGCCACACATTTTTATAACTTTATTCACCTAAAATCCAATGTCTGTCTGTCTGTCTGACTGTCTCACACACGGTGGATGTATCGCTGAGGATTCAAGGGACAGAACTGTCGACTGTGAAGTTGTTTGAATGAGCGATTCTCCAGGAAGCTACACACAGCTGTACCAGAGGGAATCTGCCTGTTCTGAACAGGGACATTTTGAACAGGCACTGTGCTTGTTTTTCTATTTTTCAGAGTTTAAACTGATTGTTTTTTTTTGTAACTCTGTACAAATGTAATTGCCCATTTTTGTTCTCATATATATGAAGTCTTGATCACACCCAGATTTCGAAATCAGGTTGGAAGTTGACTCACTATTAAAAAGTGTTCACTCTGTCAGATCTGCACTTCGACAAGACGAGGTGATGAAGAGGAGGCCTGCAACAACTCGACTGCAGTCACCCTCCTGATCTGCCATGATATGCGCCTATATCCTCTCATTTACACAGACTGCGTGTGTCCACTGAGATAAAGTGGAAGGGGCCTTTAAACAATCACATTACAACGGTTAGTATCTGATCACCGCTGGGTTTGTCAGAAACTGCCATCTTTGATCTCCTTTGCGGAAGCACTGAGCCATTTCCTCAGGATGGCGAGGGAGATGGCAGATTAGAGGAAAGGCTGCCCTCTTGAGGCCGCCGTCTATCAGCATGCACCATCTCCGTGCCACTTGTCTGTGTTTGTTTTATTATAATGGAGCTTAAAATGATCCTCCGCCGGACTCCGATGCCGTTCTATATTAAAAGGCGTGCTGTTTTCACTGGTGGAGATAAGACGAATCTTACCTTTCCAGCTAAGAAAGACAAATCCTCTGCTCCGAGTATGTGAAGGTCCTCTGTTGATTGGTCATTCTGAGGAAAGGAAAGCACAACGAAGCAAAAAGCAACAAGGTTTTTAAGTGTTTAGATGCTGCTGTGATGATACATCACATAGTCTGTATTCTCATTTCAAAGTCTCTGGTTGAGCTTCCTGGCGGCCACATGAAACGCCACATTTAACTTACACAAAGATGCCACTGTCAACTCACACATCCACTGACTGAGTCACGGGATTCATCAAACGCAGCATGAAAAAAGCGCCTCTCCGTTCTCACGCGCGTCACTTAAGATCAAACTGCTCACCAGGTAGCTCTTGAGGCGGATGAAGTGGACCCTCATGGGGATGGTGCGGTTGGAGTTGCGGCTCAGGGCCTTGATCCTGTCCACCAGGTCGGCGCAGAACTGGTACCCTCCTTTCAGCACGCACAGCACCACGATGTCATGGTCGCCCAGGTCATCCATGATGTTTCGGGCCAGGCGCTCCGTCCTGCAAACGATGTAGCGAGTGAGCTTCCTTTCTTACACGGTATAGAAGAGTTGTTTATCGCAGCTTTGTGTGATTCATGTTTGTAGGAAAATGCGCCCTCAAGGAGTCGAAAACGTTAAGAAATTTCAATGAGACTTAAAGGGTGGACGTTTTACACCACAAGGTATAGAACAATTTCACAGTTTTCAATAGTCATAAATTGTAAAACGGGCCATTTTTGAACATTTCTGCCATTTTACAACAATCGTTTACTACGGCTGTGCAATACACAACCTACAGGGGAATAATGTTATCATAATGGGAATGTTTTCTGTCATTTCATAAAATGTTTGCTAATGTAGACCCAAAGAATGATTCTTAGACAACCAGTAAATTAACAAAAAATTCACCTGTATTTTGATAATCCACTCAGTGTCTCCAAAAATGTGACTGTTGCCGGTTCTCAGGTGCAAGTGTAAAAAAGATTTTTAAAAAAAGAAAAGAAAGAAAAAAAAAGCCAATAGATGAGAATGAGAATAATCATTAGCTTCAACTCTAATTCATTAAGCATTATTAACTGAGATACTTCTTGTTCTTTCAGGTGAGTTTTTTCTGATGCAAATAACACAGCTGATTGTTCTGGATGTCTATTTGATTATATGTGATTTTCCTTTTTGTTTTTTTTTAATCCATTCATCAGGATGCCTTGACTAAAACATGTCCCTACAGGTCTGCTGTGATGGTCTGCAGATCGACTTTTCTAATAAATGCGTGACTAACAAGAATTACATCAACCACAGTGAATCGCTCAGCAAGATGTTTTCCACACTCTGTTTTGTGGCTTTTCAGGGGCAGTTTTAGAGAAGATCAGGGGGAACTGAAATAAACGACATCCCTTAAATCTTCCCTCAGATGTGTCTGTTCCTGCAGAAACGTGCGCAGATACTTGTTAGTGTGCAGGTACTTGTTGGTGAGCAGGACTCGTGTTAGTCTGGAGTTGTACCTGTCCATAATGACGCCATGAGGGATGATCACACAGTCCAGATCTCCACAGTAATGAGCCGGATAGCTGAACAGGTCTAAACTGTAGCCGGGCCACTCATCGCTGATCTGGGTGGATCAGAAACAGACAGAGAGAGAGAGAAACAGTGTGATGATTTCACTCGAGCAGTAAAACGTTCATCGCGGAAAGAAGCAGAGAGACACGTGCGGCTCCGCGCGGGCGCGCAGCGGAAACTTTTTCCACCCGCACTTGTCCTCCGTCTTTTTTCTCGTTTTCTTTACCACGATCCCGCCGCTGCCTCCGGCCCCGGCTGCCATGTTGCTGCTCCCCGCCGCCGACGTGGGAAAGGAAGGAGAGAGAGAGAGGAGGAGCGTCGGGGTGAAGAAACTCTCCCTGCGACCACCGACACCACAAAACACCGCACAGCGAGTCTGCAGCCCTGCGTGTGTGTGTGTGTGTGTGTGTGTGTGTGTGTGTGTGTGTGTGTGTGTGCTGTAAGGGTCTGCGGCCGCCAGGGGCGACATGACACACACGCTGTCTGCAGGAGGAGACAAACAGGCCGACACATGCAGAGCTTTGAGGGGGAAAACTCCTCTGATCCTGTGAGAAAAGTAAAAGTTCACATTTCCTGAAGTGCATGCGCACAAGTGTTTGCAGCAGGTGATACTTCAAACTCTAAAACACTCAATATGCAACAATGGGCCATTTCTGTTAAACTGGGTGATGATTATTGATGCATTAATAATGAGTGCATGCTTTGAATGTTTCAGCTGGTAAAAATGGAGCTTTTTCTTTTTCTTTACTTCTTAAAACTACTGTAACTTGCAGGGGTGCTTGTGAATTTCCAAGCGGGCATCTATCTGAGCCTTATCTTCAGCTTTAATGTGACATCCGGGTTTGTTGGTTTTGTTTTAGTAATGTGAATCTATAAAGTCCTTTGTGACTGAGGTTATCAGATAAATGTGGTGGAGCGAAAGGTGTAACGTTAAAGCTGCGAGAAATGGACACGCTAAAGTAAAGTATTAACAGTAACAGTGGTCATTGTGCAGTGTTAAAATTTATATTAGCATATGTATTATTGCAGCACAGAGGCATTAATGCATGAACAGCTAATTTGATTTGATTTAATCTTACACGCAGCTCAGTGGTTGAATCTTTAGCTGCAGTGAAATAAATGTACAATTTCCCTTTGAAATGTGGCAGAGTTACACTGAAATACTGAGATGAGAGATGGAGACTGATCTTCATCATCATTCATCACACATGAGAGAGAGAGAGAGAGAGAGAGAGAGAAATGGAAGGAGATTAGCAGGAAAAGAAAGAAGCAGACTGTCATCACCCCCCAGGATTCAACAAATGTTTGTAAAGTCACACAAGAGTATCTGAAAAAAAAGACAACAGTTTGAATTCAGTGCCAATATAACTAATTTCCAAATTCCCACTGGATAAACATGAAACCTTCCACTTCATTATCTTTATTATGTGGATGAAGTGAAAAGATTTGTAATGGTGTGTTTTGATCGCCACCTTGTGGAGGGAATCAGACACTCCCGGCCTTTTCTCCACACTGCTTTTGTTCTAATCCCACCACTTGGTTTGTAATCTAATTAAATATTCCCCTTTTTTCTTCTTTATCCATGCGCCTTCGTGAACATTTCCAAATGTTGTCTCATCTTATCCGCGAAAAACAAGACAATAGAAAGACTTGACAGGCTGTAATTTGAAAGATCCGGATGCCACACCCAGTCTCGTATGCACAATGTGGTCTGCCTCCGTGTGACAGTGTGTAAATGAGTGAATTTCGGGATGAGCCACGCAGGGGACTCGTGTGGTCAGTCGGTCCAGCAGCAGCAGCAGCAGCGGGGTCCGTGCTGTTGTGTCACCGCACATTAGAGCGGTCTGCCGGCCTCTGTCGAGAGGGGGAGACGAGGTGTCTGGGCCACCCACCCGCGCTCCTCTACGGCAGCTGTAATTATAAACAGTGGCGCAATGACAGCTGGGGAGGCAGATGTCAACAGCAACGTTAGATTTCAATCAGCCCGCACAGTGTCACCACTCCTGGGGAATGAGGAGGTGTAAAAGCCGCGCTGCGTGACAAAAATCCCTCAAAAAAAGTGTCAGAGAACAGTTGTCAGTCTCTGCACAACTTATTTCTCAGGATGTCTTCTGTTTCAGAGGATGATGCGGGCTTTGATGCCATCACGTTCGTCGCACGCGTGGTGCAAAAGCCAGGAGATGTTTTTGTTTTTTTTCTTCTTATTCTTTTGGATAAAGTCTTGTCAGATTGCTTTTGATGCCCTCTCTTGTTGGTGAGAGCAGGCCGGCCCCTTCGCTGCCCTCCAGGCGCGGAGGAGCCGTCTGGCTTTGGCATTTCACACTCGCTCAGCAGTCAAGGCCTGTGACCGTCCGCAGACTCTACAGCCAACTGCTCCCTCACACCCTCGGCCCTCTTGTTTGGCCAATTATGAATATTCAGCCGCAATGAAAGTAATTCTGTCAGACGTGGAACTGTCCGGCCAGATAGTGTCAGTGTTTGTAGCGTTTGAAGGGAGAAGCTCGCAAGGACGTGACCATTCTCCTCCTTTACAATCAGATTTTGACATGTATGGGGACAAAAAACTGAGTGCACGATGACCTAAATACAATATACTGCAGATCCCTTTTCTTTCTTTCTTTCTTGGTATAAGCAAAGTTTGATATAGATTATTCCTATTTTCTTTTGTCAGAAAATCTATTCGCAAGTCAACAAGCCACAGTCTCGCACTGGATGACGTGTTCCTCCATTAACAGGGGTTCTGTAATTTATTTGAAATCAAACCCACATACACTGTCCTGCTGCAAATATTCACAAAATGTGGAGCAAATGTGTATAAATCCACAGCTGAAAATAGACTCGAACTAATAAAGTGTCTGGGTTTGCTAAAAACTACGGTGACTACGTATTAATGGGCAGTTTTTAGAGTTATATGTTCAATAAGAATAAATGAGTCTGAGTCTAAAAGTCAAAGACAGAGCAGCAGGAAGGTATTCAGAGCCAGACTAACTCATCTCTCTTTTTTTTGTTTTAAAAAACAGCTTCAGTTTTCACGTAAAAATGGATTTTACTAAATTTGTTTGCTTCTAAAAGCAAAAGATAACATAGCTCTTAAAGTCCAATTCAAATATTAAAGATAGCCTATATCTGTTCAGCTGCGACAGTAGAAAACACTGAAAACATGAATCTTTAAGTGACTTTCTTTCTTTCTGCCACAGACGCTGATGTCTCTCCGCAGTTACATGAACTTGATTTTAGTGTGGTGCGTGTGCGTGCGTCTGTCTGAGCGTATGTACACTTAAATGTTGGATGGGAGCCATAATGGAAGGCAGCGACAAGCAGACCCATAAAAGGGTTGATGTCTACCGGCGGTCACTAACCTTGGTTGACTTTCAGCCATCACAACAGTGACTGCGATCACCGTCGTTGCTGCTGAGTCTTTGCTCTCTCGTAAACTCCACGATAAAAAAAAGTGCTGATGTATGATCTGGCTGTAGTACATATCATTTTTTAATGTGTTGAAAACCCTTTTCCAACAAAGCAAGTCAAGCACAATGGTGCACATAAACACGTTGAAAGTTCATGAGCTAATTCACGAGAGTAGGAAAGCAAAATAAAAGGTAATAAACTACATTAAGCGTACCATTAAAAAATAAAAATAAAAAAACACAAAAAACAAATAGGCCACACAACATAAAAAGTGTCTATAAACAAGGTTAGACTGCTCAGAAAAAACACATTATTTGACATAATTACTTGTCCCTTCTTTAGTGCTTTAATGGCTAACATTTACAATGCTGATAAATGTTTGACACTGAAAAAAAAAATCAGTTTCCATAGTTACCGAGACAAGCATGAATTCAAACGTTTACATTTGTTTTGGTGTCAGATTCTAGGGTTACTAGCAGTACCGGCAGAATAATATATCGACTTGAATGATTTCAACGTGAAGAAACGTCCAGGAAGAGGACACAGTCCGCCCGACCGTAGAAGCGGAACGTTTTCTTTACATCAGAGTGTCCTCGGCGGAGCAGAGCAGCAGTCCAGGTGCACTTCGTTCATGACGATGACGAGTGGCTCCGTGCCGAAGCATCCCTGGACCTGCGCTGTTGATTCAGAGGCGAGGACCGACGATGTAAGCACGTAAAACTCTATTAACATAATGACTTCCCTGTTTAAGTGGATTGTGGTTCGTGTATTGAAAAACAAACTCAGTTACGGACGTTCTTGACAAACTTTCTCTCTCTGTAGAAAGTGTTTTTTTTAATCTTTCTTACAGCGGGACAGCATTGTTCTCTGGATCGTAGCACCAGAACAAAATGACAAGAGGGCGATGATTCAAATGAGCAGAAAAAGGACGTAACGCTGTATATGTTTGAGGAAAGAATATATTAAAACTGATTTCATGAGGACACGCTCGTTTTGACAGCTTTGTTTTGGTTACATCAGCATTTTGGCATTGTCAAAAACTCTGTAGTGGTGGAAACAATAAAAATATCATAAAGGATTCAAGTTTTTTTTTTTTTAACGTTCAACAGAGAACAACAGAAAAAAAGACTAAATTCCTGTTTGTCTCATTGCATCACTGAATCCTGCATTTCTGACTGTCAGTTTACCAAGATGCTGCAGAACCAAAACCAACAGAGTGAAAAATAATTGGTTTCTAAGTTGATATATCCTCCTTCTTAATGAATGATGTCAAGCTTGTCCGATTTGATGACAAGTATTTATTTATTGTTTTACAGATAACATACTTCACAGGGTTACCTTAGAGGTAAAATCTCCTGACAGAACTCTGTTTGGACTCGTCGGAGACAGAGGGGGGGAAGATGAACATACTTTTATCAAGCACACATTGTAAACAACTGAGCAATATTTAAGTCTAAATGGCGTACCATAGGATACGTGAGAGACAACAAAATGTAAGTAAGAAGATGTGCCTCTTGCTTGCAAAGACAAAAGTTTCATTTTTACAAAACAAATAATGGTCACTGACATATTTTTTCTACTTTTTTTAGTGGCTGAGAGGTAGAATGAAGTATTTTCAGTTAAAACCAATGATTTGATTTATTTACTTTATCATATCATTTCATCATTATGAGTGAAAACATTATGAGTGAATAAGTAACCCCAGCCCTCTGAATATAATGTGAAATCTGTACAAACGTCTCCCTCGATTGCGCTATTGTTTGGATTTTTATTGTGAAACTTTTTGTTTGTATCCCAAATGTCCAACGTTATAAGCTTTTTTTTTTTTTTTCTCGGGTTAGGATTTCACAGTACCTCTCCGAACTGTGGGGCAGAGAATTCCTTTGTTTAATACTGTGAATAACAAGGTCAGTCCATGTTTTGTTGTAGACGAGATGTAGAGATGGATGTATTCAGTTGGAAGTATCCGAATGAACGCTCCCGGGTCCTTCTGTGGGCGATGTCACTGACGAAGGAGTCGGAGCATCTTGCCAGCCACCATTCGTCTGTGTAGGTAAGACAGGAAACAGTTAGCGTCAAGGTAACACATTACACTGTATAATACAACATTGGTTTACACATGTATATAGATTTATTTTATATTTGTCTTACTAGCACTGAATCCCATGAAAAGACCAAAAACATGATCCTCCTGTGCAAACAAAACCTGCTATAACTAATTTCTTTGTGCCATAACGCTGCATGTTTGTCCAGAAAGTATTAAAAAAACATCGGAAAGCCTCACTGTTGTGCTAGCACGTCCCTTCATTACACCAAACATAAACAATGCAAGTTTATTTCAGATCAGTCCTGCACACACTGCCCTGCTGCTGTAAATACTCAAAGGGGCACAAAATATGTATTAATCCACAAGTGAAAATAGTCCTCAACAAATTCACCATTTACTTCTGTTTGAGTCATTTTTGTCGTGAAATATGATGCCCAGCTGAACTACAGTATATATTTATTTATGTCTTCAGGCTTGGGGAGGAGTGTCACAGACAGGGAAGGGAGCTTGTGAAATATTGAGAATTGGACTAACACATGATTTGTTGACAATAACAAAAGCATATAATATCACCAGCCTTACTTTTTAATTGCAATGACTGAAACAGGATATACCGCATAACTATGGGCATGTCTTCTGTTGCTTTTCAAAATATATTGCAGCTTTAAGTAAAAGAATACCACATAAACCCTTAATCCAAATGCAAATATGAAAGCTACCAAGCTTCTCCGACAGCAGTGATGTCGGTCCGACTTCTTCACAGTCGAAAAACTGACAAACAGTTTTTAAGAGGCTCTTCATTAAAAAATATCATTGCACCACTTCCCTCATTTCCCCTCCAAGCGGCTGACATAATGTGAGATAAACAGAAGAGATGAAACACAGAATACGCGGACCTTTAATATATCTCAGAATATACCCCAGAGATGGTTGATAAAAGAATAAATTATCACAATAAAAAAAAAAGCTCTTTAAAATGGAGGCCTCCTCAAATCACGATAAAAGGTTGACTAAAGACCATTAAGGACATTAATTGCAATTTCCACGCTATTAGTGCGAGCTGGGAACGTGCTTTGGCAGCCTCTTATTTCCAAACCCTGTTATTTCGCGTAAAAGACTGTCTATCATCTTATTCAGGAGCAAGAGGGAAAAAAGAAAGAGAAAAAAAACATTTCTAGCCTCAGAAAGAGGCAACACCCACCAGCAATTTGAGGGGTGTAATTGCTGTTCAAGGATAAAGAAGGAGAGGTGAACCACGAGAGTTCAGTCAGTAGATCTTAGAAAGAAAAAAAAATCATTGGGACTAAATGAATACAAGCAACACTTCATTCCCAAGCTTTCCTGGAAGCAATTTTTGTTTAAAATGTTTAATTATAAAAGACCTAGAAGAGACTCATGTGATCCTCATCTCCACCAATACGCACTATAAGTGATTTTATCCTTTTATGGATCTTCCTAACAGGTATTTCTATTCCCGTTGAAAAATACAGCTTGGTGTCCTAAAAATGTTTTGTATGAAATATGAGACTACTAATAATAAAACGTTTAATTTTGCTTCGCATTGTACAAACTAGAAGATACAGGATTACTGGCTACCATTTTAGTTTGGATTAGAGGATTAAAGAGTTAAAAATATGTTTTAATGGGGAGAAAACTGAATATTTTTTCATCCTGTTGGTTAGAGGAAAGTTTAATGATTGTGGAAATACCTTCTTGTGTTAAGTGTTAAGTATTGCAACTTAAAGATAACCGTGTATTTTTTTCCTGATTTTTCTGCTATCCAGTGTAACGGTAATACACGAGAGGCACAAGCTGAGTCTACAGATTACCAAACCCAAATTCAGAGGTTAGTTTAGTTTTCATTTCTGACTTTTTGGAAAAACATGCTTCTCTAACTCAGCAGCGCATCTTAGTGAACACCTATTTCCAGTTGATCCGGCTGTATTTTGTAACCGGCTTGATGCATCCAAGTTCTTATTTTAGCACGCGGGGTGTTGCAGGCTTAGCTGTCAGTGCTGCTGTTCCTGTGGATGAATGATCTGACCAATGTGCTTGGACTGTTAGCCCAGAGCCCCACTCTTTCTGTCCCTGTGACTGTCGTATTGATTCTGTTCAGCCCCGCGCAGCCTGTCGCTATGGATCTACATGCTAACGCACTGCCTCCAGTGTTCCCTGTCCCGCCCTGCCCAGCCCAGCCCCGTGAGGAGAAAACTGGCCCAGCCTCTGACAGGCTAGTTAAAGAGTTATTTTAAGAATTAGCAACTGGGAACTTTTTATTGTGTGTGTGTGTGAAGCCAGTCTCGGAGGGGACGGGAGGTATGACTTGTCCTATGGTGCCAACGTGAGAGCAGCGTTGGGAGGGAGGATGACACCTGTGTCCTTGTTCCTGTCGACTGCAGGTGTCTCGCTAACGCTAATATCTTCCGACAGACTAGGAGCGTGTCCAGCTACTCAGCCTGGTAGCTGCCTCATTGCCTGCCACCCAGGGCACGGCTGGAGCAGGGGGGGTGGGGGCAACTGGCTGGACAACAGCCCAACCCCGGCAAACTCTGCTAAGTGGCATCCCAGCGTGCGCGCAGAATTACACAATATCATGCACATCCCGCAACTGGGGAATCATTGCACGGTAAGACCGCAAAGGAAATGTTGAGAAGGACAGAAGGGGATTGTTTACAGGTCTTACGTTGATGCCCTGTGGACTGTACATCTGGCTGGCTGCGAGGCTGTCACTGTATCCTCCGGTCTGGCTGATAACATGGCGAAGGGTATCCACCTGGAACAGCGGGGACACACAGACAAAAGGCCTGGTCAGACAAAAGCTCTGGATAACAAAGACAGCCATGCACCAGGAAAGGTCAGTCTGATAGTAAAAGGGTACCATAAACAGGAAAAGGTTACAAACAGCGAATCAGAACGATTTGGCTGCTATTACAAACTCGATAACAGACGCCGCAAAAAGGACGAGAATGCAAAGACAAACGACAAGAGACAATTAATTATGAATGTATTTGTAGTTGTGGTTGTATAATGCATCAAAACAAGCTGTTAAAAACAATACTTTGCAGCTTATATCCCTAAATGTAGCTGCACAACACTGACAATGTTGTTTTTACCACATGTGCCCTGATGAAACTTCACATGGAAAAAGTGTTTACTCAACGTGACTGCCAATAAAAAGATGGTGTAACTGAAGTCACATCTTAAATTAAGTTGTTATTAAAGTTGGATTGGAATACCGCCACGTCCGCATCTCTTCACAGATCCACTGGAAGCTGTTTCTATAGTTCTTGGCAGAGCAGCCCGGCAGGTTATGCATGAAAGCACACCTATGTGTACAGATTTCACAACAGATAGGAGCGCTCTGCTCAGGAGGCCAATTTAGTGAAAGTTGTACTTTCTTTTTTCACTTTCTTTTAATTATGCAGCCCTGAGAGTGAGACCACTCTGACACATTCAGGAAAATAACCCTTTTCTAAAGGAACACGAGTTTCACTAATTAAAGGCCGACCCTAAAGACCCCTTTACCTCCTATAAGGGTCGCTCCTTTTGCATATTCATGAATGACCTAAAGCATTTGGAGAGCTGATCTGAACAGAAAAGTGGGGTGGGGGGGGGGGGGGGGGGGGGGGGGGCCCAAAGACCCAAAAAACCCCCAAACAAAACAAAAGTTTCCCCCTGGGTGTTTGCCTCCTCCCCCCAAGTGAAAATTCCCACCCCCCAACA
>JBAJHX010000085.1:0-17705 GCA_037176925.1 Amniataba percoides
GCAAAATGGCAGCAGTGAGGCTCTTCCTGCCTGATTCTGAGGGTCTGAACAAAGTCTGATGTTTACCACAAATCCTTCAGAGGAATAGTTGGATCAACAGGCTTATTTGCTTTCTTACTGAAAGTTAAAAGAGGAGATCAATACGTGTCTCATGTCTGTACAATAAGCTTGTAGCTCACTGAGCTTAGCATAAAGACTAGAAACGGGGAAACAGTGAGCCTGGTTTGTGCTATGTGTTTGATTTGTATCAAACGCAAGAACAAAAACGACACATTGTTGTTTTACATAGAGTTCAGGACTATTTCTTGGCCAGCTTAGTAACCTTACAATCTCAAACACGTCACTGTGTCTGGCCCACCCATACTCTATAAAACATGTTCATTTTTTGGTTTGTTAGAGCAATGCTATGCTTCCCAAATTTTAGTCTTTGTGCTAAGCTAAAAGGCCTCTGGTGCTGGCGCAATATTTCTTGTACACACAAAAGAATGGCCTCAATCTCCTCTTCTCACACTCACAAGAAGGCAAATAAGTAATAACTAAATGAAGTTAGGTGTAAAAGGCACACTGAGGAACATAATAAAAGAAATGAACTGATTTTCAGGAGATCTTCCATTTGCTCCAGTATACATGCAGTTAAAATGAGACTTCTCAACCGGCTTCATCTGTAGCATCACTGTCAGTTGCAAACAACACAGCGGGCAGTTAAATCGAAAATTTCAATTTGAAATCTTTTCTTTTCTTGTGTACAAATGCTGGAGAGCAATGGTCCGACGCCATGTGGAAAACAACCATTTTGTTTTTGAACAACCCTCCCCGATCCCCACTATCCCACCCCACCACCACCCCCCTCCGAAAAAACATGCCACAATGACACTGTTGTTTCACAAGGAGAGGTCACAGACACAGAAAACACATCTTAATACTGTTGGGTAAACTCGGCCGCGTCGAGGCCCAGGTCCCTGATTCCAAAAAAAAACACACTGAAGTGCAAGTTAAAAACAAAGAGTTACTGCAGTGACATCTCCGAATGCACAAAGAGCGAGAAAGTGTAGCTTGCATTATTTTCAAAAAGTCCTGGCAGTTTTGTGAGGGGTTTTAGGGAAGGCTTGCTGGCTTCCTGTGGGACATCACATGACTTCCTGTTCAGCTCCAGTATTCCTCTGCATTCGTCTGTGCTTTTCACTTGTCTTCTTAACTGTTTGCCTTCCCCACTCTGCCTCCTCAGTTTTGGTCCCGTTGCTGAGCCGGAATGGTGAAAAAGAGCAAAAGAACCGAAACTTGGTTTCATATTCTCCCACTTTGTTTGGACTCTGTGTGCTTCTTTAACCCACAGCCCAAAACTGCTACCACAACCACAGACAGTCCTGCTTTTTCGACCCTCTGTGTGAGCCTCCAGAGGGCAGCAGGGCCTCTAGAAGAAGAGTTTGACTGAAATGTTTAGGAACAATGACAATGAGGAATTCAGAGGAACCATTTTCCCTCAGCCAAGACCACCTAGCTGTCCCAGTCTTTCTAAACCTGGAAATGTTGTAGACTTCAGTCACGGAAGCTCGAAGAGAAACAAAACCTAAATTCCAAATATATATAGATATACATATTTATAAAGCAAAAAAATCTGAAGAAACTGAAGCGTTCGGTCTCCAAGCACGACAACAAGAACAACAACTTGGATCACAGCGTCGACATCAACATCAGTGGAATTCTAACTCAAACGAAGCCGGGGAGTCGTAGTCAGAAGAAGAACAATAGTAACCTTACTGACTGCTCAACTGTGCATGGCGTCTCGAGTTCACATCAGTACACACACATACGCACACACACACACACGCACGGTGTGTTAAATACAGACAGTAGTAGTTTAGCAGCAAAAAATTCAACCTCACCCCCCCCTCCCCAATAAATAAACACAGTCCCCAAACAGGTTCAACCCAGAGTCATTCACTCAGAGGGGTGTGTGTGCGTGTTTATGTGTGTGTGTGCAGGTAAGAGGGTGGGTGGGGAGTGGGAGGGGGGTCACTCCGAGGGGAAGTGGGCTCATGCTAGAGGTCGGTGGGAAATGATGAAGAAGGTGGCGGTCGACCATCCTCCTCGTGAGACCTTAGAAGAGCATGCTCTGCCTCCTGTTGATCTTGCCGTTACCTGGAAGAAAAGGAAAGACTAAAAATACAATACCCAAAATCCCTTTGATTTACATTACAAATCATGTACATTACCTTCTCCCCAAGAGAGCTGGGATGGATCATATACATTACCATCATCAAAACATCATTACGTTTTAAAATCACCAATCCATTGTTTTTCATGTTTGACCTGTGCTAGGAACTCATAGTCAGGATATCTTGACCTCTGCTGCTTCACTCTGCACTTTTCTTTTATTCTACAACAATATGTCACACAAATGTATTTCTGTATTTAATAATCAAATAGAGTTAAGTGTTAAAGCATCTGGATGTGATCCTCCACCCACCTGACTCTGGGTACGAGGAGTTCCTGTAGCCAGGGTCTCTCTGCAGCTGCACTTCTTTTAATGTGAATATTGATATACCTACAAAACAGAGAAGAGCTTCAGTCGACAGCAAACACCAGCAGAAGTAAAAACGCCTAACACTGGCAGACTGCAGCTTTGATCAGTTGTGTGTGTGTGTGTGTGTGTGTGTGTGTGTGTGTGTGAGCTCACTCTCAGGCAGTGTGTGAACTCTCATCCCGAGCTGCCTGAAGTATGAATGTTTCATCGCCTCATCAGCCGAAGTCCTCTTCTTGGATTCATACTGTGGAGACACGAACAGGAAATATCATCCATCCTGTGATTTTGGCAGATGACGCTGCAGTGCCACTATCTGCAATCGGCGATCCGCTCAAATAAAGTGTGACGACGAAAACACATTAGGAACAGGAGCCGAGTGTGTGTTACTTGAAAATACTGTAACACTGACAGCGCTGTGCCTCCTGCTGTCTACAGGTGGTACTGAAGGGATCGCTATCACGATTTCATGTCAGGACATGACGAGAGACAGGGACTGTGCTGTTTAAACGATTTGTTTACTTGTGGTTATCCCTTAAACCTTATGCAGGTTTTTGTTTTTTTACACGTGTCTTTATATGATGCACACAACAAATTACACTTTGGGAAAGTTAAATAACAGTGAATTAGTTCAAGAAGTTTAATTTCATTGTGTCTTTGAGCAAATGGATTTGAATCAGGTGACATGACCTCATGTGAACTCTTAGTCATGAGATACTGAAGTCTGAGATGCAGTTTTAACAGCTCAGAAAGCTACCATTTCCAAAGGTCAAGAATAATCTGTTTTTAAGCTCTAAGAACCATCACGTTTATCAATAAAACAAATAAGAATTCTCGTAATGATAAAAATCAACATGCTGGTTTCATGAAAAAACAGAACAATATGAGTTAGCGCTATATTCATTTACAGTTCACAGTTGGTAATACTAGGAGAAACTGCTCTTATTTTGAAAATCTGAGTAAGTTCCATCTCTCTCTCTCTCTCTCTCTCTACCCCTGCCTCCAGTGTCTTCCAGAGTAATTGTCTTGTTGCTTGGTTGTTCTGTTGTTTATTCACTGTTCACATGTGCAGTTGAGTGGACTTACAGGAGAAGTCAGATACTGTGCTCTGATTGGTTATTTTGATTCAGAGTGGTGGATTCTTGTCAAATGGATTTCGAGGCAGCAGGTGGAGTCTGATTTTTATCACAGATTATCTGTCTCATGTACTACTATCAGGAAATAGTGATTAGTTTAGCAAATATGACTAAAAATCATTTTTAAAGAAGTTACCTACTTCTGCTTTAATAATGTGTAACAGTGCTGCAAGATAAGAAAATGAAAAAAAGAAGGAAAAAAGGTGAGTGTATTGCATTCTGGGTATTGCATAGGAAGTAAACACTCACTTTGAGGAAAGACAGCAGCAGCTCGATGCCTTCAGCGTCTAGCCTAGAGGGGACAAATAAAGAGCAACCGTTTACTGTTTGCCTGCAGCACAGGCTGACGGGATTGTGGGGGCTCATGGGAGGAAGGAAGTGGATGGCCGTCTGTGAATGTTCCACAGGATTTCCTGCCCGTGGCACATAATGGCACACAAACCACACACGATGACTGTATACTATATGTGAAAGGGTGAAAAAAACATACCTGGGGGCATGGTTGATTAGCGGCTGTGGTTTGTATTTGGGGAAATTGTAGGATTTAAACTCATCGATAGAGGAGATTCCCGGCCAGTTCTCCTCAGTGGGGGTGCCTGAAGTCACAGAACAGTAGCAACTCAGACGTGCTGTACTTTGCCGTGTTCAGTTGGACAGCTGACATGCGCGATGAGACATTTAGGTCTCTGCGGTGACCTGGATTGGTAGGACTCGCTTACCCAGTAACCTGAAGATGAGGTGGAGCTCGTCCTCCACAGTAGAGCCGGGGAACAGCGGCCGACCTGCGGCCATCTCGTAGAATATGCAACCAACACCCCTGTAGACACACACAGAACCGCACAACAGTGGTTTCATTCAACAATCCTTTTCATTATCAATTAATCTGCAGTTTTTTTCTAATTCTAAAAATTCACAGTTTGGTTGATAACATGGTAAATGCCTATTTCAATTTACCACAGCTCATTCAGTCTGGCACTGTAGGCTGGTTCCAGTTACATGCTTACTGTAAAGACTACAACCAGCCACAACACCAAAACAACGCTGATAGTGTTGAAATAAATGAAGTTCATGACAAAGGATTTTGTCACTCTTATTGTTATTGTCGTCCTACTTCTATGTAGAATAATCACACTATATGTAGTATTGTTTCCATGGTGCTTCGGTGGATGTAAATAGGAATATAATGTTGTTAGTATGTTTAGTGGACATCAGAGACTCTGAAATCTCTGAAAAAGCAAATCACACTGAATCTAAAACGTGTATTCTAGGTTTAAATTTGAGTGAGATATGACTCAGAGTGAAGTATGACGTGATCTTTGATGCAAATTGTGACAATGAGGCAGTAAGGGTACCAAATCAGCAGTAAAATTATACAGTATCTGACTTAATGTTGATTTCCGCCTACACAAACCTTTCAGCTCGCCTCTCTCCCTCCATGCTCCCTTTTCAGGGGAGGTATTTGACACAGGTTGAAAAATGACTTAGACAACTGATTATCCACACTGTGGCAGATAAATAAAAAGTAATCGGCTAATAGTTGAATTTAATACTAAATAACAGCATTATCAGAAACAATAAATGCAGTATTGGCACAGAATGGAGGTGAATCCTCAAATTCAAAAAGTGTTGGTACTTTTACCTGATGTATAGCTCAAATGAACAGACATATCAAAAGAATTATTTGATGTTGATCATGTTGAACATACTGATTAACTGACCACTCATTCCTTTACTAAGTATCAGTAATGTGAGCAGTGGGGTTCACATGAGGATCGTACCACATGTCGATCTGTGTTGAATACTCAGACGATCCCAGTAGAACATCAGGAGGCCGGTACCAAAGAGTCACCACCTCGTTGGAGTAAGTTTTAGTCGGGACAGACTTGGCCCTTGCCAGACCTGCCAGCCCACCAAAGACATAAACACACATTAGGGTTGTTTATATTGGAGTGTTACATTGTTTCACACATAGCAGAGTTGCAAATTATGAAATCCATTTTGATGCAATTTTACTTCACAAATTTACTACAAAGACGACAGAGATACTCCCGCTCCCTCATTCTCTACTGCTGTGGTTCCTCTTACCGAAATCAGCTAGTTTGAGTTCTCCTCTCTCATTGATGAGGAGGTTCTGGGGTTTCAGGTCGCGGTGAAGAACTTTCCTCTTGTGACAATACGACAGCCCCCGCAATATCTGGAACAGGAAGATCTGGAAAGATATGTGTGAAAACATGATGTTATAAATATGTTTAAATACTGTGTCCTACACACCTACCAATATTTTTGTCCCGTATTGATCCAATATACCTAATTCATTCTGATGGCATGTAAACTGAAAAAAAGAGACTTTTTTTCCACAGCAAAAGAAAGTAACATCACAAAGTCCTCACCTTCACATTGTGCATGCTCATTATGTTTCCACAGTCATCCATGTACTGCTTCAGGTCCTTATCCTACAGAATATGAGACAACACCATCAGATACCTCGAGAGCATCTTCATATTTACTTTTTTTAAAAAATGTTTATAATACATAACTTTTTCTGATGCTTCACCACAGTTTTTTTCTGACTCACGTGGCTATTTCACGCATTCTGCTGAAGCAGCAACAGTTTGACCATGAAGCAGTAATGTTGGTTTTAATGTTCTTTCTCATTTCCTATATTTCAGTACGTATCACTCAGTGAGGCTTCTGACTCATGCATTGAGAACATGGGGAAGCAGCGAGACTTACCAGGTACTCAAAAACGAGCGTGAGGCTCTTGTCTGTGTGGACGATGTCGTGTAGTGTCACGATGTTGGCGTGTTTGAGGTCCTTCAGTAATGACACTGCAGACACAAAGACGCAAATGTGTTTTGAGCACCACAGTCCATTATATTATATTTATGGCTATATTATATATTGGACGGACTGGTCTATTTAACAGAGCTGAACAAATGTGTGACATAATACAGATCAAGCAGTCTGCGAAGTATAAGAAAATCAACTACCAATATGGCAAAGGTTTTATTAAGAATGCTTCAGGTGGCACTGAAGTGATGAACCTGAGTTCTGTGAAGATAAAAAAAAGACAAAAGCTGATTACCTTCTCTGATGGCGGTGCATGGTGCTCCCTCCTCATGCTCCAGCCGAATCTCCTTCAGCGCCACCAAATTGTCTGTCAACTTACTGCGTCCTTTAAATACTGTGGCGTACGTTCCCTGAACGCAAAGCACAAGGCTGGTTACACTTACTGACTTCACCTGACGTGTAAGACAGATTTTCTTTATTAATACCCTCAGATAGGATTTCAGGACTCCCTCACCTCTCCCAGTTTGTCCAACTTAATGTACGTCTCCAACTTGCCAAAACCAATTTCCGACTGAGGACAAGAACCGAGAACAAAGGCAAAATTAAGAACTATTCAATTAACAAACAAAGTAGAAGTTCCATTTTGAGTTCTGTAACCTGAACTCAAACATAACTTTGATGTCCTTCACTAATAAAAATCAGCGTGCAAATTACAAAATAAGACATAAGACATTCCACGTAACTTCAGAACTTGCCTGAGACTCTTCTTGATTTTAAGTTTTCTTAATTATCAAAGTAACCCAGTTCTAGCTGCCTATATATTTTTGGATATACTGCTAAAGGCCACTGAGAATGCAGATTTGCTGAAGGCATATAGCATACATTAAAGGGTGCTAGGTTTCTGAAATATAATTATCCAGATTTTGTCTAAGGATGGGCCTCTAGTTTCTGCTGCTGGAAATATCTTAAGCTGACATGATATCATCTGTGACTGGTCAGGACAGAACTGTTCAAAAGGAGAAAAGCATCAATTACAACACACAAAGCACAATATGTTTAAGCACTAAAAGGGCCAGAAATGCAGTAAATTGTTCCTCTGAAAGAACAAAAAATTTAGTTTTTTTTTTAACTTGGGTGTGACTGTTTGAAAATCTCTATTATGCACAAAGCTCTTTGCCACTGACAACAAAGCAGCATAATCACACTGCAGCTTTAAAGTATTGTGATCTAATTTGATGGGCTAAAGGCAGGAGGGTAAGCACTTGTGACTCCAGATTAATCCATCCTGATCTCACACCGGGTCCAGTTGCCATGGAAACTCGCACAGAGGGAGCCCGGTTAAACAGCATCGCAAAGCAATAACAGCGGCACACGCAGACACACGCAAACAACAGACACTGACCAGCGAGGCTCTGCGGGAGCGGCGGCTGAGCGGCTGGTCGAAGGGCGGGCTGCTGAGCTGCAGCTTCTCCAGGTAACCGTCGGGAATTCGGATGTCAGCGGGCAGCGACAAGCGTTTGTTGAGGTCCTAGAACACACAAATAAAAAACCATAAAATGTTCAGCGTGTTTGGACTGAAACCAGCTTTTAGTTTGACGTTCTTGTAGTGGATCTGCTCTGGACGGGGAGTTCTGAATTTAAAGCCAAACCCTGACTATTCATACTTCTGAAACTTCAACACAAAATGTAAGTTTACCACATAAGTTGACGGTTACAAGTCACACTGGTGCTCACGTCACAGCACACACCGTGGGAAGACAGACTGCTACATGCCTATAGGTAATGTGGGGCATGTTTCGGCAGCAAGCAGCACAAGACAATATAGGCTACCGAGTCCACCCACTCACACGACACATGCACAGTGTCGAAAATAACCCGCTCTCATCTCTTCCTACTCCCAGAAGAGAGGAGACAGAGATCAGGTCGATCATCGTCTTATGGAGGGTAAAAATAAGAGGCAACGTGTTGAAGCGTGACTGTGGCTGTAACATGGAAACCTTTGTAAGCACAGATCAGATTGGGTTTGTGAAAACACACACCTGCAAAAAAAAAACAGCCAGAGAACCAAGCGAGAACTAAGTCAAGCCACACCTATATTTATTAATGTTTATAGCTCATATTCTGTCTGCATTCACACCGTAGGCTGTCATTGTCAACACCGCTGGGCTTGTATCTTACTGTTGTGGACGACTGATCAAATCTATTCTGGGATCAAAATAAAAGCTGATAGCGGTCTGTTGACATAATGCTGACTGATGTGGGAGAAACAAGGACAAACGAAGTAAAAATACAGTGTGAGATGATGTCACATCTGCTCGGTTATCACACAAGCTTTTAAATTTGGCCTCTCCACAAATACCATCGACTCATTGTCTCTTGTTTCATTTGTGTAGTGCTTTATCGTCTGTGACAGTGCTGCTTAGAGAAGATGCCACAATCACAACGACAGAGAGCTCAAATAAAAGCTCCGATAATGGAGAGAATATTGGTGTCTATGAAGAGGAGAAGTATTATATAATAAAACTCTGTGCCAGTCACCTCAGCATTTCATCTATTTTTACTGAATCTGCTTTGGATTCATGTTGTTGTTCACACCAGTTTTAAAACTTGTACTTGCCACTACATGCAAACACACATCCTTTCAGAAGAGTTGATCGATGAGTCGACTGACAGACGAGTAACCAGAATGTATGTGAAAGTAAAACGAACACATCACTGAGAAATCATTTTGTATTTTGCAGTTTCTTAAAGGAATGTGATCACATTTTTGGACAAAAATTACAATTTGGAAAGAGAGCGAGTCTCCTGAATGTTAAGCTCAGACATAGAATAAGTAACGACTAGTCAACAGACAACAAAAACAGATTTTATTTCAACAGAATTTATACAGCATGATCACAGAATATGTAAACTACTCATGTCCATGAGAGTTTTCAATACTCTGTGCATAAAAATTACTGTTCATAATGAAGAAAGTTGATGGCATCAGACTACTACAACAGAGACTTAAAGCTGATTCATCTGAAGTTCTGTCTGTCTGCAAATCCCCCATATTATGCATACCTGTGCGCCAAATAGTTTTTTTTACTTTGTAAAAAAAATGGACACTGTACATTTCTAACATTGCATGGTGGATTATCACATTAGCTTGCCTGTCAGCCAAGTACAAAACACTGTTAAAATGATAACATCAACCTAACCTTGTTAAAGAACAATGGCTTGGGTTGATTCAACCCTCCAAGACAATGAAAATGGATGTGATGAAACTAAAAAAAATATGTGACTTAAATTGATACACTTATACACTATACTGGTCCCTGCAATTTTGTAATAATTTATTTGAAATGGACTGCTTTGTTTATTTAATGAAATCTCCAAACACTGTAATATTTCGTTACCATCCTTTTACTAGTTCCTTGGTATTATGGTATATATGAATATTGTGCTGGATGTATGCAACCCTATATGATAACATGTTTGAGTGAGTGTAAAAGTGCCTTGTTTAACTCTAAGAAATGTCATGTTGTTGAGGTGACAAACTGTGTGGAGGCAGCAAAAAAGTCAGAGAGCGAGCAAACGCTGCGCTCTCAACCTCTTTACAGACACAACACGCCCTCATAAAAACCTCCAGCAGTGTCAAAAGAACCACAAGATGAGCAGCACACTTACACTCATGTAACAGAATGTGTGTGTGTGCGTGCTTATGTATGCCAGGTCAACTGATTATCAACACATCCTTGAGCTCCTCTTATTTTGTGCACTTATAAATGAGATAAACACTCAAAAGGAGCATAAAAGTAGGTCACTGTGTGTGTCTGAGTGAGAGAGAGGCAAAACACGAAGGATGCTGTCAAGGTGGGTTTTGTCACACACACTCCTCTGCCAGCAGGGGGCATGAGGCCTCCAGTCTGAGACGTTCATCCTTTTCACAATAAAACCTCCTCCCGGCTCAATATTTAGAAAGATGGAGATAATTTATCGCTAATGTCTGCATGGTAATGATGGGTAAACCCGCACAGAGACAAAACTTAGCATCTCCTTATTTACAAAATACCACCATTCACCATTTCAGCTGATGCAATGACTCGTGTGAAATAAAATCACAGAAGTTAATAGTGACTCACAGCAACAATGTCTCCACTGTGAAGTCAGAAATTCACAGCCAAAGAAAGTCCCCTGATAATCATGAGGACTTTTTTTCATTCATCCTGTTCACTTTTTATTTTGCTGAGCTTGTGTAAGAGACTGTGTAAAGTATACCCTGTGGGTCACCTTAGTCAATTTATCATCTTTGACCCAGTTAGTACTTTAAATTCTTGTTCTGGTTGATGAAAACTGCTTTGCTGCTTGAACAGCTTTTAAAGAAAGGGGTAGAAAAGAGGTGAGTCTGTATTAAAATATGATTATGACATGGAAATGACTACATGAAGTCTTCTGTAACCACTGTGCCTAATTTCTAGCAGTAAGACTCAAATATAAATAGTGATTACTTAGTTATTAGACTATATTCAACTATATCATTTCATTTTTTATTTAAATAATCCTTGCATGAGGAGCAAAAAGAGACTCCTATCCCAGCATGATCTGACATATAGAGAATCACTGTGGTTACAGCATAGATTATCACACAGAGTTTCTTTACCAGCCGCTGCTGGGGTCCGTAGGGAGCAGTGCCACTATCAGTATCATGACGCCCAGAAACTGAGAGCCCATTAGGAGAGGGACGATCCCGCCCCTCAACCTCCCGTGAGGGACAGAGGGGATGAGGAGGGGGCAAAGGAGCAGAGCAGAAGCAGAGGAGAGGGGGTGATGGGTGGAATCTAGACCTGCCTTGTGAGCCATCTTTGCAATTACTAGTAGTAGCTGTGTGCAATATGTGAGTGTCTCACCTCCATGGAGATCCTCCGGTGGATGCGGTTCCTCAGACAGACGCCGGTTGGAGACTGTACCTCGTCTGAAGACGTTCCTGATGCCTGGTCACTCTCCCCATCTGAGCCCATCTTGAGGTTCTCATGCACAATATCTAAATAAAAATGACAAAATGTGTTAAAAAGTATCCCTATAAGTAACTTTTTTGTGACTATGTCATCAAAGGCTGAACAAAATTCTAAGCTCTTGTATTAGCCCTCAAACCACCCTCTCTCTCACTCTCTACATCTCTCTACCCCTATTTCTGTCTCCTTTTCACCTCCTCTCACACCCTTGTAACCCCTGAGGCCAAAGATTAAGCACTCGAACCTGCACCACTTCCTCCAGGGCAGTAAAAGTACCAAGGCACTGTAGGAGCAAACACACTGATACACAAACTACATGCACCCCGTTCTCCTCACACTCACATTCACACTCACACTTACTCAAACACACACATGGTAATGAGTAGCCAAGGTCGAGTAGCTCTCTCTCATCAGTGTGTCAGCACCTCCAACCTCGCAGTCTGTCATCAAACGTGAAGGCACAGAGCACAGAAATGAGAAGGAAAAGAAATATCTGACTAACAGATTATAATGTTTGAAATGATTTCAAACATGATAATCCCAATTATTTCTCCCAATACCACACTAAAGAAGATTCATTACAATTGTTGGTTTAGATTTCAGAAAACAATGACTGTGGTTTTGCACCGGAACAAAACTCTCCTACTCAATTCAAGCACCTTGTAGATAAAGTTCACTTCATGAAGTCCTACTTCATCGCTCTGTGGAGCAGCCAAACCCAAAGAACACTTTGCCCCAGAATGTGAACCTGTCTGTGGTCATCTAGTCTAAAACCAAGGCCTCCTCAGATTAGAAGGAAATGCTGATCTACTTTTAGAAACGTTTCAGGGCTGACCCGTTCTGTTCCACTCCGCATGTCACTTTTGAGGTTTCCCTGCTGCTTCTTCCATCTTAAGTTTGGTTTTGGTTACAGCAGCAGACCTTGATATAACGAGACAGGTCTGTTAGTGGAACAGGAAATGTAACCCTACAGCTTTTCAGTGGAATCAGCCGTAACTAAGGAGACAACAAGACAGCATGTGGTAAAATATGAGGGAGGTACAAAGAATTGACAAAAAACGGAGACATGGAGCAGCGAGAGGAAAGAAGACAAAAATGGCCCATCTCCTCCTCCAGACGGAAACCTTTCAACAATTTCCTGTTCCTCCCTCTTCTCAGCCCATCTTCCCTCAAACCATCCTCCATTTCTTCATCTGTTATTCTCTCTTTTGCTTCTACAAACATGCACCATCATCCATCTTCTCTGCACCCCGGGGAACTCTTTTATCAAATGTGCGTACACACGGACAGATGCAGAACAGGTGAAGTCTTCCATTATTCACTGTGTAAAGGTGTGAGTAACGCCTCTGATAAATCCAAACACTCTTGTTCATACAGGCAGTTCCACAAACATGTTTAAAGCGTTCTGATAAATGAAGACCCAAGAGATTAAAATCTACTACAACCACTTCTAGAAAGTGCTCTTCCTTTCTAAATCTCACCCTTTTTCTACTTCTTAGTTCGTTTCTCTGTTTAAACACCTTGCAAACATTCTCACCCCACTTTCCTTCTTCAACTCATCTTCCTGCTTATGTCCTCCTTCTGTCACTTCTTTGTGTCTCATTTACATGTTTTTTGCCCCACTTCAAAAACCTCACCAAACCTCACCTCACACTTTCCACTTCTGCCTGTCTTTCTCCTTTACTCTGCACATTTCTCTTTTGCTCCCATCTTGTATTCTCCTGTTTTCAAAGGCAGTGGACAATCTAACTCTCTCTCCGTTGCTTCTAGCCTCCCTACCTGTGCTTTTCTAACTCATCTACCTCTTCTACAAAGCCTGCAAATGATCTCATCTGTCCTACTTTCTCTTCCTTTTATTTTCACATACTTCTCCATCATCTCTTGCTATCCAATATCTTCTCTCGTCCTCTCCCAAAACTCTTTCTCTCACAATAATATTTTCAGTTTCTCCCATCATTTCATCACCTTCCAAGAGCCAAACCTGACCCTACATTGTTTTTCTTTTGCTTGCACACATCTCTTGCCTCACTTGTTCCTCTCTCTAAAAACCTTGAAAGAATTTCATTCTTAATCTTTCTGTCATGATCACCTCCACTCAACCTTCCTTCACCTCCCTGCCTCTCGAGAGTTTTTCGTTCTTGAAACTTAATGATCTTTCTCTCTCCCCACTTATCCTTCTCCCTGCTGTCTTTAGCAACGTTGCTAATAAGCACACAGAGTGTAGCAGCAATATGTGGTACATCAATGTCCTACTTAACTGTCCTGTTTTTAGATCCAAGTCCCTCTATCTAGGCCAGGGTCCAGTGTGAGGCTCAACGAGGCCTTTAGTGTATCACCCCTCAACAAAAATTAGCTTAGAGAAGCACCAATCAGGGTGCATATTTTTACTGAAATAATGAACATCATGTTATCACTTACAGAACTCTAAACAGTAAAATTTGTAACAATGAGTGGAACAGACTGTTTGCACAGATGCAGATTATTGCTGACTGGCCATGCAGGAAAAAAGTCAAGCTATGTTTGTTTAAGGGTTAAGGAAGCACCTGTCTCGCACAGTGGACTGTAACTGCTCCTACAGACTGAGAAATGGATGATAAATATGAATGAATGCATGCAAAATTATGAAAAGTGAAATCACAATTTCACATGGTCACGTCCTCACATTGCATGTGTCAAGACCCCCAAAATCCTCTGTTCACTGCCACAGTAATGGTAACAGTAGTGAGAAATACTATAAACTGAGAAACAGGAAAATCAACAGGTCAGTGAGGCAGGATCTGTGGGTTTGTAACACACAGATACAGTTCAAGGAAAGAGTAGGACAATGAAGACATACTGCTTTTTAAAGCATATTATAAGCTTTAAATGAAACTGTGTGCTCATCCCTCCAGATCCTGACAGGCTGGCTGGACTAAATATTCAAAAAGCTTGAGGCTGGTAGAGTTTGATACCCTCATCATTTTGTTCTTTTATTTCATACTGTTCCCTGAATCATCTCATCGCCCTCTTGGCTGTCCTGACCCCCAGCTTTGAAATCTGCTGCCAACAGCGTCTTCCCTTCCAACCCCTAGGATGAGACACTGCTACGGAGTGAGCGTGGTGAATCACACAGGAAACTGCGTCATGTTTGAATGAATCCCCCATCCAGCTGTCACTCGGGTGAAAACAGCCCTGCTGAGGGCGAAGGGTGAAGCTGCCTCATGGGAAAGACACCCAGTCACTCAGGCCAAGAGTGTGTTGGTGAATGTAAGAAGCCGGATGGAAATATCAGGACCGTGACACGTTTCCTGTTTGTTCCTGGATGCCATCTGCTCTCCCACTACTCATTTCCTTCTGTGAGTGTGTGTGTGAAAGTGTGTGTCTCACCCAGACGACTGCCGTTGCGCGGCATTGCCATGAAGGACCCCAGGGTGCCGCCGATGACACTGTGCGGCCGGCGGAGGGGAGGCTTCTTGAAGGAGCCGGTGTATTGGTGCAAGAAGGAGTGCATGCTGTGGGACGTGGGGGGGCGGCCGTTCCTCATGAAGGGCTCTGAAACACAAAACGACAACAACTGTCATAATTTTCTGCAAAACAACAGAAGCTCTGCAGCGTCACAAATCTCCACAAACCCACATCAGGTACCAACAACAAAATCAGCTCTTGTTATGCTCAGCCCCCAAGGTCCCAATGTATCCAAAAATACCAAACATCAGGTGATATTATGGAGAAATGCATATAAATAAATGGAACAGGACATCAAATATTCTCCAAAGTTATGTGTTATGTGGTTAGAAAAACAGGCTTAGTATGAGCAGAACATCATGCTCCTCTCACTTTTCTGCTATTTTCGCAAAGAAACTGAGCAACTTAAAGGGTTTTTAAGAGATTTAAAGAGAGTTTTGTTGTTTTTGGAAAATATTTTTTCACTTATTTTAGATAAGAAGAGAGAAGAAATACAATACTATGAGACAAAGGACAATGTTAACCAGCTCAGTGAGAAATGAACACTAACTGTCTGACACATACAGGCAGATCACACAGGAAGAGAAAAATGATTACAGTTGTGTAAAATCAATAGCCAAAGGGCAATTATGTTACTCTACCAATAAGCAAAACATCAAATAGCGAATCAAATTTCAAAGTCTGGTTGGTAGGGAGACCATGCAAGCAAAATATTGCTACCCCAAATACTGTTCCCCCTGTGGGCAGAGTGGCTGTCAGAGTCCAGCTACAGCCGTGCAAAAAGGGCATAAAGTGTCTCATTCTGATCTGTCACATCTTGTGGGTTTATCTTTCTGCCCCTGCCAACTTTCTTCAGCTCATCTGACCTTTTAAACTCTGAGCTGACAGACTGTGCTGTGTTCCCACATGTCTTTCTCCAAAATTAACATTATGCTGCCTTTAGGTGCTTGTCAGACAAATAAGAATTATAAGTTGAGCATGCATGAGTGATATTAAAGGACGTAAAAATGTCAGGGCTTTTATGATCAGTGAATGGGAACTTTTTTCAGCAACTGGCATTAATATTTTACCATGTGTGTACCATTTTCAAAGAGTGTCGTTGGTTCATATAGAAAACCTTAATTATTATGAAAAAAGGAAGGTGAAACAATTGTGTTAGGCTAGTCTGAGTCAAACATAAAGCATTTTCCAGAAAACAATGACTGACATTTTGGGAAATTTTCTTGCCAAGAAATACATAAGAAAATCTGATCAGAAATCTTACTTCAGCACACTGAACACAAAGCTGCACCGAGCAGGTGATTAGCTCAGCATAAAGACTGGAAGCTAGCCTGACGCCATCCCAAAAGATAATAATCTGCCTTCCAGCAGCTCTTCAGTTCCAGGAACTGAAGCTTGTTTTACTGCTGCATTTATTCTAAGTCTTCCTGTATATGCAGCCAAATGCCAGAAATGGGAAACATTCTGCAAAAGATAGATGTGTGTCTCCATCTGTTCTGGCAGCTGTCAGTCACGTCTGGCAGCCAATCACTTTCATGTCTTTATCACACCAGCAGCTCAACAGAAATGAGCTGTAGTGCGGAGCTAAAGCCTGAAAAATGTTACATAAGACAGAGATGTCAAGGAAAGTGTGTTTAACTGTGTGTGAATCCTTGTTTACAATTTAATACCTTCTCATTTGATGGGCTGCCATCTGAGTGTTTGTGTGTTCAAGAAGCTCCCTTGCTCTTACTCCTGTTACATAACTTGATGGAGAGCTACTCACTGAAAGTCCATTACAGCTGTTACTGACATATGCTGTACTTACTCTCTCTACATCAACTTCAGTGCTTCATAATTTAAATCCCCCTGAGAGTGACCAAGATACTGCAAGTGTGTGCGTGTGTGCTTGCGCCTACTGACAGATGTATACAGGAAGATATTGTGAAAATCAGACGAGTGGAATTTCCTTCCCTAGCTGGACTGTTGTGTTTTCTGCTGCACAAAAATAATGATAGTATACAGTAGTTAAAGTGAATGAGGGCCTTTTGCTACAAGCCAAGCTCAGGAGTCTTCCACTTATACAAAAAGCAGAAAAAAATAAAAAAAGGAATGCAAATGAGTTGCAGGTTACACACAAGAGATAAGAGTCTCTTATTTAAAATAAATGAATGTGTTGTTGTTTTATCTTATACATTCATGATTTGTTTTGAAAAATAAAAGCACATGTTGAATCCTTACCGTTGTCCTTGGTGCCGCCATCCTCGATGGTCATCTGCTCAGCCAGTTCAGACAAAGACTCGTCGATGGTCTGACTGGAGCGGAGTGTTAACGACAGACGCTTCTTGATCCTCTTCATCTTCTCCATAGCAGGGCAATGCACAGCCTGAGGGACACACAAGTCAACATCAATTCAGCATTTGTCGATTGATACACAAGGAGACAAATGCACGCAACGTTTTGAAGACTGCCTTGTTGTTGTTTGTGTGTTTGTTTGTGTGTGTATGTCTGTGTGTGTGTGTGTGTGTGTGTGTGTGTGTGTGTGCACTGTGAGGGGATTTCCAGAAGCCTCCCTACAATCCAAAATATCTCAGCTCATGAATAACATAGAGCTACTTTTAATCCAATATTCATTCACTCGGCAAATGCTTGAACAGCACATGAATAAAGCATGAACAGAGCATGAATAAAGGATGAATTTCACAGACTTGAATACAGCTGTTTTCACTTACACACACGTTCACACATTCATGCAGGGAGAAATTAATGAACTCTAATTGAAGGAGGAGACAGTCAAATCAGTTAGCAGACACACAGATACAAACACACACACACACACAC
>JBAJHX010000089.1:9896-20537 GCA_037176925.1 Amniataba percoides
TCTTCACTTTCTACAGAAAACAGAAAACACGGCGCCATCTTATGGACAGACTCCGTCAATTTCTGCTCTACAAACATTTAATCTATCTTTTATTTATTTTCTACCTTAAATATGTTTTACCTGTTTAATTTCACTCGTATTTTTTGAGGTAGAAGTCTTTTGGTTTTTTAAACTATTTTCTATCTTCACACAGATTTAAAGAGCTGCGATCCATCTTTCTTGTTTTTTTAAGTACTCAGTGAAATATAACTGCATCAGCATTACCTTCATCACACAGTACCAGATACAAAAACAACAAGTGTCCGTCATCATCATCATCATCTGTTTCTGTAAGAAGCCCTAAATGATCATGTTTCATAGCACCACGATTATAAATACAGCCGTATCAAATGTTTGGTCGAGTTTGTGAAAAGGCACATACTGACAAACAGAAGCTACATCAAACAGCTACGATTCTCCGAAGAGCTCTAAACTCTAAAACCAAAACAAACCCAACTTTTTGGATGTTTTCACAGATTTACCACAGAAACGTTCACACACAGGGCTAAAAATAACACACTGCTCACACAAGAAAAACTACGTCACAATAAAAGTCTGAGTGGAGCAGAGCGTCCCGCGGCACAAACGTCACAGGTTCGATCCCACGAGATGCGAGTCTGCAGTTTAAATCGGCCGCTCGGTTTGTGTCAGACTTCCTGTTTCAGGTAAAGGGAGCGAAGCGTCGGCACAGGTGAGCGCAGCATCACAGGAAGAAAGAAGAGACCGCTGGAGACGCCCGGCTTGTGGAGATCTTACTGACATTTCCACACAAATAAACTGACGGGAAGAAACAGAGAATGAGTGCCTGGTATTTCCTTTCATTTTCAAAAACTGTCCATGACGTTTCAAAGGTTGTGTTTGTTGAATAAGAAAAGTTAAAGTAGTGATCACTGATTTAAAGTGTGCTAAAGACCTCTCAGCTCTCACCAGGCTCAAACCAACATTAACGGTGTTTCAGGTGTTTCAGGTGTTCGGCTCGGTCTGACTTTGTCTCACCTGCAGTCGCTGCCTCCGGCGCTGATCACAAACTTGTCTTCGCAGGAGAAGCGAACGTTGGTCACGTGAGCGGAGTGGCCGAAGTAACGCTTGTGTTTGGCCTGTGAGACGAGAGGGAGGCACAGAGAAGTGAGAAAGACACTCAGACACTCACCTGCTCAAATTCAGCAGCGGAGACACCTGTGAGGGCGGAGCAACTGTCGCACACTGTTTTCTGATTGGCTCAAATAATCGCCTGTGTGATCTTCATAACAAAGGTTTGACGACCTCACACTGTCAGACGCTGACAGCTGAACACACACTATCAGGCTCTCAGAGGCTTCACGCTCATATGAAGGAAACTGTCACGTACAAATTTTTCTGAACACGGGAAGTCGAAGAGCTTGATGAGGCCGAAGTCGTCTCCGGTCACCAGGTTGAGGCCGGCGTGGGAAACGGACGCACAGTTAACATCGGCCTTCTCGGTGTTACGAGGCCAAACGCCGAGGACCTCGTCACCCAGGATGCTGAGAGGAAACAAACAGACACTCAGTATCAAGTTTAACACGTCACACACTGTTTTTATCATTGTTATCGTTCCATGAAGGCTTCTCTCACCTGGTCCAGGTGGCCCAGGTGATTCTCTCGATCACAGTCTGCTCCGTGACGATCTTCCCAGAGGGAACCTCGTGCACCTGCCGAGTGTAGGTGCTGGTGGACACCTTGTAGGCAACAAGGGACATTTTACATTTCAGTTAATGTCCTTTAACAAACTCACACTTTATGAGTTATTAACGTAATTTAAGAGTCGTTTCAACCTGGATGTGTTTGCTGTCAGCGGAGAAGTCGACCTGGATGACGAAGCCGGGGATGTCCTTGCAGTAGCCGATCCTGTTGAGCGACGGTCCCAGAGAGAGGTCGTAGAAGTCGACAGCGCTTTCAAACGACCCCACGGCCAAGAACCGGTTGTCTGGACTGAACCTGAAGACAAGAAAACGGCTCAGATAAGTGAAGCTGACGGAGTTACGACACAGCAGCATCACTAACGTGCGGCTCTCCGGTGAAGACTCGTACCGGATGTCCTGGATGCCGACGCTGCGGTCCCTCTTCTTGCCCCACACGGTGAGCGAGTTGACCAGCAGGACGATGAACTCTCCGTTCTCCATGCCGATGGAAACCATCTCTCCGTTGGGACTGTAGGAGGTGCACTTGGCAGGATGACCCAGACTCACCTTGTTCAGGAGTTTCTGACAGAAAACAAAGTACCAGAGCAGTTAAAGTGCTGAACTACATGAAAGACTTCAGTGTGTCCATCATGATCCGGCCTGCGTCATCCGCCCTCGCTACCTTATCGGCCAGGTCCCATATTCGGATGGTCCCATCATCGCTGGCAGAGATGAAAACATCTTTGAAGGGGTGTGTGGCCAAACCCCAGATCCCCCCCTGAGTGTGTCCGTTGATCATCGTGTTGGAGGCAGCGTTCTTCTCTCCAACCTCAATGATCTCTCCATCTTTGGTTCCCACCAGGATTTTACCCTGAACCGTGCCGGACGAACAGAAACAGGACTGTCAAGGTCATTTATGAATATCACATTTCTTTTGTTTTTAGTCCACCATATTTGGAAAAAGCATCTCTGACTTTATAATGCAGTGTACTGAAAAGTGCTTAAACTAGTTACTGCAGACGTCTGTTTGAGTACAGAGTCTGATCTTCTGCAGGAGCATTTTAAGCTCATTTATAAAACCACGAGCATCCCTTCTGCTCTGAAAATACTCTGACCGAGCTGCAGCTATTTGCCATCTTCAAAATAACGTGATGTGCTGTTTAAACACATTTCCTCCATCGTTTTGAGCAATGCACTAAAAATCATTCAGACTGAGCAGAAACACAGACGTTCTCTCGTGAACGTCACCAGGACTTGGTTAATGGTTTTGGACCTTTCCTCTGCAGACGGATCGGACGTTCTCCACCGGCTGGCCGGTCTCCAGCTGAAACGCTCTGCAGCGCTTCATCTCTTGATCCCAGAGCTTCACAGCGCCGCCCTCTTTAGTCCTGCCGAGAACACCAACACACACCATGTTTTATTTTCAGGTTTTTATCGCATCATTTAACCTTCAAACACTGTCTGAGTGGTGTAGTCCCAACATGGCTGTGCATTAACCACACCACTCACCCTGAACACCCACACCGCATCTAAACCACAGTCAGGAAACAACCATTTGTTTGCTCCTTTACGAGAGACCAGGAGCTCTGAACACAAACAGCTTCTCCACATAAAGCTGATGATGCAGTAAAGGTCTGTGTCAGCTGCACAAACATGTAAAGGAGTCTTGTTTGACTGCTCCTTCACCTCAGAAGACTCAGAGGAAATGTTACGCCGACCGAGTTTAAAGGTCGAAACTGTCGGAGCACTTGGTCTTTTTTGTGCTATGAATCATTGTTTTTAATTAAAGAGGTCAGAGCTGGTCAGGTTTCCGGGTACTCACGGTCGCTCCTTCCCCCCCGTGACGATGAGTCCGTCCCTCAGCGTGGTGTACATGGTGAAGACCGGACCGCTGTGAGCCTTCGCCACCACCCGAACCAGGAAGTGCTCCCTCCAAACGTACACGTCTCCGTTTATAGCGCCGGTAAACGTCAGGTTGTTCTGGTGGAGACAAACACTGGTTAACAAATTCATGTAAACCACAAATGGTGACGTCTTATTTCAGAAGGAGAGTGAGAGCTGGATTTAAGAAAGACTCTCTCTTACAGCGCCAAAGGCGACGGACAGCATGGTCTGCATGCGGCCGTCCTCCACAGAGCCAATCACCCCTTTCTTGTACACGAGCGAGCCTCCGACCAGAGTCCAGAACTTGATGTGTTTGATTCCCACCGACACAAACTGGGTGTCGGAGTCCGGCCTGAACTCCACCACGAAGATCCGCTCAGCGTGGCCGCCTTTGCTGGTCACCTTGGTGCCTGGCAAAGGTCAAAGGTCAGTTACTCATCTCAGTGAGTGGTTAAAGTGATAAAAGCTCTGCAGGTAGGATGCTGACTCCTCTTGTTCTTCAGTCAGGTGTAGGTGACGTACCTTCCTGCCACCTCCACACCGTGATGGTGTGTTCAGGCTCCACTCCGACGGACAGCAGCAGCTTTCCTGTGGCGCTGAAGTTCACGTAGCCGACGCCTTTAGCGTGCGAACAGCGGAGGATGGACAGGGTCTGCTTGGACATGGCATCCCAGACGTGAATGGACGGAGCGAGGCCTGCGGGAAGAGACCAGAAACGTAGGAACCAAGAACCAGAAAGATCAGAACAACTAAGCACCAAAGGACCTAAGAAAGTAAGGCGAGCTCGGGCAACAAGACTCAGGAACCACAGCAGAGTACAAAGGGTCCAAAGAAAGGAGTCGCCCTTTGACCTTAATGGACCACAGAACCAAAAGATCCAGGAACTAAGAAGCTGAATATCTGAGGACCAAAGAACTTCAGACCCACAGCATCAGAGAGCAAACAAACTCAGTTTCCTGTATTAAGCTTTAAGGAACCACAAGGCCGAGACACACAGGTTATAAAAGAGTCAATGAACCAAAAAAAAAGCAAAATAAAAACAGACCAGAAAAATGGAAACACAAAGAAACCAAAGAATTAAGGAACAAAAATGCAACTTAATCAAGGAAACAAGGAAACAAGGGGCCGAGGAGACGAACCGATGAGCCTGAAAGAAGCCGGGAACACGGAGGTGAAGATCAGAGCTGCGACCGACCATCAACATCCTGCTCGTGGTTTCAGTTTCACGCTGTTCAGCAGCAGGACTGATCCAATGAGCAGAACTGGCTTAAAAACTGTGTTTTACATTTACATCAATCAAAGCTGTCCTGAATCACTTTTACAGCAAACAGGACTAACGCCTCGGCCACGATCACACAGGATCACTCTCAGCTCACGTTTCTGAAGTTTTCTGATGCCTCTGTCCTCAAAATAGCTGTATACAGACCAGAAACATTATTATAAACTGAACTTTAATATTTTAAGATATATGCCAGAAAGCTTTCTGACTTTCTTTTCAAATAAAAAACAAGTTTTCAGAATTGATTTGGGATTTTTCTGTCGTTAAAACTGAATGAACTGGCACTCATTAATCCCAGTTTGACGTCAATCTGATCAGTTATTTGTGCTTTTATATTCCCAATCAATATCCAAATGCCATCAAACATTTTCAAAGCAGCTCCCAGTTTGTCCTTCGCTGTTTCGTCTTGGCATTTATTTCATTTCCAGTCTGAAGCCCATTTCTTAAAACCTGAATTAAGGTCATTTGATTGAACACCTGATGGGTTTGTAAAGCAGTTAACAAAAATATTGTTTTATGTAGTTGGTTTGTAGTTTGAATAACACGTAATTCTGCAGAATATAAATGTGTGCAGAGAGCTGATCCTCTGTGATCACGGCGGCCGACGGTTAATTCAACATCAACACTTCATTTTACCCAGCAGGTCACCAACATGCCTGACATGCCCTGAAATCCTCAGCATGGACAGTGGATCTACTTTCTGTGAGAAGGTGTGTGCAGCCTGAGTCACAGTTTACCACACACAGCACAGACACCACAGACACCAACAACCCAGGCTAGCTTGGCTAGATGAACATGCTGATAAGAGGTCTGACTTTCATTTCTCTACCGTCATGCTCACACAAACATGGAGAGAGCTGAAAACAAACGGGAAGACTTTTCCATCCGCGCTAACGCTTTCAGATTGTTTTCAACATCCTTCAGCATGAAAAACAGAAACATCTCTACTTCCTCCTGAATGGTGACTGATGAACAGATTCATTCATTCAAAATTATCTTAACGAGGTCAAACTTGTTTCAGAACATTAAAAATGAATTTTTCTTGAAAACACACACGATGAGGCCAATCAATACAATCAGATTGATTTGTATTGGAAACACCAAGTGCGTCACTGTGCTGATTTAAAAAGCAGTGACTCAGTAAATAACTCAGTAAATGGCTAAAATGATTTGACATGATGATGATTTGTGTGGTCACGACGCCGTCACTGGTTCTGGTTTAGTGCGAATGGACTGTTTTCATCTGAATCCACGTTTGTGTCGACATGTTCTCCGACACATCGAGCTACAGACAGAACATCTACAGCAGACCTGATCAGGATCCCGACTGCTGATACTCACCAGACACTTCGGCCTCTACGGCAGCCAACAACACCAACATGTTAAAGGCCGCACATCAACAGATTCATGTGTGTGGATGGATCGTGATGAGTGAGTCTTACCTGGCAGGTCAGTGATGTCACCTGGTGATGAGGAGAGGCGGTGACAATGACGAAGCCGTGGAAAAGAAAAGAAGTGCAATGGGAAAAAGCAGCCGGTCATGCATACATGGTGATCAACATCACAGCTCTGCCATCTGCCTCAGAATGAAGGTTCAGTCTGACTGAGTCTGTTTCTGCATTGACACTGAAATACTGTTTAAGGTCTGATCAGGAAACACAACAGAGTCTGTGTCGAACGTTAAAGCAGCGCCTGAAATGAAGACCTGCTTCTCTCTGCAACATTCAGTCCAATCAGATTTAACAGAGACGACGTGTGAGGATCAGTTTGTTTCTGTCGAGCGTCACGGACTCACCGATCTGTCCCGTGGCGATGATGTTCTGGTATTTGGGGTGCTGATTGACGGTCAGACACAGGATGTCGTCGGTGTGCTCCAGGTAGAAACTCTGGGTTCCTGGCGGGACAGAAACAGGAAGTGAGACGCCATCAGCAGCACCAGTAAGGCGTAAACTCGGGCTGAGAGTGGCGCTGACCGGCGGACAGGTTCTGGATGACCACGGCGGCGGCGGTGTGGAAGATGATGTCGGCGCCGTCGTTGAGGTAATGCAGGTTGTTGCGACAGTCGAAGCCTCTGTAGCCGAAAACGTGCTCCAACACCAGCTCCTGCAAACCAGAGGAGAAACAAACAGCTGCTTAAAGCGCCGCGTCTGAGGGAGACAGCCGAGGCTCGCACTCACCTCCACCACTTTCTTCTTCTTGGTCACGTTGTTCCTCAGCAGTTTGTCGGGCAGCGGCGCAGCTCGGCTCACCGGGGGCCTGCAGAGGAAACAGGTTCAGGAGCGGCTCTCGTACCTTCAGGGAAACACTGCGAGTGACGGCGTACCTCTCCTCCACAGGAAGCTCTTTGTGCTGCAGATGAGGTCGAGTCCCCGACATGTTCCTGATGCTGGCAGAGTAGATCTTGGTGACGTAGTCCACCGTCTTCTCTCGGGCCACGTCGCTGTCGTATCCTGCAACACAACACGTCAGTCAAACTTTAAACAAATCAAACATTTGGTCCTGAAACGATTAAGACTTTTCAAAAAGCTCCAACAGTTTTTTCACAGCAGGTTCAGCTTTCTCACAACAAAACAATAAAATCTCAGCTCTTCCTGCTGTCTGTTACCTCCGTCCTCCTCCGTGTCATCGTCCGACTCCTCGCTGTCCACAGCTTTGTTCTCTTTGTGACCCGGCGGCTCTCGGGTCCAGATCATCAGCGCCGTGTCGGCCCCGCCCACCGACAGCAGCACCGCGTCGTCACTGGACCAGCGGACGTTCGTCACGTTGGTGCTGTGACCCACGTACTTCTTAAACTTGGCAAACTGGCCCTGTGAACAGAGAGAGTCAATAAAAGACATGAAGACTTTTAAGTGAATTTCTAAATATAAAGTGAAGACGTGTCCTTTGTTCCCGGAGTCGACGGAGATCAACGTGCAGCTGTTCATCTCGGTCCAGAGGAAGTGATCTCACCCTGGAGGGGAAGCTGAACAGTTTGAGGAAGCCGAAGTCGTCTCCGGTGGCGAGCAGTTTGCGATCTTTGCTGAGTGAGGCGGCGTTAACGAAGCTGAGCGTCGGCCATATTCCCTCACAGGTGGGACCCAGAACAGACGTCCAGCTCGCCCAGTCCAGCTTCTCAAACTGGAGAAGGACGGGTAAATGTGAGAACGAGCAGAAATGGAAACACCTGGGTGAAGAAAGGAGCTGAGCTGACGGACTGACCTCGGCCACACTGATGTTCTGTTTGCGTCCTCGCGGAGCCTCAAAGAAAAGCTGCTCTTTCGCTCCAGTGTTCACCTGCAGCAGTTTACCTGTCAATCAGATATTCAACATCCCAGTTTAGCAGATGATTGTGACTCAGGTTCGATCACATGTCCGGGGGGGGAAGTGCAGTGCAGGCGTGTTCACCTCGGGAGTCCCAGTCCACGTGTGTGATGTAGCTGCCGGCTCCTTTACAGATGCCGACTCTCTTACTGGTCAAAACATTGTAGATGTCCACAAAGGAATCATGGGACGCCACAGCCAGGTACTTCCCTGCGTCTGAAAACACAAACATGTGTGAGTCTTCAGCGACGTCAGCGACCACGTCCCGCTGTGCTCACCTGCGTCCTGAGCTCAGGTACCTTGGGAGAAGCGGATGTCAGAGATGAGCTCCCGGCGGTGGTGGAAGGTCACCATGTCCTCCAGCGTGTCAGCGTTCACCACCAGGAAGCTGCCGTCGTTCAAACCCACTGCCAGAGCTTTGCCGTCCGGAGAGAAGGCGCAGCACCGCCCACCTGACAGGTGTCACAACACACAGGGACAAACACGTGACCGCGTGTAAAGTCTCTGAACAGAAGGGAGTTTTCTGTTTCCTCCTCTTACCCTTTTTGAGTTTACGGACGGCGACCATGCGGTGATTGGCCGACAGCTCCCAGATCCTCAAAGTTTTGTCATCGCTGACGGTGGCGCAGACAGGAAGCAGAGGATGAGCTGCCAAACCCCACACCTCCCCCTCCATGTGACCCTGGACACAACACACACCAGTTTACATTTCAAACCGCAGGAAAGGTGACATCAGTCAGTCGATCCAGCACACACGAGTCAACTCTCGTTTTTATTTGTTCATTTTCTCTTTCAGGAACATAAAAACAAGCCACAATTTCAAATAAGAGCTTTAATTCATCTGACTCAGCAGATCCATCAGTCAGGTGATCAATCAGACCTCGAAACTGAACGCTCAGTGTGTCTGAGGGAAGTGAGGCTGATGTTTCTGTGTCCGACCTGAACCAGCAGCGTCATCGGGCCGCTCTTATCGATCTCCAGGATTTCTCCGTTCTTGGTTCCCAGCAGGATGTGGCCGTGGCCCAGCGTGATGGCTCTGATGGACGGGTTGTCCTCCAGCAGCAGACCTGCTCCACCAACACACAAACCACCACCAAGAGAGGGACAGACGTTCAGGCCCTGAAGAGTTTCACTCGCTCTGTAACTCTGAGATGTTTGATAAATTCATTCACAGCAGTCGTACAGGAGTTTCTGCTGCGTGTTATCAGTCACTTTCATTTAACTTCACTTCTCCATGTTTTCATGCATTATACATTAAAGGGCAGTGAAACCTTTCGATGACGGAGAGAGAGCCGCTCTCTTGATGGCGTACGTCTTCAAACATCTCTCAAACATGTCGTCCCACAGCTCCACGATGCCGTCCTTCCCCCCCGTCACAAAGCCCTGGACAGTGAAGGCAACTGTGTTTTTAAGACTCATCTAGAAACTGTTTTCATTTTTCATGTTCAGTGACCCATTATAAGAGATTTAAGAGCTTTAGGTGTCAGGCGTCACCTTGTCCAGCGAGCACATGGCGAACACGGGGCCGTCGTGAGCTTTGATGGTCTTGATGAGCGTCGTGTCTCTCCAGATGTAAACATCTCCGTTTGTGGCTCCGGAAAAGACCAGGTCCTCCGATCGGCCGTAACACGCCGACATCATCGTCTCCTGCTTCCCCAGGTTGCCGAAAATCCCCCGTTTGAACGTGAGGCCGCCACCTGCAGGAGGAGAGAGGAACTGCCTGTTTTATGGTCACAACTCCAGGTTAGGTCTGTCCAGAGGATATTAAAAAAGATAAAACATGTTAACATGTAATGCTAGCTTAGCACAGAGTCTGATGCTAATGATGCTTTTCACTCTCGTCTGAGACTGATCGGAGACTCAGATGTGTTCGTGTGTTGATGTTGGATCTGAGGACGCACCTGAATGCTGCCAGAACTTGATGTGTTTCATGCCGACAGTCACCAGCTTGTCCATCCTGAACGGGTTACTCTTCACCACAAAGATTTTGTCTTTATGACCCCTGCAGCAGAGAGAGGTTAAAGGATCAATAGTTTTATAAAGAAACATATTAAAAATGTATTAGTCTGCCTCTCAACGCTGTCGGACTTCCTGAAGATGTAAATCTTTAAAGACATAAACTTTCAGTGTCATGTTAAAAAATACATTTATTATTATTTATTATTATGCAGTGTGTGTGTGTGTGTGTGTGTGTGTGTGAGGTTCGGGGTTACACAGCAGACTATCTTAGAAATATAAAGTCACACTCAGATCTTCTCATTTAAGTTTAGTTCAGATAAACTGTTGTGCTTTTTATCTCCAACAATAAAACACGTTAGAAGTTGAATACATGCTCTTAGTTTAGTCTCATAACGTCCACCAAAGGTCAAAGGTTATCAGGTCTGCGGCTCAACATAACTGACGGAGCTGACAGGTGGAAACCTTCAGGTGTGTTTACCTGGCCTTAGCCAGACGCTCGCCTTTCTTCCAGTCCCAGATGACGATAGAGTGAAATTCATC
>JBAJHX010000090.1:3875-28096 GCA_037176925.1 Amniataba percoides
TGTTATATTTGAATGGTTTAGACTTTAAAACTACATTTCATTGCCATAATTTTCCTGATTTGGGAGAACAAAGATTTCACGTCCTTGTTTGTCCAAAGGAACATGACACATTTTTTTGCCTCAACAAAACGACAGAAGAAGAAGCATTAAAACAAAAAAATCGACTTCTTTCAGCAGCGTCTTCTCTCTTTTCGCTCCGACAGAAACTTCCTGGGGACCAAAGAGACGTCTCTGCTCCTGATGGCCATGTTCCTCCTCGCTGTGTTTTACCACGGCCAGCAGGTAAAGAGACACGCACACTTCAACGCTTGATCTCCAAGTGTAACCCAGAAAATAAACAGAGGATAAACCTAAAGAAAGGAAAATTGGAGCGAGTATATGCTCCACCTTCCTTCAATATCAAATCAAAGTTACCTACTTTACTCTTGTGAGTGAGTTGACCTCGTATGAGAGGTCGCTGTTCATCTTCATGCAGAGCTCAACATTTCCATTGTTGGTCTGAAGAGAGAAACTTTAAAACTGAGGCTTTAAATGAAGATTTGTGTTGTTAAAAAACAAACCTTTCCTTTAAATAACAGGAAACGAGAGTCGCATCCTTCTTGTCGCCACGCAGCTGACTAATTATAAATCCTGGTGCAGCTCAGTGGACAATGAGGAGTCCGATTTCAGCATCACACGCAGGAAAAAAGAAAAATGTGGCTCATCCATCAAGCTGCTGTAACTTCTCTGAGTGACACTGATGGACGGCCACGAGCCTTCATTTTGAGAAAAAACCAGAGCCGCTGTCCAAAAACTGACAGCAGAGGCAGGCCTAACAATGTGCTGTCTATAAATCTGCAGACATACGTCACATTAACACCACATTTCTTTTTTTTTTCCTCTTTGTGACTGTCGGTTCAGTTTGTTTCAGCCTGATGGAAACAACTGCAGCCTGTTGCACCAGCTGAGTTTAACGTCAGCGCAGACATCACCATGTCTGCTAACGTTACTACTTCAAGGCACTCGTGATGAAAAAATAATCACAGTGAATGAAGCAGAACTGGACTTTAACAAGAGAAAAAGAAGGAAGTAAAGGATGGGATCAAGCGTGATGCAGCGACACAAAACAGAAATAATTCACATGCACATCTTTGTGTTAAGACGAGAGATATTCGAGATATCCTACAAGTGTTTTGGTGCTGTTGGTGATGAATCTGTCCAACAGGCTGGATGATAAACCTGATTTATGAGGTAAATAAGGACTAAGGAAGAAGAAAATCTTTGGTTGAACATTTGGCAGCTTGTTGTGGAGTCAGAAAGTCAAAGAAATATCTGTCCTGAGTGATTCTCCTCCAGTACAAAGAAAGCTTTAAACAAGCCGCTTTGATTGCGCGTGAAACGCAGCATCAGCTCGCTCTCGTGAAGGAAACCGGACTTTGATGCTCTCGCTGTGGCAACCTTTGATCGGAGACGCAGCGGAGAGACGGCCGTAATCGAAGGTCAATTTGTGGTCCTCGTAAAAGTAGAAAGCAGCCACATTTGAAGTCATCCAGCGGCGTGTTGATTTCTCTCAGGGTCAGTCCCGACAAAGCAGAGACGGTGACAGCTCGCAGCGTCTGTCTCATTTTTGTTTTATTAAAATACACCTGTCATTTCGAACAGGTACCTTAAATTAGCCCTGAAAACTGAGAGAGTCATAACTTTGGTTTGAATTTCCTTCATGGCTCGTTGTTTTCTGGCTGATGCTGGAGGAGTTTCTTAATTAGATAATTAATTAGGTATTGATCCGTTGCATTAAATAAAGTGAAACAGTCTCCTGAAACAGAACAACTTTGCCTCTTTTTGCAGTGAACGACCGTCACAGTGAGGTTTTTCTAAGCCTCTGCTGGAGCAAAAGATCGGACAGAAACATGCAGCGATGAAGTAAAACACAAGTAATAAATCACCAAACTAAACACGGGAATAATGAGGCGGCTTAATCATCTGGATTGGGGAACAAGAAGTCTTTTTCAAGCCTTTGTAGCTGAAGAAGTCGCGGCGCCGTCGCCTGTTGTTGAGAAAATGCAGGGTGGGAGTGAAAACATTAGTTAGCGCTTCCTTGAGAAAAGAAGACATTTAAGTAATTTCATTGTGTTGTGAAGAGGAGCAGAAAGATGGTGGAGACGCTCTTTTATTCTTCACCTCGTCCTTTTTCATTACAAGAATCTCATTCAGCGCTAATGAGGCTGTTATGTATGATGTCTTCACGACTACATCCAACACATTTTTCTTTGTTGAAGCTCACAGAGATGAAGACTCTCCCTATAACTGTATTACTGAGCATTTACATAAAAGCAATAAGGCCTGGATAAAGACAATATAGCAACTCAACTGGTGTTTGTGACACTTTTAAATGTACAATGTTTTTTCTTTCTTTAGAAGCAGCAGAGGAAATAGAGCCGTGGTGGTTTTGCATAATAAACTAATGGCAGCAGATGAGATTGTTTCTTCATGAGCGTCGCTTCCTGTCAGAGCTGTAATTACATTATCAGGCACGGCAAACATGAAGCATTTCATCACAAAGCTGCGGACGGGGCTTTTATTTTGAAATGATTGGGGCTTCTTTTTTCGTTTTAAGAGCAGCAGATCAGTCGAGGTCGTTACCTGATGGTACCGACAGTATGTAAAATCATTTAAACATTACGAGAAGTCATTTAAAAGAAGTAAAGAGTCTGCAGTTTCCCAGTTTGGGATTGATAAAGTTTATCTATCTAACACTAAGGAGTAAATTATAAAAATAAAAAATGTCAAATGTCAAAGTTTACAGTCTAAAAATCAGTCTTAAATCTAAAAAATATGTTGACTGTTGCTATGAGACCGGAAACCAAAACTTTATTATGACCGTACAACCATTCATGGATGTCTAACAACAAATAACATCACTCCACTTCCTGCTTTGTTTTCAAGGAAGCTACACGATTATTGAAGTTTGAATTATCTTTCTTTTTCTTTAATTTGACTAAAATGCAGTGATAATAAGAGATGAGTCAGTAAAGCAGGCGACGAAATCTGTGAACAAGAGACAGAAAGAAATGACAAAAAACTGAATAAACTTAACTTACGTAACATAAACATGACATAAATATAACAAAACATAGCTGTTAGTGTGCAATAGACTGAGTGCAAAAAGAAAGTGATAAATCCTGCTGTCAAACCTTTATTTCACATATTCACCGTTAAATGAGTCACAGTGTTTTCCTAAGAAATGCAATGAAGGAAAAGTAGAAAATCTCATGCAAAATTCTTAAAAACAACATTTTTCTCGACTTTAATTCAGCTTCTTTCTGCTCCGTGTTTAATGTCCTCGTATGTTTTAACCCCGGCAGGTTAAAGTGTGTCAGAGCAGAATTATTCAGCAGTAAACTGAATCACACGGAGACGACGAGTAAAACGTTGATAAGGACTTTGCTACTCTTCTCGGAGGGTTAATAGAAGCCATTTTGAATCAAAGCGTCGCCCCGCCGAGCTCTGCGGAGGTCATGTTGGTTAACGCTTGAGCGACCCGTTATTTCACCGGCCACCATCTCATTATCCTGCCGCCAAACCGAGCCTCGGGCTCCGCGTTCTTAATTCGAAAAACAGAAAATGAGATTGAAGTTTTGTACTCACTCATATGATTAAGGGACTAATTGATACCAGGATTAATCACAAAACTGTTTCCGCCAATCGGCAGAGAGCGACGCTTAAATCCTCACAGGCTTATCTGCTGCCCCTCAAATTAATTTTTAATGTCAGGGATTTTTACCCCTCTCTCCTACAAGTGCAAACTAAATGGTACCGACTTTTGTTTGCCTCTAATGTATTCAAATGACTTTGTATTAATTGTGCATTCAGAAAAGCAATTTGTGTTGCCTATTAGACTCCTTCAGATTGATCGCGCTCTCTTGTGCTCCATAATTGATCCAACCTTTAACGGATTTTTTAATTTAGCCGTTCATTATAGAGCCGCAGCTCGGCCTTTCCATCATCTAAATGATATCAATGGCAGACTTTCTGTGAACTTTGGTTGAATTTAGAAGCAATTAACGGAGTCAGAGGCCTGTCTGGTGAGGTCGGAGAGGTCTGAGAGCGTTTGTTTCCGTGAAGAGAGATCGGCAGGATGAATGAATCCTGCTCATGTTGAACTGCAGCAGATCTGTCAGTAGATTTAAAGGTTTATTAAAGGAGAAAATATCTTTAAAAGCTGGGATTGAAAACAAAAGTATTTCTCTAAAACAGAAGATATTTGAAGTTCTTGTGGCGACGGCGGAGGTGACGACTGTCTCACCGACCGTTTCATGTTTTGTTTTGTTGTTTTTCCCATCTTTAGCTGGAGTACACGGCCCGGCTCGACTTCCTGTGGCGCGTCCAGGCCAAAGAGGAGATCAACGAGATGAAGGAGCTGCGAGAACACAACGAGAACATGCTGAGGAACATCCTGCCCAGCCACGTGGCCCGACACTTCCTGGAGAAGGACCGAGACAACGAGGTCTGCACCGAGCCAGTTTCTGACGTGTAAAACATGAGGTTATGTAAGAGAAGCAGGAAGGAGGAAGGATTTCACCGTTTTATCTGAGGAGGAGGTTTGTGTCCAGCCCGTCTTTAGTGGTGCTGCTGATTTCTCAGATCTCTCTCAGTGAGTATTTAATACTGAAACTGTGCTACTTGAAGCTCACAGTTTTTATAAAGCAGCACCTCCTTCCTCACATCTTCACGTTTCACCATCTGCAAAGAAGGAAAGAAAAGACTCTGTGATTCTTTTCAGACCGTTCGGACAGAGAGTCGAATCTTTGGGCGGTTCATGCAGCCGCGGAGCTTTTTTTCTTCTGGTCACACACACTTGGTTTGATTTTAATAACACGTTGTCAGTCACATTGGTTTGTCTCTCCGTCGCAGCGGTGACTCAGCTGCCTCGACTCTGCAGAGTCACACTTTGCAAAGTTTCCCTCTTTGTTCGGTTTATCTCTGCTGCCGCTGCCCTTTTTCCTGTTGGGCTTTAAATTCCCTTTGAATGAAGCCGTTCTGCACCGGTGAAGAGACTAAAATGGGAACACACACATTAACACACAGATGTGATGGCGTTTCTGTAAAGCTGGTGCACTTTTCGACCCGTTTAACACTAAATGACCTGAACTTTCCATCATTTTATCTCAAATATAACTGCAGCATCACAGTTCGACATTAGTGCTGTGAATCATCAGACACCTCACGTTTCGATTATTTAACGATTATCGATCATCTGAGTTTCAGATTTCTCTCCATGTTTTTTTTTCTCTTCTCTTCTTTTGTCTCTTGCAGCTGCTCTGACATCTTGTCGCAGTTTTAAAATGAAAACACACGTTCTCCGTAGCGGCAGCAAACTCCAGAAATGACAGAACACTGATCTGATAATCGATGATAGACTTTGCTAAAGATGCATCGTAGAGTCGCTTGTTGGCATCGCACACGTTGATTTGAGGCTGCGGCTCGTGGGAACAAACGCCACGAAGCTTCTGACACGTACGGTTACCGTCTCATTTAGTGCCAAAGCAGGAAGTAGTCTGCCCCTTTCAAAGCCAGGGAGGGAAGTTTATTCAGTCCCATTACAGACCTGCAGTTTTATCTCCACCGCCTTTTTATGAAGCGTGACCACAATCTCTCTCCGACCTTCGTTCCATAATTTCCGCGTACAGAAATTGCCGAAAGTGATCAGTTTAAAAAAACGTGTGAAAACTTGATAATCCCCTGCTGACTGATGTTCGTCTGTAACGAGCTGCCAGCAATTAAGATGAAAGATGAGACGACTTTGGGGCTTTTGGGGCTTTTCTATTTAAATATCCATCATCAGGGCTTTTTATTAGCCAAAAGTAAAATATTTTTTTCATTTGGGGGAAAAAAGGAGAGAAGAAAATTGTCTTTCCCAGTTCGTTCTGCTTCGTTCTTCTCTTTCAGCAGCCTGATAATGACTGATCGTATTGGACAGTTATCACACGCCGGAGTCAAATCGCCGTTTTGTCCTCGTCCGTACTCGTCCGGCTCCTTCGTTATCGACTCCTCCAATCTTCCGCTGCCTCCCTCCCTGAAAACAAAAAAGGCGAGATGAATTATGGATGTCGGGAGAGGAGAGCTGATATCATTCTGCTCCCGTGCCTGTTCCTAATTAAAAAGGACACGATTAAAAATGCATCCATTAGGATAGGTCGGGTCCTAATCACTCGTTACATTATTAATCAGGCTGTTTATTGTTCCCTGATTTAGATACTGGATCATTAATGGGCGGCTACACCCCTGAAGAGGTGTCGATGATCTTCAGAATTCATCAGGCGACAGAAAGCTGACGTTCATTTATATCAACAGTTTCATTTTTATTATCATATTTATCTTATAAATGATTTCAGAGCATCTCGTCGAGGTTTTTGGGGCATTTGTTGGTGAACATTTGTTTGTTATGTCACGACAGGAAGATTAAAAGGTGCATAAAAACAGGAAAAAACTTATGTTGGGCTTTACTTGTTGCTGCAGACTTAAAATACATCCTGTAAAAAGTTGAAATGTAAAATCTTGAAGCCACTCAGGCTAAATTAAGTGTGCATGATCCGAAAGAGACACGGCGAAGGACCGAGAAATTAAATTAGCTCGACTTTTACTGACTTTCACTTTGACATTTGACTGAGCTCATTAAGTGTGTATAATGTCACAATAAAGTCAGGAGCTGATTTTCATAAGTGTGTAATTACATTGAAAAGTCAAGCAGCAATGCAGAAGTGAGAGGAGCCCGACTTCTCAATTATTCATGTGAAGTGCTGAACTCTGGCCGGGCGTTATGTTTACCAGTCTTTTATTTAAATATTCCCATCATGCCGGGATGAATCGAGGTGACATCAGTGTGTGAGGGCACGCCGTTTCCTGTTGAACGCTGAACGCCCACATGCCAACACTGCCCCCTGGTGGTGCTCAAAGTGTCGTGCATGTTCATCTCCACAATGACAAATTCATTTCTGTCTTTAAAAATGATATTTTTGTAATTCAGGGGTGTAAATATCAAGCCAGTGTCACAGATTTTTATATTGGTTTTCAGACTATTACTTAATTTTCTCTGGATTAAGGCACTGATCTGCTGTAGCAAAGAACTCATGAAGATAAATAGATAAATAACATAAATTTAATGGCATTTTCATCAATAAAAACATGATAATAAATGTTCAATCTGTGACTTCTGTGCCTTTCAGGAGCTGTACTCTCAGTCCTACGACGCCGTGGGCGTGATGTTCGCGTCCATCCCGGGATTCGCCGACTTCTACTCCCAGACCGAGATGAATAACCAGGGCGTCGAGTGTCTGAGGCTCCTCAACGAAATCATTGCCGACTTCGACGAGGTGAGACTGCAGACTTTGAAGTGCGCCCACTTCTACTTCAGCCCTTATAAAAGATGCAGGGGACCGTCTCAGACGTCAACATCTTCCATTTTTAAACTCAAACATCCATCTCATCCCCCACAACACTTCAAAGCTGATTAACGCAAAGGCAGAAAACAACAGGCGAGCTCACGTCTGCAGGTTATCAGGAAGCATTTACCTCAGACAGACACTGAACAATAAAGAGTCACTACAGCTGATACATGTCCTGATCCTGATAAAAAAAAGGGATGTAACGTCAAAACAGAACAATAATTTAGCACAGAAGTTGATGAAGATTTCAAGGTTTGATGGTTCATCTCCTGACATGTCTGAGCGGTGTAATCATCAGCAGCTTTTGAAGTTTGGAGCGATGCAGGTTTCCTCTTTTTCTTTTTAACATCTGTGGAACATCTTGATCTTTTCTGAGAAATCTCAATTGGACACTTGGAGCTTATTTCCATCGTGCATGAGGTGTAAATTCAGGATATGTTTCATTTCCCTCCTGCATTTCTCAGGCTGCCCCTACTGACATTTTGCACTTTGAAATTGATTTCTGAAAGTGGAGCACAGAATTACTGATTTTCAAAAGTAGAAGTGAAATACAAGTCGATGAAAAAAGCTTGTCAGTGATGCTTCGTGCTTCAGGTTGAGGACGAGTTAAGACTCGCTGAAGTTGGAGCATCTCGGCTTCCTGTGGACACGCTGAAGAGGTCGAGGGGCTTTTAATCCTGATCGAGAAAACCTCAAAGTCTCCTAATAAAAGCAGAGACAGACAGACAGACTGACTCTCTGCTGCCTCAGGACACACTCCCACCTTTCACACATTTTTCCTCAAATGCAAACACTTTCCTCAGAGAGTAAAATCAGCATTAACCAGCATATGAAAGTGAGGATTTCTCTGCTGTTTTCGAACGTCTCGTGTCTTTTTCAGTCTGCTGCTGTTGCTCTGAATATTTCAGTGTCTGTTTCTGCAGCCGGGCCTCGTTGTTTCAGGCAGCTCGGCAGGATTAAACCAGATGTTTTCCTGATGTTTTCTCTGGATGAAGCTTCAGCAGACGATGCTTCTCCAGCCGTGTCAGTGCTCCTCATTTGGGAATCAAAATAATATTTTTCTTTACCATCAACTAACAGCGTTTATGTGGCGTTTTGTCGGGAAAACAGAGAGCAGGGTCGATTTATTTTATTCCAAATCTGACTCTCTGTGCAGGAAACAAAGTTTTTAGAGCTGCAAACATAAAACAGTGAATATGGTGTTGTTTGCTAGAAATATTTATCCCAGCATCATTCAGTTATAAAGCTGAACACAGATTTTACTTCCTCACAATAACTATATTTTTCTTGTATGATAAAAGTAAAGAGTTTAAAAACGTCTTTTGTCACAGCTGCTCGGGGAGGAACGTTTCCAGGACATTGAGAAGATCAAGACGATCGGCAGCACCTACATGGCCGTCTCTGGTCTGTCTCCGGAAAAACAGGTGAGATCCTCCACGTTTGATCGGACACTTTGATCAGCTCGAGTGTTTTCGAGCTGCTCGCTGTGTCAGAGGAGCCGAGGAGGGAGTTTTCATGTGGGTGTGCTGACGGTTTCGGTTTCTGTCAGACGCTGAAATATTGCTGTTAGAGCGGAGGTGACGCACCAAAGCTCAATTAATGTTGCTGCAGCATGGGTAGTAGTAGTAAACAGTCAGTGAATGCACCATGATGTACAGGAACATAAATCTGAAATCACACGTCAGTGACTTACAGGTCCGACACTTCGACACACTTCATCTCTTTAATGACTCCCAGTTTCGCTGTGTGACGTCCGCTCAGCTGACTCAGACTTTCCTCCTCCTGCCTCCCACAGCAATGTGAAGATAAATGGGGTCACCTGTGCGCGTTGGCCGACTTCGCCATCGCCCTCAACGAGAGCATCCAGGAGATCAACAAGCACTCGTTCAACAACTTCGAGCTGAGGATCGGTAAGAGCTCCCATTTCAGACTGTGCTTGATGATATGCTCGTCCCATCGTCGCATCTTCATCCCCATTTTAATATTCAGTCCTTTTTTTAATCTCATGATGAAACTGTAATTACTGATCGGTTCACTGAGTCCCTGGAACATTTAAAAATAATCCAATAATAAAATGGCAGATACCAAAGTGTGTTGCTGACAGGTGGGAAGTAGTTTCTGCACTGCAGCCGGATGCAGCCAGAATAAATTAAAGCGTGTTAATATTTATTGGAGCATCCAAAAGCCAACAGGTACCAGCCTGCGTCACCATGGCGACCAGAGCCAATGATCTGCCTTCATATGTCTGAACGTGCAGGACATATGAATCCACCCATAATAAAATAAGAAATGAGAAATAAAGAGGACCAGAGCTTCAGGAAGCTGTGACAGTGTGAAACTGAAGCAGCTAAATGGAATTCAGCCGTCATTTATTTTATTATTTACAGCTATATTTTTTTTTTCTTTGAGATGTCAAAAAGTCTGCAGTGAAAAAAGGCTTATTAAAGTCCTGCTGAAGGAAACAAGTCACCATCTTTAACCTTTTTACTCACTGAAAAGGTTTAATGGCTTTGACATCGATCGTTTTGTTTCTAGTGGTGCATTTAAGGACTCACTAACATTTTCTACATTTTTCTATTGACCTCAATATTATTTTACAACACATTGTAAAACAACATCTTTTTGTCTCTAATATGAAAGTTTGTGAGACTGTCAACAACTTGTAATGTTAAAGTTGTTAAAGTTTAACACAAATTGATGTTTGATATAACAAAGTCAATCCAGAGGTTGAAAGATCTGTGGAAATGTCTGAACTGAATAATTTGGCATAAAAATGCTGTGAAGGCTTGAAAAGGAGATTTTTGTTTTCACTTTTATCGTCCTGATCATATATCGTGTCAAACAACAGAAAAGTTTTTAAACGGTGAACTGTTGAACTGAACAGATTTGTGCAGAAACATCCAGGTGGAAACTGAAGTGCTCATTTTTAAAGACTATTTTAATGTGTTTTTCAATGAAAATCCTTAAAAATGGTTGAGGATGACGAGCATCCCGTCACAGCTGATCACGTGTGTCCTCGGCAGGTATGGCCCACGGCTCGGTGGTGGCGGGCGTGATCGGCGCCAAGAAGCCGCAGTACGACATCTGGGGGAAGACGGTGAACCTGGCTAGCCGGATGGACAGCACGGGGGTCAGCGGCAAGATCCAGGTGCCCGAGGAGACCTACCTGATCCTGAAGGAGCGCGGCTTCGCCTTCGAGTACCGCGGCGAGATCTACGTGAAGGGCATCAGCGAGCAGGAGGGCAAGATCCGAACGCACTTCCTGCTGGGCCGCGTGCAGCCCAATCCGCTCATCCTGCAGCCGCGCAAGATCACCGGCCAGTACTCGCTGGCCGCCGTGGTGCTCGGCCTGGTGCAGTCGCTCAACCGGCAGAAGCAAAAGCAGATCCTCAACGAGAACAACAACTCGGGCATCATGAAGGGCCACCACCACTACAACCGGAGGACGTTGTTAGCGCCCGGTGGCTCCGAGGGGGGAGGGGGGCATCACACCGAAGCAGCCGATAAGACTGAGCTGTCCTGAAGAGCAGACTGGAGCTTCGGTTCTGCACATTTCTCAGAGGCTCAGATGCTCTTCAGGCGAAATGATCCCAGTGGTTGAGTTAAACGTCGGTGCGTCCAGATGAAGAGCGGTGGAGGTTTTTTAAGGACAAAGGAAACCAAAAAAAAAAAAAAAACAGCAGGTGAAGGTTTTTTCAGGAATCATAGCAGCTGTAGCATTTCAGTACTGAAACGTGCCAGCAATTTAAGCAAGTCTGATGTTGTACTTACTAAAAAAACAGCTTTGTAGGCAGGATTAATAAACAGGGACATCATGTTTCATTAGAAGAACCAGAATCCATCCAAACAAGAGCTAATAAGACTGACAGGAATACATTTGTCACTACTCATCAGACAAAAAGTAAAGATAGAGTAAAGATAATGTGGTTTGGTTTTCCAAAGATGTTCATAAATGTTGCTGCAGGTCTGAGTTTTGACAAAACTCCTGGACCAACAAGAGCTTTCAGAAAAGCAGTTTCTGATAACACACAAAACAGATACGAACATCTGCATCCAGAAATAAAACAAACACGCTCCCCGCCTCCTCGTACGTCGGCTGAGTGTCTGTTCCAGCCTTAAAGTTGCAGTTGAAGATCGTCAGCGTAATGAAGCACTTTTTTTTAAAAATGTGGGCCCCCGTTTAGTTTGTTAACAACACACAGTCAGAGTGTTGCGCTGATGTACAGGAGGAAGTGAGGCAACAAGAAACACGAAACGAAGAAGAAGACAGCTGATATTCATGGATGTAAACAATGCAGGTTAAAAAAAATGACGTTCCAAATGTTTTGCAGGAAATACAACAAGTCTGTCAAACCTCGAGGTTACACGCAACATGTTTTTGGCGGGAAACACTGAATGTAAACAGAAACTTTGTTGTTTGTTTACAAGAAAACTCCACAGGGCACCTTTAACCCCGGAGACGTATCTGCACGGTAAACCGGTCTCACATTTTGAGGTTCATTAGCGGGTTAGCTTAGCCGAGCTCACGCCTGCTCATCTTTCAACTTCATGAATGTCCTGAAGGAAGTCACGTCGTCTTTTCACCAAAGTGACTTCTTCTCACTTCTGCAGGTTTGACAGTTTTTCCCTAAATGTGCTCTGAAAAGGTTTCTTGGCTCCTCCCACTCGGGTTTAACTCAACCAATGAGATTTTTTTGCCTCCGGACGCGACTCTGCTTCTGATGAGGTCGAGCTGAAACTCCCCTTTGTTTCCTGGAGGAGGAGGAGGATGATGAAGAGGTGGTGGTGGTGTCGGGGTTTCGAACAATCCTCTTCAGACTATCTGACGTCCCTCCTGTCGTTTTCCACTTTCCCTTTTTATGTCGCCCGACCACCAACCCACCCCCGCCCCCAAAAAACCCAGAACCCCGCCCCGCCCTGATCCCCGCCCGGTGTCGATGTTTCTTTTTTGTATTTCTTTTATATATGACAACACAATTAAAGGGGTCTAATTTTTTATATAAGCTGCGTGACTGGTTTTCTTCATTTGCTTCTCTAATTTAAAGGTTGTGTTGAGAAAAAAGCATCTGATGGTATTTTTTTACTATTTGATTGCTGTCAAATTTAGGTTCTTTTACTGTTTGTCTCACTGACAGCATTATTTGGTATAAAAATCAAAATTATAGTTTTACAAGACAGTTTTACTATTTAATAATTGCACATAAACTTCTTCTTGTAACTCCTTAAAAAAATGTTATAAAGTGCTTTTTTAAGGAAAATTGAAAATTCTAACAAATCTGCATCTCAATAAAATAACATCCAGTGAATAAAAGTATAATGTACAACTGTAAAAATAAAATAATTTATATTAATTGCTGTGAAGTATGTGAACTATGATGCATTCAGAAAAGGCACAGCTTGATCAGATTGATGAAAAATTCAGTTCGCAGTCAGCAGAATTAAAAAAATGTTTGTGAACATTTGAAATCATGTTACGGTTCACTCAGGCAAGGCAGGACCCAAATGCAGGACTCAGCTCAGGTGCAAAGTTCAAAAAAGGGTTTTATTAACAAAAAGGGTCCTTCAAAAAAGGCACATGATCAAACTCAAAACTCACTTGGACAGTTTGAACATCCAAGGCATGAAACATGAAAACATGAGGCACAGGAACGCTAAACATAACTCGCCGATTTGGCAACAAGACAAAGGAAGACTCTGACTATAAATACACAAGAGGTAACAAGGAACAGGTGGACACAATCAGGGTGGGACAGACAATCAGACAGGAGGGAAACACACTGAGGCAGGAAGTAAAGGGACCTGAAACATGAGGGAGAGTAGATTTCAAAATAAAACATGACATGCCAGAACAAGGAACCAGAAACATGACAGACATGGAAACTTAACAAGACATAACCCAAACATGAATGCACTTCTCTGTAAATGCACACCACTAGATTGTCCTCATCTAAATACAAGCACATATCTCAAAATTTCTGCTTTTCATTAATTTCCCTTTGATAAACCGTGCTGCTGTGACATTAGGGTTGTGTTTTTGTTAAAACAGCTATTTATATGGGGTTGACCCTTTTTTTAAATCTGCTTTTTTGATTCTCCTATTGAGAGGCCTTTTGTGTGTGAGTGCCATTAATGGCTTATTACAAACACTTAAAGGCAACTTTACTCCCCAGCCCCTGTTTATCTGTGACCCTGAGTGACAGCGGGGCCCGGGGGATTGGAGAGTTTTTAAATACCCAGGGGTTCAGGTTATGGTGGCTGTGTTTCAAGACATGCGTCAGCACAAGTGTTTGCTCATAACTGGCCTTCTCAGCTTCCACAAGATCCAGCTTCTCATTATCACCTGACCGTGCTGATAAAATCATGAGGTTAAAGACGGGTTAGAGGGGGGCCGACCTGTGAGGGAAAGGTCAGAAGTTTGCTCTCAGCAACAGAGAATGTGTCACATTGACTTTGGGCTAATGATGCATGGCAAAATGTTTCAAATGTGACACTGACAAACACATTTACAAAGTAATGGGATTCACATTGGAGGCCCGTGAGCGCAGCTAATTTGCCCTCCTCAAAGCAATCAAGGACCCTGATGTTGGTTTTGGTCTCGGCGTTTTGAGGGAAAAGACTTAAAAAAGAAGAGAAGAGTGGATGACAGGCAGAGTTATTTTCTCTTCTCTTCATGTGGTGGTGTGATTGGTTCGAGGCTTTCCGTCATGCTAACTGCGAGGTCCCCCCACGCTCCTGTTTTAAAGCTAATGTATGGGTGGGGAGAGGACACATTACCGGGGCTCATACATGCGGTGGTTAAAGAGTGGCCTGGTTTCCCATTTCACATGAGCACACACACACACGCGCTTCCTGCCCCAACCAGCTGCACCTGTTGCTGATTGTTGACTGATGCCTGTCAAATGGGGCTGTGTGCATATGGATTTATACTGTTATTCTATGTGTGTGTACGCTTCTAATGCATGCCCGCTTGTGGGTGTGTGTGTGTGTGTGCCTTTTAGTGTGTGTTGCGTTAGTGATGTTTGCAGCCCTGTATCATGTGTCACCGAGGCCGCAAGCGCTGACCAGCCCCTCATTTAGTAGGTGCCCATTTTACCTCGAAAAAAAGCACGCGGGGCCAATCATCCATTATTCAGCGTCCCACCACCAACCTCTGTTTAGCCAATAACAGCTTCTGCAAACTCCGACCCTGTAATAAGAGAGTCCACTCCAACCCCATGTCAAGCCATGTCATGGACCTCAGCCGCTTCCAAGTGTCCCAAATAGATCAAAGTCAATTGAGTCTTGCAGAAATGAAACCTTGTTTCATTCCCACATGGAACAAGCTTTAATTAGTTTTGATCGGTGGCCCGATTTAGTAAAAAATGAATCGCTATTAAGTGTCATTCCAAAGACGGCACTTTTGATTTCAAGCAGTCGGTGGAGTAATATTTTTAGACGTGTTTGGTATTTTGTGGTGCTATATTTGTCGCCAGGCTGCACAGTCTCAAATCAGGTCAGATTATATTGTCAGCTGAATATCTTAACATCTTTGTCAGTTTTATTAGTCTTTCATGTAGTGAAATAGATCTGGCTTCATGAGCTGTATATGCTCCATTGTGTGTGTGTGTGTTTTGTTTTTTTTTGCATGTACGTGCTTGTGAGTGTGTGTGTTTTGGCAGGGTTAAATATATGTTTAACGTGATTAGTTTGACAGTTTTGAACCCAGCAGTTTAAAAAAAGGCAAAGTTTTCCATGTTTATAAAGTCATCTTTCCACTCCTCTACTCCCTTTTCCACCACAAACACACACACACTCAAGGACCCCCACATAAACACACACCGCCAGCCACCATCATCCAAGCCGCCCCTCCATCCCTTCTTTTGTGTCTGGTAATTAAAGCGTCCGCTTGGCCCCGTTGGCCCCAAGCTACTTGTCTCTTAATCTGCAGGAATAGAAGGGAAAGTTGTCACATTCCTCTCTCCGTGGCAGGGCCGCATCATTATCCACCGTCAGCGTCAGAAGTCTGTCTCGCACTCCTTCGTTCTCACTGCCCACATTGTCTGTCTCTTTTTATTTAATGCGATCCTGCCCTCCTCCTTCCTTTCCCGCTCCCACTCTCTCTTTATTTTTACCCACAGGCCCCTCTCAGCGTGGAACAAAGGGAGGAAGTGCCCCTGACTTTAGTCGTTGGGATTATTTATATCCCGGCTGTGTTGTGTTATTTTTAGCCGTCGGGTTATATTGGTCGCCTTTCTGCCAGATTTGGATCTGAACCACGGGGCCGTTGTAGTGGATGATTGTCGAGGATGCTGCTGTTTGAGAGCGCACCTACAATCACTTGGCCTTGAGTGAGCATATAAGTAGCTCTGGTAATTGTATGTTTTCACTGTGCTAGCTAGGTCGGCAGATTCTCTCCACTCTCCTCGCTCTGCCTTTTTAATTTTTTTATTTTTAGCCTCCTTTACTTTTTAATAGTCTTTCTCTCAGTTGCGTAATGACTGTATTGTGTTCTGTGGCTGCTGCTGGACATGAAGTACGAGTGATGTGCTGCTGGGAATGTTTGAGAAGCTTCAAGCGCAGAGTTATGTCACTCTGTGTTTGCCTTTTAAATCAACCTCCTATAAATGATTTTGTCTCTGTCAAAAGTCAATAAAAATGAAGCTCATCTCTCCACTCTTCAAAATTTTTCTTTTTGCCTTTCGGCCTCTTCCTTGCGCAGACGTGAGTCAAAAATAGGCCACCATATTGTCCCAATGGTTGTATTTACGTGCAAATTGTCACTTTGCATGAGTGCAAAATGCTTATTATGGATTCACAGCATCTATTTGGAATGATTGCAGATTGCAAATCCAATTGCTGGTCACTGTCGCCGGTGGCTATGGGATGAGCCTCCCTCTCTCTCTCTCTCTCTCTCTCTCTCTCTCTGAGTACCAAACCCACAATCCTCCCACGCCTGCACTCACTAACTCCCCATCCCTGACTCACAACCAAATTCTGTTTAACCCCAACCAACCCACTGACCTCGGCTTTTCAAATATTCCTGTGATCCGCCCGCGGCGATCCAGCCAGTAACCAGCGTTGTTGGTTCATGCTACCATCAGCCTCTTCTGGCCAAAGAAGCAAATTAGGAGTGAAATGGCACAGGGCTGTGGAGGTTAACAAACAATCTACCCCCTAAGAATCAGGTTTGAAGTCAATAAACATCCATTTCCAGTTCAGCTGACCTGCACTTTGAGCTTTGTGCTGTGAGAATGGTGTAAAAGTGATATTTCATAAATGTACACTGCAGTTTTTTTTTCACCTTTAATGAAGAGGACACAGCAGCAACAGGCCTTGGACATTTTCATCTAGCCACACTAAAATATCCAAGGTAGCAGCTCTGTTGATCATTTTCCATTAATCAATAAGTTGTTTGGTCCATAGAAGGTCAGAAGACACTGAAGAATGTTGATTGCTGTTTACCAAATCCCAATGGACATTCTCAATTGATATTCCTTTAAATGCCACAGAGGATTAAAGAAACAAGAGAATATTCACAACTGAAAGGCTGAAATCAGAGAATTTAGACATTTAGATACACGAGTATCAACACAGTAGATGATTAATTTGGTTGTTGAAAACAAATCAATTAATCACCTAATCACTGCAGTTCTGCTATTGTATGTTCACCATCTTTGGGAAGAAAGGAGCTCTACAAGGTCAAGAGGATTTATCACGGACACCATGACTATCTGTGCATAATTTTGTGCAGATCCACATGACAGATATTAAGATATTTCATTTGATTTGAAGGAAACCTTTGACCCGCTGGTGGCGCTACAGGTGAAGTCGGGGCATGATCATTTCATTTAAATACATCATGTGTGTCAGATTTCATGTCAGTCTGTCGTATAGTTGCTAAAATTATTACTCGCTGTTGTAATTCTACTATCAGCAAGCCCCAAGTGAGGAGCTGGAGTGAGCTCACCTGGCAACACCTGCTTTAGCTGCAGAGGGGTTGTGAGTGGATGAGTAAACAGTTGAGCATCGTAAAATAGCTCCAATTGCATAACTGTTCTGAACACTACACACAAACGCACTACTACCTTTTTATTTTTGAACCATTGTTCCACATTTGTAACTCTTCAGTGCATCAAGCTGGAACATGAAAATTCAGAAAGCATGCAAAGAGATATGGCTGATAGTGATCTGTGCGTCTGACTTGGAGCAAAATGAGAGACTTGTGTGTTTCCTTAAATGTTGGACGGAGTCTGAAATAAGTGTGTCAAGCCGGGAGTCACGAGAGAACGCGGCGGTGGAAATCGGTCCTCGGGCTCGCCTTGTATGCTCCAAACGCGACTGTTTGGGTTCACGCGAGGCAACAAGGAGACATCTCTCGGGGGCAGCCTCAGGTCGCATGACGCGTCCCATTGAGACATCTCACATCGCAATGACTGTCTGGGTCTGACTCCACAACCAGGGCAACGGGTACAAGATAAGCTCCTGTTTGCCGTGCGAGAGGAAAAGACAGACAGAGGAACGAAAGACAGACAGATAAAAAGAAAAAAAACACTCACAGACTAAAACTACCCTAAATTCCTGATGTGAAGATAAAACAGACTCTTCTGGATTTAGGAATGAGGAAATAACATTAACACTTTCTATTCAGTGCAGTTAGAAGTCATCATTCGTGTTATTTAAGGTGACGCTGGAGGGTGGTAATAGAACTAGAGACCTTATGTTTTCCTATCTGTGCTCGATTCTGCACACAGTATAACAAGGAATGGACATGTCAAACACTGGGTCACCACAAACAACAGCACAAACAAAAAAATTCTGGGAAATATGTTTTTTTGTGCTTTCTTACTAAGTTAGATGAGAAGACTGTCTGCAGAGTAAATGTGTAGTTTGGACCAATAACTGTTTGGCATAGCTCTGTCCAAAAGTAACTAAATTCACCAATCAACTCCATTGCATTATATGACATTTGTTTAATTTGTCTAAAACTTATTACGTATTTCTAGGAGCAGTTGCCTGGCAACCAAGTTACTTGTCCTGGCCAAGAAATCCTGCACATAAACGACTGTAAAAGTTGTACACTGCTGCTTTTGTACTCATCACTCTGACATATTACCCCAAATGTCGAGCTGATCCCTTTAATGTCATTTCAAATTCAGTCAATTTTGCCCGAAAACCCACACACACACGTGCTAGCACAAGTACACACGCACTGTTAACGAATTTGCAGCCTTTTGTCTCGCTCCCAGCGAAGCACAGAAGAAGAACAAAGTTGGAGTCAGTTCAGAAGACCCCGGCGTAAGTTTATCCAAACAAGCCCCCTACATTCCCTAAGTTCCCTTTCCAGGAATTTCCAGAGGTTTGCGGGCCAACGCTGCATACAGCTGCTAGGAGTTAGCGGCAGAGAGGCCAAACGCAGTACACGGGGTGGTGGTGGGATGAGGGGGGGTGGTGGGGTGGTGGGGTAGTGGGTTGGAACCATCCCTAAACCGGGCCCCTCTCCTCCTGCAGCTCCTCTCCTCTCTGTTATTGTTTTGACTGAGGTGGAGGCTTGGGGGGTGAGGGGGTTCACATGGGGTAAGGCCCTGCCTATTATGTCTGGGCGTCTTGGAATCTAGGTCACGATTAGACCTCATCTTCTCTCTCCTATCCCTCCACCCCCCCCACAACCCCTCCCCATCTCTTCTTCTACGATGACCGCTGCCAAAAAAACGCTGCTCTTTAATCCGTGCTGCCTTTTTCACTTCTCGCTGTCTCAAACCAATATGCCGCACCCAACCGACCCCCCCTCCCTCCCCTCGGCCTCCCTCCTCCCTCTCTCCGGTCCCTCCCCTCTCCTCACTTGCTCTCTCCCATCTCTCGCCGCACCAAATGCCAGGCGTTTATCAGGGATAAGCAGCTGTCCCCTTTGCTCGGGGGAGAAGGAGAAAAAACAGACAGAGCAGAGGCAGGAGAAAAGAAAAATGGAGGAAGAACAGTGGAAAGGAGACGGAGAGACGGGGAAGATGCAGACAGAGAAGGCAGCCACTTCTTGTCATAATGTGACTGCTGCCTTTGCAGCTTAAATCTTAAGAGACTTAAGACTTCAAATGATCAACAAAATCAATTTATATCTTAGAATTATCAAACTAAAGTGTTATCCTTTTACCCCAACACACTTTTTTTCACCAAGCTGAAAGTGGAGTTTTGATTTTTTTTAAAAAATATTATCACATGATTTTTGATGACTGTTGCACTGATTGTACAACATGTGTCTCCAGAGCGCCTGAGATACAGATATCAGTGTAAACACAGCGAGTTGAAGGCTAACGCGTCACAGCTCAAGTGTTAAGTGAAAACAAAAGCATAACTCAGATATGGTCCCGAAAGTCAACAACCTTCAGCTGAAAGCTTTGTCGGTCTGCTTTCAGCCTTGGGGGGAGGGCGAAGTATCACAGAGAGCCGCCACTGCAGATATGAACTTTGAACAGTGAAAAGGTGACAAAAAATACATGTATATCAACAGTGGCTTACTTCACGTGACGGCAATCTAGAAGTGAACTTGTGGAATTACCTTGCAGGAGCACATGATTGAGATTTTATCTTTATTGGGCTCATTCTGATAAGTTAGCAAATGAACTGCCACATTGACCTTGGCAGCACTGACTTTACCTTCACTGGTGTATTACAGCTAATATCTTTCTTCTTTTTGGTTTGGATCATCAGTTCTGTCACTTATGATAACATGGGAGTAGTTTCTGAGCCCAGGGAACAGGCAGAGATCACTAACAAGGCCGATCAGACAGGTTGTAAACAGAAACACTGTAGCTGGATCATTCAGCCGCGTTTCAGGGTAAAACTCTTCTACTCATCCAAACGCAAGTGCGGTCAAAGAGGGTGCGCCATCTATTACACCTGTCCATACAACAGAATTGGTCATTGTCTGACACGTGGCCTGTTTGGAGAATAAACTCGAGGAAAAATCCGGGAGCAAACAGCAATCTTTTGAACCTTTACACATTTCGAAATTGAAAGAGAATCACCAAAGGTTACAGCGGCAAACAGGAAGCACCTTATCTTTATTGTATAACGTCCTCTAATAGGTCCCTGCTGGCCTGCAATTTAATGAGAGTATACTGTGTGTCAGATCAGAAATGCCACACCTTATCGTCCGGCTTCATCGCCACGCATCTGATATCAACAAGAGACCGTCTGTCTGTCTGTCAAAGCTTCATTCTTTGCATGCCAGTGTGCGTATGTGTGCACCAGCCAGCGGCAACGAGGCAGATATCCCCGTATTAACTGCTCGGAGCTGAGTTACATTTGACTGCTGATAGAGCCCCTTATCGTCCTTTTGCATCTTCGGGAGGCATCCTGCCATTTCGCTGAGGGGACGTGTGCCGCGCCGGTTTGAGGTACGGCAGCATAAATGAAACACATATAGTAGATCAGTGAGGTTGCACACATGCACATAATGATGCTACTGATCTGTGTGTGTGTGTGAGTGTGGAGAAGGGGGAGCAGACAGGGAGTTGGCACAGACACGCTGCCCCCCCAGCTGTGAAATCTCCAGTGGACCCCTGGGAGAGGAGAGAAAGTCTGTCCTCTGGCTTCTTTTACCAGCTGACCCCTCTCTCTCTCTCTCTTTCTCCCTGTCTCTATTTGCATCCTGTTTACTCACTTTTCTCTGCATTTTGGCCCCGTTTCTCACATTTCGCTTGGATTTCAATCCCCCCCCCTCCATCTCCAAGTTGTCACATCGAAGAGAGTCACAGGGTTCACTTGTTTATTCATGTGTGCTGGGGTGGGGGTGGGGTAGTAGGAGTCATCTGGAGTGGCTTATATGTGTATAATGAAGACATAATGCAAACTAGAAGTCATGGAATGTATTTTATTAGAGTGAGTGGTATGTTGCTTGTAGCCTTTCTTCCCCCCCACTTCCACCATTTTTGAAACATTTTAGTCAAATCATTACATTTACGGGTACATTAAAATCCAGCGGGTGAGGGGTTAAAAGCTCAAAGGCATCTCACTCCACAACTGCTACGGCAAAATCATTTTCCTGTTCTGTCATAATCAAATCCCTGGTCGGATTATATGGACACATCCGGCATGTAATTGGATGTGTGACATTATCTGCAGGGGTCAGAGGTTGACCTGGGCACCTTGGCCAATGACAGAAGATCGGCCGATAGCAATGAAGAACAATCAACTCTTCTGGACCAATTAGAAGACATGACAGGAAGGGCAGTTGGTATCACTGAACCCGCTATCTCCTTCTGACACTAAGCAAACAGACAGAGGAAACGATACAGGCTATAAAAGGAGATTGGAGAGAATGACTGAGGGCAGTAAAACATATTAGTCGTCCTTCTAGACTGAAAGTGTGAAGGCACATGTATGCTGAAAGGAAAGATTAGGCCGTGTCACATGGGATGGACGGTAGAAATGGATGAAAAGTTGGTCATGAGAGGGTTAAAAATACTGTGCACTATAACACCAGTGGATCACCATGCAGGTAGGGCTGCATGTGCTTCTAAGGGGGAGTTTTTAGAAAATTCACAATTGTTGTTTATGACTACAATGATGATGAGAGCACTATGTATGAGGTTGGTAATTATAGTAACATGAACACAGCAATAGTCCAACTGAGCTGTGTTAATGATAAAAAAAAAAAATAGAAATTAGACTTTAAAATTATTCAAATTCATTCAAAATTAAGGTGCTGCCTGCATCCAATTAGCTTACAGTGGAAATGAGGAAAAACTGCTAGCTTGGCTCTATTCATTTTTTATTTTGCATAAAATTTCAGTTAAAAAAACAGTTTTATTGTCACTGGTTGCCCGGCAACCTCCAGGTAACTGCAACTCAATTAACAGTGCCAACATTAACCCTGTGACTTCAAATTAGAGGCAATTTGCAATAACTGGTTCATAATCCTGTCTGTAATTTGTCTTGATCAGCATTTCAGTAAAACAATGAAAAGGAACATTTCCTCAAAATGATGTCAGCTTCTATATTGAAACATACATTACATCCTATAGACGGACCAAATGTTGCCTCCAAAAAATATTGTCCAATGTAGATTGGTAACTTGATATATATGAGATAAGAGTGGAAGTGACAGCCTATGAAAGAAACACAGCATATTTAGTATTTGAAAAAGTATGATGATTGTTCCTCCATCCCTTCATTTAAACGTGATCATCAAGTAATTTTAAGTTAATGGTCGCACTGAATTACACACACTCACACCCATGTGCACTATTTAATCATTTCAATCACAGACTAATCATCTAATCACCATTACTGTGAGTGGAGAGGACAGCCTAATGCGGACAATAGTTTGTTTTGGTAGTCAACAGATGCTGTCCAGTTGTTTCCTCTTTTTTATTTTTTCACCGTCCCATGCTCATTTCCATAATTCATCCCTTTGACTTATTAAGAAGATAATCCCCTTGTTATGCGTTGCAGAATTCACGAGGGAACTGTGCGTATTTGTGTGTGTGTGTGTTTGAGTATGTGAAAGGGGTGGGGTCATTTTTGAACCCGCATGAACCCTGTTACCCCTTTCTTCTCCTTGCCTTCCTCCTCCTCCTTGTTTCCCCTGCGTTGGCTGCTTGTGGATGCTAATGATTAATTGCTTATTTGCTTGGACGGGGTTTGATTGGCGTGTGTAGTGAGTAGACTTGACGAGCTGCCAAAGCTGTCAGACGAGGCCCGATGCAGACCAACAGAGAGAGAGAGAGAGAGGCCGATGGAAAAGAGTAGGCAAGATCAGAGCCATCTGAACTCATTAATGCCCGTGCTGCGCATTTCACAACAAACCAGCAGAAACGTATACGTACATGCACAAATCTCCAAGCAATCCATTAACAGCAGTATGTGTTTTATGTCTGTGTGAACGCACTCATAGTAAATAAACGCACATAAGCCGATACAGTGTATACACGTGCATGCAAATGTGTGAGTGTGCTTTCATTTGCTTGCACGCACACACACACACACACACACACACACACACACACACACACACACACACACATACACGCACACACCGAATGACATTGTTCTGTCAATCATCTGAGTGTACCGCAACGCACTCCATTTTAATCATCGTTAGGGGGAGAAGCGACAGTCATCAGAGATCACTACCTATCAAATTACATGCACTCTACAGTATAAATGACCAATTGCATACATCAACATGCATGAAAGGACGGTCTGGGAGAAATGTTTCTCGTTGCAAACTCAATTTGCTTCCCTGCAGTCCATCTGAACACATGCTCCTCTTTACGATCAGTGATGTCATTTGAATAATCTATTTCTATCCTCTGAAATCAAGCGTGTGTGTTAAGTATAAAAGCATTTTACTATTATTTATGTAACAACTCCAAAGTTGTCACTGTCGCTTAAAGTGAACTTTCAGTTCCTGCCTTTGACTGATGAATACGTTTGTGTTGGCGTTCAAGTCAAGGATAGAATAAAATTAAATTCATTGAACCAAAGTGCATCACCGACTTCACATTTAGCGACTGAGCTGATGCTCTCAAATCAGACTAGCAGACTGCTGATCAAATGCTGCCTAGCAAAGCAGTTCAGGCTCATGTAATACCGCAGACCAACGTAGACGTGGATGCACTGAATGCCCCTTCAATCCGTGTCTGACCCCATTCATGTGAGGCTGCAGTCAGAGGTCATCACCTATCACAGAGGCTTAAGTCTGCAGCTGCAGTTTCATTCACATCAGTGTTAAACAAGAATTACACACACACACACACACACACACACACACACACACACACACACACCCCCCTCCATGAAATAAGATGTGACCTCAGC
>JBAJHX010000092.1:19398-39376 GCA_037176925.1 Amniataba percoides
TAGAAACAAACACAAACCAATTTGGACAGAAAAATTGACGTACATGTAGGAAACACACACACACACACACACACACAGAGGAATGAGTGTGTAAAGTATGGATGTGTATTCAGAAAAGAACGAACCGTTGATACGGGTTATGGGAAATTTTCTTTTTCCCCTGCAAAATGTTCAACAAACAAAGAGAGGAAGAGAACAACAAAAATAAAATAAGGCTTAATCTGTCTCTTTGTGGGTCTGACATCATCTGCATCACATGTCGTGCTGATTTGAGCATAAAACGTAAAGCATGTTGTTTATAGTTTTTCCAGAAGTGTTATAAATAGTATAAAATAATAAAATAATAATAATAAATAATAATAATTTCTGTCTGAATTGAAGTGGTGGATCGTCGTCATCCGAGTCTTCTGCTGGTCCGGCATCATTTTAAATGTATTAATTTCTTTCTTTTTTAAACACATCACATCAAAAAGATCTGAGCATCTTCTTTGATTTTAGCCTCAGAATCTGATGCGAGAAAGGCACTTTGATTTCAAGCTCGCCCCACCATTAAAATCTGCACAACACAACCTCCGCCTCCATGTACATTTATCAGGAGTTCAAACCGTAAAGCAGCAGGACTTACTGCTGCCTCATCATGGGAATGTTCACACAGTTGGCTGCGGCCACGGCTGCAAAAGGGACCCAGCGAGCGACGAGAGGAGGAGCTTTCTGCAGGAGAGAGTGAAGACAAAACAAAAACAGAGAGTCAGAGAGAGTCAGGTGTTTCAGGGCCTTCACAGGCCTAACGTGTCTGATCAGGACCAAACAGCCGGGTCCTGGTGCGACGTTAAGATGTGGCCTCGACCCTGATTAAACTGAATGGTTCAGTTTGTTTCTGGATGGTTTGGACGTCTGGCAGGTTATCATCATCGCAATAAAACAAAAAATGAGCCACAGTAGCAGAGGAGGAGATAAAATGTTTAATTATAATAATTACAATTGCATCCTTCTTGGTTTTGACACTTTCACTTGTTTGTGGTGGTGCATTAAATTTAACAGCAGCACCTGTGATTTTTCTGCTACAAGTCAAAATGTCTGCTGAGAAAAGACCATCTGATTTACAGTTCATCTTTAAATACGCTCGGTTAGACTAAACAGCCACACATTGTCTAGTTTAAGTATTTTTTTACAGGTTATTCAGCAGCAGCAAGAAACAAACAAGAAAAGCTCTCGAACATGTAGATTAGTGTAGAAGCACAAAAGTACCCATTGTGCAGATTGACCCATTTCAGAATAATGTATATTATGTTGTTAAAGCTGCTAAACCACCCACACTAACACGGACAAATTCATTCATGTGCAACATCTGTGGAATTAAAGGTGCAATAATAAACATGTATATTAAAATGGTAAATCATATCTCCTTTATTTATTATTATATACTGCTTTTATGTTCTTTATTACTGCACTAACCTTTTTTCTGTTGTAACACCGTACATTTCGCTGCTGAGGGACTAATAAAGGAGCATTTTATTTTATCTTTCCTTAACGTTCCCCCAGGAATCTGTTTTTATGTTTTATCCTAACCTATAAAAATACACCATTCCTTGTTTTAAATCAAATTCTGTGTTATTAATCTGTAAAGTAACTAAAGTTCTTAAATTGATGTCTTTGGAGTTTAAAGTACAATATTTGCCTCTGAAATGTAGTGGAGAACGATAAAGTAGCAGAAAATGGAAATACTGACTGGTGACCTAAATAAGCAGTTTCATTGTCTAAAGGTCACTTGATATGACATTCATGTTCTCTAAATATAAATGTAGACTAATTTGACTGCAGTCAACTAGTTCAACTTCAGAATAAAACTGCAAGAAGCAGCTGAAAACTTCCAAAGTGAAAAGTTAAAAACTTTTTCCTGATCAACATACAGAAATTATTTGGTCAAGACAACATCTGGTTTTAAAAGGTGCTCTGCTGCTGACACGAGACAGAAAAGTATGTGAGAGATTAATCACTTATAAATATTCAGATGATGACAAATTAAACCTGATGAGGGATTAATTAAAAACACATGCAGGTAGACCGTCTGTCCCTCGAATAATTGTGTGTTTGTACCTTTGTGTAGAGGTTGAGTCCGACAGCCGTTGCTAACGCTGTGCTGGTTGCGGTAGCGTAGGCGACTCCAATCTGCCTGAGAGAAAACATAAAAACCTTTTTTAGTCCCGAGGTGAGTAAAATGGATCATGTAACTGTTAAAGTGACAGCTTTTGACATTCAAGCGTTGCAGCATGAATGAAACTGTGAGGAACATTTATTAACAGAAAGGACAGCAGCTGAGAAGTTTAATTTCACAAATCTGTATTTTGTCCAACTCATTTTCTTTGCAAAAAACATAAAATAACGTTATAAAGTGGCAGGCGACATGTACATTTAATCTCTCTCTCTCTCTATCGAACTTTGCTGCTGCCTTTACATGTTGATCTGCTGTATAATTTACAGTATGAACGCATGATGCAGGGATATCAGAGTCCACGTACACTGAGAGCTTGAATGTACAGTAACCTCTTACTTGGGAGTGATGGGGGAGGCAGCGTTACGGTTTGTGTAGTTGACCAGCGCGTTGAAGGACTGATTCACCCACTGCCAGAACACCACGGCGGGAACTGTCCTAGAAACAGTTTAGACAGTTATGAAACCTCTGAAGTGTTCCCGGGTGAAACACGGTCAGATGCAGCTCGCTCCGTTTGCTCTCTGGTACCTGTAGAACTGCAGCATGAAGCCGGTGATGGCCATGCCTCCTGGGACCTGGAAGGACATGCGGCCGATGAGGTTCATGCGGTCTCCAGTGTCGGGGTGGAAGGCCGAGTCGTACAGCTTCTTAGCATAGTGGAGCTGCTCCTCTGTGGTGCCGGGAGGGATGTTTCCTGCCCTGAAAAGCACCAGAAATTCACATAAACGCACAAACACAGGATGCTCAAAGACATTTTTCTACCTTCAACATTCAACAATTTCACCGTCTTCTTACCTGCAGCTTTCTACTAAAGCTTTGGCCTCATCCAAACGCGAGTCAGGTAAAAGTGCCGTTCGACAGTCTGTGATGTTGAAGAAATGTTTCAGTCGGCCCATAAACGTGGACTGATCCCATCGCGGCGCGTCGATGTCGAACGAGCTCAGAGACATTGTGGTTGTTAAAAAGTGGTGCAAACTTGCATTAAAAAGTTCAAGTCTGTGGACGACCTGCGTTCACTCCGCAGGTTAATCAGTGGCTCTGGTTGAAACCTGGGGGAAAAATCAGGATAACAATTTAAGTATTACAACCAAATGTGCTCTTATGAACAAAGAAACACTGAGAGCGACTGAGCTGTGACTAACAGTTTTGCAGCTTCATAGTCAGTGAAAGAATTACACACATTTCTTGTCTGTTTAGCACAATGTGGTTCATGTTTGTTGTCAGACCAGCTCGGCCTGGTTTGAGCTGATGTAACTTCAGACTTCAGCTCAGAGGGTCAGAGAGAGCCAGACTGCCCACTGAAATCCGGTTCTCACAGGACGTCCCAAAGGTGAGTGTGTGTGTGTGTGTGTGTGTGTGTGTAGTGATTAATCGATCCATAGAAAATTATGTATCCAAAACATTTTGTTTTTAAATGTCATTATTTTACTCATTGTACTTCACATGATAGTTGAGTGAATCTTTTATTTCTCTTATGTGACAATCAGTTTAGGTATTGTTTGGTTACAACAAGCATTTTAAGTTCTGGTAAATCACAACTTTATAATAGATTTCAGATTGAATATATATAATTCAGATTCAATAAAAATGGAAATTGTAAGCTGGAGCTCCAAAATACTTGTGTTGTTGTTGAACCACACTAAATCTGAGTACGAGCAGCCTTTGAAATACTGCTGTTTTATCTGCCACACAGTTGTAGTTTTTCAGCTTTAACCTCTTCCCAAGCCGTTTGCTAACAAGTACCTGTGGGGTCAAACCCAACACATCCGTAAACAAACACAAACTTCTGTTTTTCCCTAAAAATTCTCAAGAGCCAAACTTCCTCTAGAAATCATTGACCTCATCCTGGTAAATGGTTCCACTGGTTGTCATAGAGCTTTTTTGCAGCTGCAGCACTCTTCTTATTACCCGACCAGAGGAATCAGAACCTGCTGACAACAGCTCAAACTCTCACACATCCCACTGTGCATCTTCAACATTACATTACTAATTATTTCTGTAGGTATTCTGTGAAATCTCACAACAGCAGAGATGTGTTGTGGTTTAATCTTTCATAAATAAAAAGGGGCATACGAGGAGGGGAGTGCATCAGTCTCCCTTTGAAGGCTCAGTCTGGCTGGAACCGGATCGTTTCTGGAGGTGTTTGTTTAGAAAGTAGGTTAAAGTGCTGCAGAACCTGGTGGGGACACCGAACAAGAGCCAAAAGTCACCGCGGCCCTAAATAGCATGACTTATCAATAAGAATGTGAAAACAAACACTGGGACTGAGGTTTTGTGGGATGAAACTGAGCTGCTTCCTGTGGAGAAACTGGGTCAGCAGTGAATAAACTTTCTGCAGTAATGGAGAAAAACACAACGGATAACTACAACAATGTATGACTGCAACTAAGCAGTGGTTTCATGATTATTAACTGTTTAATCTATAAAATGTCTGAAAAACTCAAAAAATCAAAAGGTATCAAGTTTATAATGAGTAAAAAGCAGCAAATCCTCACATTTCAGTTAATTATAATTATTATTATTATCATTATAAAGATGCTTTGGTATTCACAGATTTGAAACTTAAACTGTATCAACAAACTGATGTATTAATAAAACTGATAAACGTATTTTGTATGTAATAGATTTCCAACCAGAGTGTAAACCGAGTGTGCTCAGCTGGATGAGGACTCACAAATGGTAAAAGAAAAGCATAAACACAATTTCTAAAGAAAAAACAGCAATAGTGAGGGTGGAATTTCCATCACACTGTTAAAGGACTTAGAAGAAATGAAATGATCAGTCGATTAATTGATCATCACACTTTCCTCAAATTACCTTTTTGTCTGACATTTACTGTTCTCAGAACCTAAAATGTGAAGACTGCCCTGATTTCTTTATATTCTAATACTGAAAATGAACATCCAGTGAATTACTCGACCTGCAACAATTAGACGACATCGATTATTCGTCCTACAGGAACTATTCAGATGATCGATCAGTTATTTCAGTAATCTTTCAAGCAAAAATGCCCCAAATTCTCAAAAGACTACTCTCAAAACAAGTCAATAAAGAAAATAATCACCAGCCCTAACTATGATTAAAACTTGGGTTTGGACTGATAGTTGGACAACTTTGGTCGAGTCAGTTTGAGCTTTGGGAATTTGCGTTTTTTTTAAATAATCTGTGCCATGTTTTGCATGAATAATTGACTAACATGATGAAAATGACAGCCCTGCAGGTAGGAAAGAGCTCAGAGATTGATATAGAAAAGAAAACATGAACAGGCCCAACTAAATGCTGCACAGGAGTATTTAAGGTGTCACACACATTTGTATTATAGTCGTGTAAAGTTGAGACTTGACAAACTGGATCTGCAGGCCAGAGCAACATCTGAACACATCTGGATAACTACCACCTCTGTGAAAGAGCTGCTGTGTGCAAAAATGCGTTAAAAGGCGCAGGAAGAGTCCCTCTGACAAACTGTGCAGATGTAATATTTACACACTGTCTGAGGTGCAGACAGAAAACAGTCTTTGTGATAAAACTGCTGTGGAAAAAAAGAAAGAAGAGTGTAAACAGTCCCACGGTGTGATGCAACTCATTTCTCGAGTTGCAGCTGCTTTTAAAACTTCTGCAGACAAAAGCAAACAAGCAAACAAACAACACACACATGCAAACAGAGTAAACACCTTTGGAAACAGAGTGAGTACCTTTCTGAGACAGAGTCGTCCACCGCCCTGCAGAGAAACCTGCCAGGTAATCAAAGGTGCTCAAAACTGCTCGTGTGGCTTAGTGAAGTCATGTGCACGTGGCAAGTCCTCCCCCAATCACGAACGGGGGCAGATCCGGCGAAAAAAAAGACGAGCAAAACTTTATTGTCACTGCTAAAAAAAATGCACACAGAAAATAAAAGTTATTATGATGCTAGCTTGTTCATACCTACTGTCATGCTAAGTAACTAGCTAATTACCTGTTTGAGACTGAGCCTGGGGTTGTTTTGCGTCTCATGTGGGAGTCAAACAAGTTTTTCTTCGTATATTAATTCATTTAAAGCATTTGTAGGCGGGAGCAGTCCGCAAAAATGACATGTGAAGAGATTATGGAACTACATTTACCACGAGTTAGCCCGCAGCTAGCCTCCATACGTTTGACGTACGTACGTACGTGCATTAGGCTGCGCTCATACTCCGTGCGTAACGCTGCGTCTGACGTCACCTCCCCCTTAGTAACCCTCGGCGTCTCCAGGAGAGAAGACAACAAGATGGTGAGTGTGATTAAATCGCAAAAATAAACATTTTAAATGCTCACATAGCGCAAACAACTGCACGACACGGCGCTGGCTTTAATTCAGATGCGTTTTAATGTCATCAGCTATCCGTAATTACCCGATAAAAGGCGCTTAAAGTGCGAAAAAGCCGCTCAGTTATCAGGGGAGATTAGCTTAGCTCTGCAGCCTCGACACTAAATTAAAACCAGCAAAGCTCAACAAAAATACACAAAACACCGCAGATAGATGCTCACAGGAGCCGCTGCTGCTGTCCTCGCATGTGAGGGAGCACATGCAAGGCCTGCAGGAGAGGAGGAGATCACAAAGAGATGTGAGAAACAGCTCGGGTTGGTGCAAAATACAGTCAAGATGCATCTCGGTTTATCTTTCATGGCCTCAAATAACACATGCAAAATTCACAGGCTCACTGTCACAATGCTTTAAAGTGTGTGGGATGAAAATCACACAAGTTAAAATTACTAAAAGTCCAAAATATATGTTTTGCATGTACTTGAGTATATTTACTGCAGGGCTGCAACCAACTATTGTTTTCAGTACCTGTTAATTTTATGCTTTATCAGATGATTACGTGGCCTCATGTCACAAAATAGTGAGAAATGTCATTCACACTTTACTCAAATAACCTGTTTTGTCCTACGAACCCACAAACATTACATGTAAAGCCACATTATAAGCCACATATTATTAAAAAAATAAGTAATTCACTTTCAAAAAGTTGGAACAAGTGTTTTTTTTGTGATGTGGGTTTTTTTCTTAATTTAATCAATAAATCAATTATCAAAATAGTTACAGAATATTTTTGTCCTTTAACTAATTATATATAGTTTTTATCACAGTTAATTTTAACTGTTTAACTGTTGTTTGTTGTAGGGATTGCTGTCCATCCTGCGCAAGCTAAAGAGCGCACCAGACCAGGAGGTGAGGATACTGCTGCTGGGTCTGGACAACGGAGGGAAGACCACCCTGCTCAAACAGCTGGCATCCGAGGACATCAGCCACATCACCCCCACACAGGTATGGAGGGAGGAGGGGGTCACACATTCAACACAGACTGTACATAAAGATGGACGACATGACGACTCCCTAAAAGTGAAGTTCAAACATCTAGATCGCCCCCTCTGGTGGCTGGTTGCAGCACAGTGACGTGTACAGACTATGACAAACGTTGAAATATCTTTAAAGTGGAAGTTCTGACAGTTCTTCATGAGACAGATCATCTCTGTTACAAAAATAGTTGCTGATTCTGCTTGTTGTGTTTTGCGTCCTCTGCAGGGTTTCAACATTAAGAGCGTCCAGTCTCAGGGTTTTAAACTGAATGTTTGGGACATCGGAGGCCAGAGGAAGATCAGGCCTTACTGGAGAAACTACTTTGAAAACACAGATGTGCTGGTGAGTGGGGCTCGATGCAAACGGAGAACACAAGCTTTGTTTTAATCAGATGTTACAGTTTCCATCAGTTCCTGCTTGGCTGAGTCACTGTTTATCACATGTTCACCAGGAAAACTCCTGTTTTGTTTCAGATTTATGTCATCGACAGTGCTGACAGAAAGAGATTTGAAGAGACGGGTCAGGTTTGTACAGAAAGTGTTGTTTTGTGTCAGTGTCTTTTATGCCTTGTACTGTGGTAAACTTATTGTAGAGCTGCAACCAACATTATTTTCATAATCTATGACTTTATTGTGTCATCAGTCGATCATTTGGTCTACAGTATGTCACAACACTGATAAATGTCCCTCACACTTTCCTCAAATTACCTTTTTGTCTGACAAACCCACAAACCTTAAACAGACAATGAGAAAAAAACACTTATAATGATAGTAGACTGATAAATAAGCCTGATAAGAGTCTCTTCGTCTTCTGTGACCTCGTGTGTTGTTTGTGTTGCAGGAGCTGGCAGAGTTATTGGATGAAGAGAAGCTGAGTGGCGTCCCTGTTCTGATCTTCGCCAACAAGCAGGACCTGCTGACGGCCGCCCCGGCGTCCGAGATCGCAGAGGGCCTCAACCTGCACACCATCCGGGATCGCATGTGGCAGATCCAGTCCTGCTCCGCCCTCACCGGCGAGGGGATCCAGGTGAGCGGATGAGCAGAGCTTTTACATTTTTCTTTACTTTAATTATTAAGAGCGTTCTCCTCTACTCACCCTTCCGACATCTCTCTTTAAACTCACTTTCAGGAGGGAATGAACTGGGTCTGCAAGAGCGTCAACTCCAAGAAAAAATAGCTTCGCTTCTAGTCTTCTACTACTCAGGAGGAGCAGCAGCAGCAGCCGCAGCAGCACACACATACACTGACACACATTGCACCCTCCTGAGCCTTAGTACGATGGATATACCTGTGAATGTAAACACACTACTAATCCAACATGAACTTGGAGTTTTTAACCCCCCTCTTCCCTTGCATTCTTGTATCGCTGATGTTTACTAATCTCCACACATCTTTCTACGTTGGCCTCTACGAAGAGGAGGGAGGTTTGACTTCAGAGGGAACCAACACCCCCCTGCCTTCCCCTCCTCCGCCCAGACTACCCACGTCACCACCGCCGCCGTCCGCCGCCTGTCACGACCTCAAACATTCCCGTTAAACTGCTGTCTTTCTTTGGAATCGCAGCACGTTCCTCAAACTCTGTCGCACACTTTTTTTTCTCCCGTCTTTTCCGTCATCTCATTCTTACAGGTTGATGCGTGGTTGGTTGTTTGTTTGTTTGTTTTTATCATTCCACGATGGCTGTAAGCGCTTTTTTTCCCCCGCTATGGCTCTGTTTTGAAGTGAGGTATATTTTTGTAATTGTTTTATTTATGGTGAAGTAGAGCGTAGAGTGCTTTAAAACAACAAACCGGTGTGGCACGTGTGACTTCAAGGATGTTGGACAAACGGTCCAACCCTCCCACTAAAGAATAATACTGTACATGTTATTATGTAAAAAAAAAAAAAAAAGATAAAATTAAACAGTAAAGAGAAACTACATTTTTGGATCAACTGTAAATAGCTCAGCCCTGTGTTCATATGTTAAGTTATGCTCATGTTATAGAGTATAAGTCACCTTTCTGTACTTTGTAGTCTATAATGTTTGCATATCTAATATATGCTGGCAGATTTTTAACAGAGGTTTACGTACTGTACGTCCCAATGCATTTCTCTGTGCTCTTTGGGTTAGTGAGGGAATTCACTCTTTTGGCATTTCCTTTTGATATTCTTGAATGTAATCTGTCCAGAATTGAAGGTACTGTATGTGAATAAAGGGATAAGAAAAATGTTTCAGAAATCACTGACCTATTATTCTTGGATTAAGTTGCCTCTTGGCCTGACGTGCCTCAGTTCGCTCGGGTAACGCCGGCGTCTCGCAGCAGCAGCAGGTGGAGTCAGCTGTTCATGACAGCGTAGGAGCCGGGTGGAGAGGCCTCTGTGGGAGACAGCAGCTCTACTGAATTAAACAGAGCGTTGAATTCAGTAGTTAAACGGACACTGTGATATCCTGCTCAAGTGTTTTTACTTCCATATTAAAAATAATATGAGAAACACAAGATTAATGTGAAAAGATCAGTATGGCAGCTGGACTGAAAATATTTCAACACAATCAGTCAAATGTGCCAACTATTAATCTTTTTCCAAGTGAGTGATACAAACCTAAAGTGAAAAGCACATTGTCTTAATGACAGAAATGATAAAAAACAAACTTAAATGTCCATTTAGGACTTTTTCCTGTCTAAATGGCAGATGTACATACTGGTGGTTTACGGACCTCCAGAGGTGTCAGCGATGGATTTAAGGATGTGAATAATCTCCAGGATACTAAATAAGACAAACTATGGTTTGCATCTCAAATTCTGCTTATTGTTTTACTTTTTTGGGGGGATATAATGTAAATTGATCTCATGCACCAGATATAAAACAACCTGAGAAGGGAAAATCAGCCTCATAAAGGATTAATATATGTTATTTATATATTTGTTGTTCAGTTAGTCTGTGCATTAAAACGGAAATAAAAAGATACCTGAAGAAAGATCTTTTGCTGTAGCTGCAGGATATGAAGTATGAAATCAGATTTGTGTTGTTCCAGCAGGCAGCAGCTTCAGGCAGGTGGTGCTGTCTCCACCGCGTCGGGTACGAGCCTCATGGCCTCGGGCTGAGCAGGAGAAGCTGTAGTCCACCTACGAGGCCCAGAGTGCTGCAGGTACACATGAGCCCACCAGAAGAGACGAGGTGTGAGGGATGAAGATGTCTGCCTATATAAGAGAAAATGTGCAGAAATTAGCTCATAAATAATCATTTTAATGTTGCAACTTAACAGGAAAGCAACTGAGGTCACAATAATAGCAAAATATCAGCTTGTGCACATAATATATATATATTAAAAAAGCGTCTCAAAGCCATCAGAGCTCCATGACATGATGCTCTAAATGGAAATACTGTGTGCTTTTACTCCCAGCTGAGTGTTTTTACATTGTGGTTTTACTCCTTTAATTCAGATCTGAACATCCTACAACTGCCTCTTTCTTTGTGCAGTCTTATCTCAGACACCTGATGTGACCTTTGACCGATCATCTGCTCCGCTCATGTTTTTGTTTTTCTGTCACAGGTTCGTGCAGTTGGACAGCGAGAGCCCCTCGTTTTCTGATCTCCTTCCTGGCCTGGATCCACTTATTGATCAATCGGGCGAAGCTGGGAGTGTATCACATCCCCATCTGCCTGCGCCTCTGGTTTTAACCAAACTAAAGTCTCTCAGATGGCGGCGCAGGAACAAAACAGGAATACCGAGATTTAATCATCCAGTTGTTGTTCTCGGAGTTCAGCTGGGGCCGAGCGTCTTTGTATCTCAGAGGCATGAAATCAGGCTGATATATGAAATTATCTTCCTCAGACAATCACAAAGAAAATGACCCACAGTTGGATTGAGAATGTACAGAAAAATTAATTGATAAACGCTGTAAAGTTGTTGAGGCCGTGAAGCTGTTCAGTCTGGAGAGCATAATATTAATTGCACTCAAAAAGCGATTTAATTACAGCTCTGGCACAAAATCTCCATTATTTGTGAGTGCAAGAGCTGAAAAATGACCTTCTGGAGGCAGCATGTGATTGAAGCCGTCTACTCGTGTATTCATCTCCATCAACGTTCAGCTGATAAATAATTGCATGTGGAGGTGCAACATGTCCGACAGGGAGGAACACTGAGCTGTGTGTTTTACTTTGCGTATAATCGTACGTGACTGATTCAGAGGGCCTCTGAGACTCGCAAACAGCCTCTTCTTCTTCCCCTCACAAAGATTCCCATTGTCCGGCCGTCTCCTGCTCTCACACGGGCAGAATGTGCTTGTATTGTTTCTGTCTCTTAACTTATTTTAAACGCTCGCAAAGCTGTAATGGAAAACAGAGAAGGACGGACCCCAGGAGTTACATTTAAAAACACAGAGGTTTTAAAAGTATGATTAGACGACTGGGAAATGTGCTTATGTGCAATCTGGGCCGAGTTTGATGGGAAAATCGAATCCGCTCCCACGGCTGTGCTCTAAAGATGAGCCAGTTAGCTTAGCTTAGCATAAAGACTGGAAACAGAGGGAAACAGCTAGCCGACCAAGGCCTCTCTAATAAACACGTTATTGATCCGTGCAACAAATTTGTGATGATCTGGACAAGATAAGAAATGCAAATTCCTGAGCTTTAGATTTGTTGCTATAGGCTGATTTTTGGTTTGTTTTGAACATTTATTTCCACTCAGATTTTTGTAGATGCCAAAAGAGACACTCAACTTTGACAACATGCATGTATTTATACTATTACAAGTCAACTTTCATGAGGTTTGAGGAGAATTTAAAGAGTGTATTTGCGGGCCGGTAACTTCCTGAAGTCTCTGCTGGTTGCTGAGCAACTGGCCTCCTTACAAAAAGCCTAAATGAGGTTTTTACATGTTTTTTTTTGCACACATTAACGAGCTATAAGGTGTTAATTAGTGAGCTTTAGATGTGCAGATGGCAGATTTCATAGGCGGTGGCAGGCTAACTGTTTCCCTTTGTTTCCAGTCTTTATGCTAAGCTAAGCTAATAATCCCATGGTTGCCTTTATTTTCTCATTTATTCTCTGTCAGAACACAAATAAGCATATAATATAATATCAAACTATTATTATAACAGTTTAAAGCTTTGAGGTCAATAAAAATAAATTTACAAAGTGTGACTTAATAATCAAAGAGCCCATTTTCTTTCTTTTTTTTTGTGTTTTATCCTCTAACCGAGAGAACAAAAAGCTCTGCGGTTGTTTCATCAGAGAATAAAAAAGCCTTTTTCCCCCTCACAGTGTAATTTAAAGGAGCCAGACAGTGTGTGTGATGCATATCAGAGACGTAGGCGACCGAATTACTGCCTTTCTCCCTCCTCGTGGATCAGACAGCTGTTCAGCAGCTGTGTAGGCAAGTGTGAGAAAATGTGTGTTGTCAGGAGAGCGAGAGGGGGAGTGTCAGTGTGTGTGTGTGTGTGACAGAGAGAGAAAGATAGAAAAGCAGTGCTGTAATTTATGCTGCACCTCCGACCCCTCAGCTCTTGGCTTGCCTTTGTCTCTCTGCTGAGGTTTGCTGACGTGAGAAAACCAAAAAGAAAAAAGAAAAGAGGCAGCACATCAGGCCTCCACCAGCTCGAGAGAGGAAAGAGGTGGGAGGAAGACGAGGGTGGAGGAAGAAGAAGTAATATGATCACAGTGTTTGTTTTTACGTGTCCATTAACCACCCATCAACTCTTGGTGACATTCAGAAACTCTGAGTTATTTCAGTCGCTGTGAGTCTCAATACAAGGTTCATTTAGCAGCTTTTAGTTATCACATGGTCTTCTTCTTCTTCACATTTAGCTGCAGTGGAATAAATGTTCACATTTGCATTTTTCTAAAAAGTTCAATGAGCTTTCACCCATGTAAGCTTTAAAGTTGAGATCATAGACTGTATATGGAGATATAAATGTGAAAATAAATTTGTATATAGTGACTGGTTGAGACTGAAAGTTAATTACTGAACAAATAATTAACTTTCTCGCCACAGGCCCCATTCATTTTTAAAGTCTACATATTTGATACATGAGTCTTTGTGAGGGTTAGGTTAGTTTTTTTTTTTTGCCTGAAAAACCTGATGTACACTATCAAAATGCTGGAAAATACAAAATCACCACAAAATAAATGAAAATGTAGTGAAAATGATTAATCAAAAAATCATACATGCAAATAGATTTTTTTGTAACAAGATTCAATAAACACTCCAGTTTACAAAAAAAAAAAAAAAAATCATGGTTCAGGCTTTACAGAGTTAAAGGAGCGCATCAACATTTTCAGTTAGCTTAGCTTAGCATAAAGACTGGAAACGGGGGGAAACAGCTAGCGTGGTATAGAGAGAGCCAGGCTAGCTGTTTCCCTTTGTTTCCAGTATTTGTGCTAAGCTAAGCTAACAGCGCCTGAACACAAACGCCCATCTTCTTGTCAACCGAGTTTGTTTTTCCCCAAAATGTCAAACTTTTCTTTTAAGTAGCTGTTTTGGAGCTTTTGATCAAATCACACAGTGAACTTTTCTCCTCTTCTCTCCTAAAATTGTTTTTAATTTCCACTCCCTCGCTCATACACAGCAGGGGAAACAAGTAATGCAGCCGTTTAATCAGGCTGAGGGGAACAAACACACACACACACACACACACACTTGAATACTCATCTCAAGACTCAATCTCTCCATCCTGTTTTTTCTCTGCAGGCCTCCACCCACACACACACTCATGAGCCCTGTTTGCACCGGGTAGACACAAAAATGAAGTCTTTAAATGATCTTAAGTTATTTTTCACAGGTAAATGAAATACATTTCACTGTGATTGTCTCTCCTCATTATTGAATGTGACTGATAACAGATGAGCTGTCTGTGCAGGAGAGGAACAGCAGAGATTGTGCGACTACAAGTGGGAGGCTGTTTTGCTCTTAAAAGTCAAATGAAGAGCGAGCAGGTGACTGTGCGAGCTGGAAAAACACCCAACAGAGCACAAAACACATGAAGAGGTTATGTGTTTGTACAAAGGTGAGAGATATTAAATGATAAGACTGAGTTTTTTTTATATAGTTTTAAACAAATCCCATGAAAAGACATGTGAATTAATTTATTCCTTTGAAAACAAAACACTATTTTTTTGTGAGGTTTTTAAATTCATGAATTGATTGTCACCATTTCATGTCAGCTTATTTACTTTAAACAGTGGACTTTGGTTGAGGCAGTTTCTAAATCTTTAGTGACAGCAGTGTTTCCCAGTAAACAAACATGAGGGTGGGGTTGACAAGAAAGCTGTTTAGAAGTTGGAAACTCCAAAATTACAATAATATGAAATTGAAAATGAAAGCAGCATTGACAGGTGGTGACATCACATTTCTTTCCTGTGAAAACCTCAGCACTGATAATGGATGTCACATCTATGAGGGTTATAAACAGATCAAAATCAGCCACCTTCAGATAAATAAACGACAAGTCAGAGCGGAGATGCAGTTTATAGTCGGCAGTGTGATCATGTACTCAAAATAACAAAAAAAATAGTCGAATATTAACTGGACCAACGTCTTAAACAGGCCGACGTCTCCATTTTAAGAACCATGCTGGCTTAAAATGTCCAAAAAAAAAAAAAAGACCCACACAGGGTGACATGTTTCTTTACTACAACGAAAAAGGGCGCTTTAGTTTCTTTTAATAATCATCAAAAAAATACAGTTCGAGTGCTGTAAATACTCAGAAAGTGCATCAGTATGCTAAAAAAATGCACTTTGAGAGATGTTTGCCTAAAACGACAGCGCCCTGATGTTTAATTTGCATGTCACAGACGGGGTACAGAAATATTAAAGTACTAATGCACTGATGGTTTTTGGTCTTTTCATGGGATTTATTGACAATAACAAAAATAAAGACCAGCAGCCTTTGCGATATTTGCACACACAGACTTGACAGCAGAGACCGGTTTAAATTTGTTCGTTTATTTGGAACCCTCCTCCAAATCACGTCTGTAATTTTTCCATTTCACAAAATATTTACAAAAAAAGATACTTTTATGTTGTTGTTGTTGTTTTTTCTTCTTTCCTCTTTATGTTGACTGTAACAGTTCCTTTTTTTAGGATGATGACAATTGCTTACATCTCGCAGTCCGGTCCTGTTCTTTTAGAAAAAGTTCATGAAAAAAACTCCTCCCACCCTTCTCTCCTTTCATACACTCATTTTAAAACTGCATACATTTTCCCCCATTGTTCTTCTTTTGAGTGCTTTAAAAAACTCTTCCTTGCATGCTTTCAGCTGCAAACAGGAAGCCAAGAGCTCGTGTGCTTATTGAGAGGAAGTGACATCTTTGCCCTGCAGGAAGTACAATTACAGCATCGTCAGTTCCTCCAGATGCTTGATTGGTTTGGTCTGTCCAGTCTTGCCTTTCTCTCTGAAATCAAAGAGTCTCTCTAGACAAGCATGAAACCTACAGATGTACCAAATAACACAATGTCTTAGTAATTACTAAATGGAAACAGTCTTTGTCAGATTTTCTGTCCTGTGGGGAGCCTGGCAGCAGGAGGGGAGTGCTGGGAATGAGGGTCAACCTCGCAAAACTCTCGGGGTCAACGGGCCCTTCAGATGCAGCTCTACTGTCCCTCTGCGGGTCAGCATCTGTTGTCCAGGCGTAACAAGGCGTCCACAAGTGCATTGTGGGTGTTCCATGGAAGAGCGTTTTGTGTTCAAGCCGTACGATCTATCCCTGAACTCAGCAAAGAAAGGAAGAAGTGCCATGACGCTTTAAAAAAAAAAAAAAAAAATCAAGAGACACGCTGGGACCGAAGCCTCAGCTTTAAAAGGATCTATCAAACGAAGTGAGTTGGGCAGAGAAAAACATGATGCTAATAACATAAGGCCATCGACCTCAGTACAACTGGAGGGGTGATTATATCAGAGAAACATGAGGCGCTAAACTGGAAAGGTCAACACTGCACGGTATTATCTCTTTTCCCTTTAGCGTCAGTGAGAAGCCGCGAAGAGGCATGAGAAGATTCTCTAATAAAAGTTTGTCTTTCTATCAAACCCCCCCCACCCCCACCCCCCGCACTATAAATAAAAAAGATGCATGTCACACTCGCCTCCTCTCGTCTCTTGTTCGTGTGTAAAATGCTGAGCTAAGCTGTGCCAGAGTGAGCCGCTGGCCGTTTATGCATTTTACGTATTATACACTACATGAAACACTGACTGAGAACAAAGGAAAGAAGAAAATAAAAAGACAAAGAGATCGACCCTGCCCCCGAATGTGTGTACATGTTCTAGATCTGCGTGTGTGCATTTTAATATTCTGAAGTGTGTGTATAGTATAACTGCATTGTGTTTATTCCGGTTAATACGTCGGTAAAGGTGTGCTATTTTGGTGCCTGTCTCTATATCCAAGTGTGAGTGTGTGTGTGTGTGTGTGTGTGTGTGTGTCTACTCTGTTAACTGGTGACATAGTGCTTTGTAGAGGGCTGCCCATACAGCCCGTAAAAATCTGCATGTCTGTGTGTCTGCGAGGCGTCTATCCAGTCCCGCACTGCCAGGCCCTGCATGGACGGACCTCCAGAGGCCAGGCCGGGAGGAGGCGGGTAGTCTTGGGCGCTGACCCACGGAAAAGAGCCAGAGCGCGGGTACGGGGGATGGCTGCGGTGGCCCGACACCGAGGGCACGCCGGAGCAGTAGCAGTTATCCATCGTGCACACCAGGATCTTGCGGCCGCCGTACTGAGGCAGCACGGCCTGCTGGGAGGAGTGCGAGGAGCTGCTGCCTCCGGGAGGAAAGTGCGAGGAGCCGAACACGGAGCTCGAGTGGTGGCTGGCCAGAGAGCCGCTGCCGCTTCCCGTCCCGCCGCTCTCACTGATGTGCGGCGGGCCGCAGGGGCCGAGAGGCTGCTGATTGGTGGACTGGCCCTCTCCAGAGGCAGAGCCGGAGCCCAGGTAGGGCTGCTTGGCTAGGGATGAGGACGAAGACGAGGAAGAGGAGGAGGAGTCCTTGAAGCCCGGAGCAGCGTTTTTTCCGACGTTCCCGTTCCCCTCAGGGAAGGCAGTGGAATGTTTCCGTTTCTCTGCTCCAGAGCCGCTCTGACCACTCGGATACGCAGGAACCGACTGCAGGAAGGTCGAGGGAGGGGTGAGGGGGGCTGAGAGGAGAGAGAGAGGTGTGAAATCCGAAGACATCAGCGGTAATTAAAATAAAAACAATCATAACACTAATGGATTAAAACCTGATAAATGTGTCCTACCTTCCAGCGTTCTCTTCAAGCTTTTCTCCCTCTTTGAGATTTCAGAGAGGAACAGTTTGGAGTTTAGATTCCCAACTTTGTAAGGAGGGAGACTGCTGCCCACACATGCCTGAGACCTAAAACGTGCCAAGAGATGCAAAATTCAAGATAAGACATCAGCCTCTAAACACTTCCTTCGTTTCACAGAGCCACGAGCAAAACAGCTCAAAGTCCACCTTCACACAACTTTTCTCTCACCTGTCAGTGAGGATTTTAACCGGCTTGGTGTTTTTCATGAAACTCAGCTCCTCTGCCTTACTGAAGGCCGTGTGGATGGAGCTCAGCAGCTTCTGGGCCTCGTGGCGCTGCTCGCCCAGAGCCAAAACCTGGGCGGCGTTCTCCTGGCAGAACCGAGCCTGGGCCCGGTCCAGAGCCTCCAGTGTCCGACCGAGATCCTCCTCCAGGAGCTGGTGCATGCGCTGGTACTGCAGACGCACCTCCTCTTTGAGCTCGCACACTCTGTCCTGTGGAGCAACACACAAACATGTCAAAGATGTCGACGTGTTGTGCGACACTGTGGAGAATGATAGAAAAAAAAGTGTGTAGCTGTGCCGATGGAGCGCGGCGGAACAACATACCTCCACCACACACTTGTCAGAGTCGAGTTTGCAGAGCTGCTCCTCGATCTCCTGCACTCGCTCCTCCACGCGCTCCTGCTGCCGCAACAGGCTTTGCTGTGGAGGTGAAGAAGGAGAGAAAGAAAGAAAGAAAGTCTTAAGCACGGGGGGAGTTTTGACCTCAGCTAGCCACCAGCATCCCCTCCCCATGCCTGAGATATTAGAGTCCGGGAGCCGGCTAATTTAGTCTCCATCCAACACACAATCCCTGTGGGGGAGGAGGGAGGGAGTGCTGTCATAGCAACCAACCAGCTATTTTGTGTTTGCATTAGTGAGTGAGGACTAATGTTGGGGGAGCTGGGGGCAGCGAGCACATATAAATAAATGGTCATAGGGAGGCAGAAAAAGCTCCAGCAGCTCTCCCTTCAGTGAATCCCCCCTCCATCACCCCGCCACCCTCTGTGCTTACTCTTTAAAAGATGCACATGTATTCACACGGCGGAGGCAGAGCTGCCGCAATGTTGTGGCAACAGCACTTGTTATTTGTAGGATGATGATGGCATGTGAACAACGGCAAACAGAGACGCCGATCCGACTCAGCCAGCGGTCGAAATATATAAATATATTAAAATGATAAATAATAATTAATGGCTTCATATGAACAACAACCCTTTATGTCGCTCCTTCATTGTGTTGGCCTCACAGCAGGAACGTCATTGACACAGATTTTCTAATGCTTCATGTTATTAATATTTAATGTCAGATATGAATAATCCTCAATCAACATTTAATGAATGAGGAGCATGGCGATAACATAATGATAAATAACGTGTTGATGCAGACACGAGCCAGATGCAAACAAACAAACAAGACCGAGAGGCTGCAGATCTGCTGGAGGTTCAGTGAGGACGAACCAACGGACCTAAACGCTAAAATGCTAATAAGTTTATGCTAAGCAGGTATAATGTTTACCACGTTCACCATCTTGGTGTATTGTGTAACATTTGCTCATTAGCAGAACAATGGCTAAATGGAGGCAAAGCAGACTGCAGCTAACGATTATTTTCATTATGGACGAATCTGCTAATTACTTTCTCAATTGTAATTTCCAAAAAACCACAATGACGTCTTCAAAATACTTGTTTTGACCAACAAACAGTCTAAAACCCAAAACATATTTCACTGACTATCAAATGAGACTCGTTGAGAAGCTGAAACCAGCAAATGTTTGGCATGAAACGATAAATTATCAAAATATTTGCCGACTGATTTCATGCAAATCCATCAAATAGCTGTTGAGATATTTCAGTGGTGACCAAAAAAAACAAAAACAAAATGGGTGGGGGGTGAATTTGTCATTAATCCCACAAGTCAATAATCTGTTGTTTGTCACAGGCTGGAGATCTGTCCACATACCATCATCATCCTCATCGTCACTGTCCAACAGCAGCTGATTTTATCATTAGTGATCAGCTGCCGTGGAGCTGGAGAGGAATGAAAACCTGCACACTCTCGAGCCTCAGTGGCACATGGTTGGGAAACACTGCCCTAGATATCTCTCTCTCTCACACACTCACACTCACTCACACACACACACACACACACACACACACACACACACACACACACACACACACACACACACACACAC
>JBAJHX010000093.1:0-12719 GCA_037176925.1 Amniataba percoides
CTATTGACTACTGTACATCTTATTGCTCTCACATCTGGGTCATGATGATGATGATTTATTCAGGATTTTTTATGCACGACATGATTCAGTAATGTGGAACTATTAAATAGCTATTGCAAACATCATCTCCGTCCTCTGTACCATGAAATCATTGTTACTGACTTTAATCCCAGTATTAAACCTTCTGTAAACACTGGCAGTTTGAGTTTACTCCCAGTTTAACAGGACACACAGCCAGAGGGCAGCTAGTACAGCTAGTGCTGTTAATACAAGAGGCTTTTTGCCTTGACTAATCATTGACAACAGAAGATAAATGTGCTATAATAAACACATACACAACCCAGGCTGAGCTTGAGTGTAAACTTCTGCATGAGGCAGAAAGTGAAACTCTCTCCCCACCACCCTGTAAGTTGCAGTACAGAATTACATTACAGGTGAAAACAGGCGGGGTTTGTTCAGAGTAACATTACGTATCTTGTTCAGAAACACCTTTGTCGCCTTGGGCATTTACAGGTATTATAAAGCCTTTCTGCTCTTGCCTGCAGACCCCGTTTCTCTTCCCTCTGAGCTGGTGAGGTAAGGTATAGAAAATCCAGTAACATTTTAAACCAGTTGATTCTGATTTCACAATTAACTAGCTTGCAGCATGTTGGCACGGTGAAAAAATGTGTGATGCATTTTGCTGCAGGGAGACCAGGCAGCCCAAATTAGAATCAAGAATCTTTGTTGTCATTATGTTTTGGAATAATTAAATTAGAAAATGAATGAAATGAGAAAGATAGGTAGACAGGTAGATAGACTCTGAGCTGTAAACATATGTATACTGAATATATGTAGTATGTACAGAGTCATAAAAAAGTCAGTTCACTCAGTTTTCAGTCTGGTAGTGCAGTGGATTACTAGTTTATTTAAGATACTGAAATGTATATGAAGTCTCCTCTGTCTTCAAAAGAAATACTGTGCTTTTATATTTTTTAATAGTGTATTAGGATCATGTCTTTTCACTTCTTAAATGTAATATTTAGTATTCAGTGACTATTTAGTTGGTAAATAATAGACTATTTGTGGGAGTTAAGTGAACTATTATTTGATTTTTTTCATATTACAGGAATAATATTTTTTGCTGCAGCTTTTCTCTGGTGCATAGACTTTTGCGAAGGTTTTAGTCCATATTCAATACAAATGGATGACTAATCAAAGGTAAAACCAGAATGATTGAAGAAATGAGTCGATAGAAAAATCAAATACAAATGCTTCCATACAGGGAACAAGTAATATAGTAAAATATAGGAAAAACCTTCACTCACACAATTGGGAATTAAAGATACTTTTCTTATTTCTTGTGACTTGTTGGTGATGATAAACATAATATTATGTAATCAAATATATACTTATATATTTCAAAGGGTTATTTCATCCCATTATTTTCAATTGATTTGTAGATTTAGCTAAATAGTACATCACTATTCCTTTATTTTAACGATTTCTAGGGGGCTAAACTCCAAAAATAAAGCTGGCAATGATTTAACTTGCAATCGCTGTTTTATTATTTTTCAGTCAGTTTCCTTTCCTCACTTTTGTCAGCTGTGTTTCTAGAAACTGTTCTCAGAAATTTTTATAATATTTAATTTAGAATTAATTGCCACATGAGATTAGATTACACACAGATAGCACAGTTTTTAAAAAAACAGAATCCATGCGGTTTTTCAGATGACCTGGTTATTCCAGCTCTGACAATAATTCATGTGGTGACCAGACTAATTATTATCGTTCTGTCAGACGGACTGCTCACACTCAGAGAAAGTGTAATAAATCTCAGCCTGACTGAACAGAGACATCAGGCATTCTATGTTAAAACCTTCATTTTACTATACTATCATTTCTTTTTCTCCCCAGATTAGCTTTTTTGTATGCAAAGAAACTCTAAATGTAAACTAATGTAAAAGGTTCTGGATCTCACTTTTCAGAACAGAGCCTGAACACTGCAGCAATGCCTCCACCCGGTGTGTGTCTGAACATTATGGAGGCTCGCCTCAAGAAAGATGGTTATGGGAGCATGAACCACCCTGAGAAGTTCCTCAACCAAGACTTCCAGCAGCTGAAGCAGTACTGTCTCATCCGTGGAGTGAGGTACATCGATGAGATGTTCCCCCCTGACAGAAACTCCATTGGCGAAGGGATACTGAGCCCCTCTGACCTGAACCGTGTGGTGTGGCTGAGACCAGCGGTAAGTGTTTTGGAAGGGATAAACTACATAGGAGATTGTTAATCAAGCATGTTATTTGTCTGCCATCCGCAGAAACTTGCACCTAAAATCTACAGTAGCATCTTGATTCAGTGGCTAGCACATGACATACATGTCAGACTCAACATGTGCTGACAGGCTCCAACCCGCCGGCGGGTTTGTAGTAACATTCCATAACTTATTAAATCATATATTATCAATTTTCATTAGCATAAATTTATCACATACAATCGCCCCGAGGGTTAAGTGGTTAAGTGTGTACCACTGCACCTGTAGTAAACATTTGTTGAATGACTGCCATACTAGCAGCTGGTTGAAGCTACACTTGCAGTTTGAGAGTTTCTGATTTGGGACTAAAAACCAGTTTGTGAAAAACAAACATAATCAGTATTTTGATAGGGGCAGAATTTTTGTTAGGTAGCAAAATCTAGGTACAGGTATAGGTAATATCTTTTTTAATCTGCTCCAAAAAAAAAGTCCAGCACTTAATCTCCAGTAAAACAGCTCATTCTTATTTTTGCACTTCTTTTTTTTCTTTTTTTTTCACACAGATTCAGATGAAAGGGCTCACTTTACTCAGAACTCATTAGAAAGCACTCACGTGTGACAGGACCAGTTTGTTGTCTCTGCATGTTTGGCCTTGCTGTTGCTTTCTGCACGGTTGACCTTGCTCCGTCATAGCCGGGAACAAGGGATTCTCACTGTGTCAAAAGAGTGAAAATACTTGAATAAAGCAGAGCATGGCATAAAATGTGCAGAACTTCAAATAGCTGGGCTGGCTCAGCTATTGTTGACCTTGCTTGTTCTTTTAGGCACAGATCATCATTAGGAGAGGATCTCTTGACGTCAGCGCCAATATAAATAGTTGGAATAAAAGAAATAGAAATTATGGTGACCAATTAATATCTTAATGTACATAGAGGCATGAGACTGTTGCATTAAAATAGACAAGAAAAGTGTTAACACATCTTTATATATTCTTTAAATATTTTTGACTATTTACACTCCCTCTCTTTCAGAAAATTGCTTCTAATCCATCCTTCATACTTGATGGTGTGTCCAGATTTGACTTTGGTCAGGGAGTACTTGGTAGGTAAATTTCTTCATTCATAATAATTTACTGTTGTGCCTTTTTGCCTCTCTGACCACTCACTGGCCCTGTTTTACTCAGGAAACTGCTGGTTCCTTGCATCTATTGGAGCTTTGACTTTCCAGAATGACATCCTTGGGCAAGTTGTTCCTCTTGAGCAAACATTTGATGAGGACTACTGTGGGCTGTTTCACTTCAGGGTAAGTACTGACAGGACAACAGCTCAACTATTGTTATACTCACTGAAAACCTTGGAGTTCATTTCACAATGATGTATCCACAGTGCACTCCATAAATAACTGGACCATCATGCACATACTTCAAACCATATTAAATATCATGACAGGATCTGAATCTTTTTTAGTATTTAGTACTCATCAGCATATTCCTAAAACTGACTTTAGAAATGTTTTATGGGAAAGGAACTTCATTCAACACATTTGTTAGGCATGAAAGAGTGTGGTGTGCAGTGTGTGTGTGTGTGTGTGTAAAAATGGCTTTCCAAGACAGTGGATCTGATGTTGCCTGGTTGTCCTGGCTGAGGGAACAAAAAGTGTGAGTGACTCTCTCTCCCTGCTCCCAAGGATGACCAGAACAGATTGCAGTGCAACAGAAAAATTTATTGATAAATACAGGGTATCATAGGTGTCAGCCAAACTATCTATAAATCAAAGTGCGCTAACTTATCTATTTAAGGGAAAAAAAAATAAAATACAGGGATCTTACCTGTTATATATTTTTCCTTCTTAATCCATTCAGTTCTGGAGATTTGGAAAATGGGTGGACGTCGTCATCGATGACAAGTTACCAACAATCAATGGGAAACTGATCTTCGTTCGGTCCAAAGACGAAAACGAGTTCTGGCCTGGTTTGCTGGAGAAAGCTTATGCCAAGTATGCAGAGACAAATAGATCACATGGATAGGTCTTCTTAATTTGAGCTATGCTTTATATTTGAGTAAATCTGTAAAATCACATCTATCTGTGTCAGGGTGTGTGGCTCTTATGCCGACATGAGTGCTGGAACTCCTTCAGAGGCCATGATGGACTTCACCGGTGGTGTCCACATGTGCATCCAGCTGTCAAATCCCCCTGAAAACCTGTGGGACCTGATGTGCAGAGCTGGTCACTTCAAGTCATTGATGGGCTGTGGTACACCACAGGGGGTAAGCATGGACACACCATGTAAAACCAGCTTTGGCTGTGTTTGTTTTTATTCTTTTATTTTTAAAGTGCACACTGATGAATGTCTTTGACTTGTAGGAGACATCTGCCAACACTGTGCTGCCAAACGGACTGGTCCAAGGCCATGCCTACACTGTGACGGGTGTGAGACAGGTGAAGAGTTACACAACAACGTTACACAACTAGTCCTTGTTTTCCAACAACACTCGTCTGATTGTCACATGTGTGGGAGATAACGATGGTGCTGTCTCCTGTGCTGGTCAGATGATGAGCCAAGGGGAGCCGGTGCATCTGGTGCGTTTGTGGAACCCCTGGGGAAAAGGAGAGTGGAACGGAGACTGGAGTGATCGGTGGGAACGTCTGCTGCTCAGTGTCCCGTTTCACAAGGACACTGCTCTGACTTGCTTTTGCAGAAATGTTTGAAGATAATTTTCAGTGACAAAATATGTGAATGCGTATTCATTTTCACACATACAAAGAATAGAACATTTCCTACAGATGAATTTGAACACTTTTCACATTTCCATTGGTTGAAAGGCAACAAAATGTTAACAGCCAAGGCTGATTTAGCTTTTCTGAAATATAATCAGTGAGTGAACATTTCTGTGCCTCACACATAAGAGGATTAAGAGGGTCACTTGAAGAAGATGGGAGGCATACAGTCTTCAAATCCCCCCCTGGTTAAAAACTGGTTTTGTCAGTGACAGTGAAATAATTCATTATAATGTCTTGCCTTCAGGGAAGCTTAAAACATCGGCTTTTCATGTAAAAGGGCAGCTGCACTATATTTGCATGTGTGTTGAGCAGAAAGTTGAGGGGCACATATGTTATGACTTGCCTCTGAATGCTGAAAAAGCAGATAATAAGAAGTTATTGTTTCCTCTTATACAAGGTCTTCTCTGTGGAAAACTGTGAGTCCTCAAGATCGTGAAATGTGCCTCTCAGTGAGTGATGATGGGGAGTTTTGGTAAGCAAATGTAATCAAATGTGTTTTACTTGAAGTTTTCTGTCCCATAAACAATAATAATTACAAAACAATGTTTATTTAAAGTTAATTCAAAATAAAAGCTTTTCACAATTATGCCTTAAAATGAAAACAAATTGAAAGGCACCACTTGTACACCCTTCATAAAACATCACATTTTTACATAGAATATTTGTAGATATTACATGTTAAAAGAGACACAGTTTGTGTTTTAGACTAATTTAACAGTGGTATTTAGAATATGATTTTGGCATGATATGCACATGATATGCATGTGATTTACAGCGAAACGCCAAAGGCACATTGTTTTGACGGTTTCATTGACAGTCGTTATTTTAACCACTTAACCCTCGGGGCGATTTTATGTGATAAATTTATGCTAATGAAAATTGATAATATATGATTTAATAAGTTATGGAATGTTACTACAAACCCGCCGGCGGGTTTTGACAGTTAACTGGTTAAGTATAGAATTGTTAACATATTTTCAGACACTAAGCAGCTTGAAGAACTGGCTTGGTTGTCACGAACACATAAACGTACAAATTCACAAATACATTGAAGGAGCTTTTTCTTTGCATTTATCATCTGATACAGGTGTGTTTGCTGTGTGAACAGAAAAGACTTCATCTACATCTGTGTCCCAGCTCAAACAGAAGGAATATGGTTTCTTTATGAGTATTGTCTTGCATGTCTCACGGTTAGGTTGAGAGGAACATTACAATTAAACATTCATAGTAAAATGAATCTCTGATGTCAACAGGATGACCCTGCAGGACTTCTGTAAGTTCTACAGTGATCTTGACATCTGCTGCCTGAGTCCCGACTTCCTTGATGGAAGCTCTTCCTGCCACTGGAAGACTTCCTTCTATGAGGGCAGATGGGTTGCAGGGACCACTGCTGGAGGATGTATGAATAACAGAGGTACTTAGAGAATTTCTGGACTTAAATTCAATAACACCATGTACAACAAGTTACAAAAAAACTAGCACGACACTTCACATGACACTTGTTGTATCCAGTGGAACAGTATGTCAAATTCCCATGTAAAAACATGTATTAGCTGCAAATAGGGTGCAAAAAGCACCAAAAATAATGCAAAGTGCCTAATAACAGATACGATATGACTTGTAGCAGTTTTATACTATACCCTGTATTGCCATGAGTGCTCACACCAACAATTAACATCATGCAATAAAGGTATGACAGTTAAAAAGAAGTGTGTCACAACGGTAACGTAACTTTAATACGAGCAACTACGTGACTTTGCAAGTTTTATTGTGCAGAATAAACAATGAGTAAACAATTCAGAGCTACTGTAGAATCAGTTATAGACTTCCAACTGAGTTAGACTGATGTAGTGGCCTTGCTTTCAATGTAATCAGTACTACTCATGATTTGAATTTGATCATTGAAGTTTTATTTTAATATTGAAATCATATCAATTCACTCTCCCTCCTTTTTGTAAAACGATCTCTCTGTCTTCCAGACAGTTTCTGGACCAACCCACAGTTTCGAGTCAAGATTACAGGTGAAAATTCAGAGAAAAATGGTTCAAAAAACATGCTGGTGTCTCTCTTGCAAAAGCCTGACAAGAGGAACAGGCGCCTGGTTCAAAATCTCCACATTGGATTCTCTGTCTTTGAGGTAAATATTACCTTTTATTGTTTTTTCCACAGTTTTATAGACATGTAAATGCAGAAGGTAGCTGAAGATGCCAGACAAATTGAAAACAACCACCGAGTGGTAGATCATCACTTTAAGCATTTTGTGCCATTATATTGAATGTAGTGGGAGATTACTGCTGCAAAAAAAATGGCAGTAAACACATTGAATGAACATGCCAGGCAGGCATGATTCATGTAAAAATCAATTATTATAAATGATGATTCGATGGTTTCACCTGCATGATAATGACTACAAGTATAAATTGTGAGGGTCAACAGTAGAGCACTGACAGACCCACAAACATCTCAGGTTTGTCAAAGAACACCCTCTGAGGAGTCAAAGGAGAGCCTCAGTATATGCAAAACAAACACAGTAAATGGACGGTCAAAGTTCATGCAATATGTTTGTAACTTAAACAGCTGGCTAGTGAGGCAGATTTAAGCCTATTCAGTCTTTTCACATTCATTTTGATTAACTCTATATGCATGTAATAATACTACATTATTGTCATCAAAATGTCAATTTATTACACCTATTGATTTAAATAATTGCTTTTTATCCCCAACATGAATTCATTCCTTTCCCCCAAGGTGACTGAAAAAGTAAGAAATAATTTGATCTCATTCCTGAAGATAAATGTTCTCCACTTACACTGCACAGGTCTGGTAAATGAGGAACTGATGTTTCAATTATCATTACAGTACAAGATGCAAAGTGGGAAGTTCCCAGCCTCTTTCTTCAGCAGCTGCGCACCTGTTGCCCAAACCAAGACCTACATGAATGCACGTGAGGTGATAGAGTTTGCAATGCTGAAGCCTGGTGAATACCTGATTGTGCCATCCACCTTCAACCCCAATGAGACGGCCTCCTTCATCCTGACCATCCACTCCAAGGCAGAGACTCATGGCTAGTATGCTCAGTCTCGACCAACTGCTTGTTTCTTTGTATTTCTACATACAAAAAGCTGAAATAGCTGCAGATATGACAGACAGAAAGAAACCCATTAATCTGATGTGACTGTCTGGTCTTTCCCCACAGTGAGAATTCGGGTCACTATAATCACGAGCCAGTTGAAAAGGTGTGCAATATTTGATAATACAGCAATATTGATGGTGTCTGTGTTATGTTAGGTTTTTAAATACCTTCTATTGCAAGTGTATATGAAATGTGCTTTCATTGAAGCAATTTCAGGTGAAATGACTTTCCTTATCTTTCTCCTGCTCTCTTAATTTCCAGCTCGGAAAGGTGGCAAATGTACAGGATGATGAAAAAAGGAAAAAGCTTTTCCGGCAGTTCTCCGACAAGGTAACATTTGTCTCCCTAATGTGTCTCTCTGTAACATAATTGTAGCTCCTGAATTTGACTACAATTTGGTAGGCGTAGGTTAAACTAACCTCTAACCTCCACTGAAACAGTCCACCATTTCTCCAAAGTTTAAAGCCACGGCGATCAGTATTTTCACATGAATTATGGATACGATGAAACAAGTCTGTTGTACTTACACAGATAGTTATCACCTGATTCTGCAGTTTCCTTTTAGCTTTGTTAACTATATAGTTTTTTAACTTTATAGCTCCCATAAACCTTGTTTCCATGCACAGCTGGTTTCAGTAAGATCAACTGAGCACTGCCTGCCGAGCACCAAGCAGCAGACAGACAAAGTTATCAGTCAGCTGATGAACACTGGAGCATTTAGCAGCTAAAGAGCCACATAATCCTCTCACAATTACTTCCCAAAATGTTGTCAATATGTCCAAATTATGAGGCCATATTATGTTAAATGGGTATAATGTTCCATTTGTTGTGAAGTTCAGCAATGAATTCTTAGCAAAAAGAAGAGTACTTCACCATCTTAAAAATCAATAATAGTTTTTGCTATCAGGGTTAGCAAGTTAGTTAGTTTTTGTTTCATGGACATATGGCCAACAGCAAACTCAAAAAGCTTTGTTTTCATTTCATCTACAGTATGAAGAGGTGGATGCAGAGCAGCTCCAGAGGCTGCTCAATGAAAACATCCTCAAAGGTCAACAGTCTTGACACACAGTATAAAAGCTTAAAATCATCCAAAATATACTATGTTAATCTGTTGTATGAACTGATATATTACTGTGTTAAGGCAAATAAGGAATAAACACTTTACTAAATAAGTAGAAGTGTATAATCTAATGCAGATTTTTTTCTTTATGGTTTTTCAGGAGACTTGAAGTCTGGAGGCTTCAGCATTGATGCTTGCCGCAGCATGGTTGCCCTCATGGATGTATCCTGGTGTAACGCATGTGACATTCACTGTAATTTGGCATAACGAACACACTGTGAATAGTATTTTTCTTTTTTCTTTTCCTGTATTCAAGCTGCTGAAATATAAGAGGACCATCCTCCACAGTGGCTGCAGTTACCTTCAGTGTCATTTAGGTGATATAACACACTTTACTTGAAGGTGAGACAGATTCTTGTGACTTTTTTACCTTAATACTTGACTAAAAAGACATCAATTACTGGCAAACTGAACAGCGAGGAATTTGTTCGTTTATGGAGGAAGGTTGCCTCATACAAGGTAAGAGGAACCAAGCCCAGCTTAAACATTTCCTCCTCATGAAAAAACATTAATATTGGATCTTGTAGTATTTACATACAGATGCATCTAATAGAGTCATGACATGAAGTCTCCTGATTACTGTTGTTTGTCTTTTAACAGGACATTTTCTTCCTCACTGATGTTTCACGAACAGGAACACTGTCCCTGAGCGAGCTGAGGAACGCACTCATAGCTTCAGGTAGACCAGATAGGATTCATCCATCCATTTTCTAACCCACTTTATCCTGCACTCAGGGTCACGGGGGTGACAGACAACCATTCACGCTCACATTCACACCCTAAGTACAATTTAGATTTGCCAGTTAAACTAACCTGCATGTCTTTGGATGGTGGGAGGAAGCCGGAGTACCCGGAGAAAAACCACGCAGACACAGGGAGAACATGCAAACACACAGAAGGGCCTGCCTCAATGAACCCACAACCTGTGAGGCGACAGCGCGAACCACTGCACCAACATACACAGTTCAGTCTGGCCACTCTCACAGCAGTTTTCATTGAAAAATCTCTGATAAACTGGACACTACACCTGCTCAGCTACAGACAGATCTAGCAACCAACTGTTGAATGTGTTGGTGTGGTATTTAACAAAAAAGGTCCTGCATCTGCTGAATGTGTAAAAAACCAAATATTTTCTAGCTTATTTTCCAATTCAACTTAAAAGTTACTTATCAGTCACTAACGTGTTTACAGCTTGTTTTCACTGCCCCCAAGTGGCCAAAGAATATATTACTGCATTTGAGAGACCTGAGTCACTAAGGTCTCTCAAATGCACACTAAGGCTTAGTGTAACAAGTTCCAGTGAGCAGAAGAAAAAGAAAGTTCACAGTTTGTTGTTGTTCTATTATGTCCAATATGGATTTAGTGCTTTTTTCTATGTCACGCAGAACTGATAAAAATCTAACCAAAATGTTAATTTAAGGTTTTAAATCGTGTTTAGTTAGTTTGCTTTTTATCATTGGTCGTCCGCTCTTTATTTGTCTTTGTTGTGTAAGCTGTTGTTCACACATTAGAGAGGAGCAGGTTTTGTTGTTTGGTGGTCATTTTTCCTCCATCACGTCCGAGTTGAACAGAGGAGCTGCCTGCTGACAAACTTGTTGAAAAGGATATTTACTTGTGGAAACTGTGGAAACTAACCTTGTTTTGCAAAATCTTTTTATAAGCAAAACTGTTAGCAAAAGGAATATCTTTGTTCCTGCAGCAACTCTTGATTTGCAACTGGTGTAAGCGATTGACCTTCACATCAGCAAAATCAGGGTGGGGTTGGGGAGTTGTCCTGAAATGATTTCCTATTTCCCTGGTGTCCATCAGGCTTGTCTGTGAGGTGCATGAAACCCCCTTCAAGATCTTCAGCTGTTTATTTCTAATGCTGCTGGTGCAGATGTGGACGACAACTGCAAAGGCAAAGCTGTGTTTTTGAAAAGTCTGCTTACTGCTATGTGCCCGACCATGAAGGCAATTGGCAACGTCTACACACAGCCATGACGATGTTTAGCTGCACAGGTCATGTCAGCATCCCAGCATGATAAATCAGTTCAAAAACTGTTCTAAAACATTTGCTCTGTGTTTGCTGAACAGGAATAAATGTCAGTGACGACATGCTCAATCTGATGGCTCTGCGCTATGGTGCCTCCTCTGGGCACATGACCCTGGAGAGCTTCATCGGCCTCATCCTTCGCTTGGAGTGCATGTACAGTAAGTAAATTCAAATGGGCAAAACGGTGACAACTGTGTAACAAGTAACGCTCTTCTTTTCCTTGCCTTGTAAACAGAAAAAAATTCACATCTTCATGTTGGAAAGTTCGCAGTCAAATGAGTAAAATGTATTTAAAACGTGTGTGTTGTTCAACAGAAATCTTCAAACAGCTGTCTGATGGAAAGGCCATGAATCTCCGAGAGTCAGAGGTAATCAAACGTTGTTTTTCTCAACATGGTTAGAATTTTTCACGTATCACAGCTGTTGATCTCACTTAAAGGACAGAGGAAGACAAACCTGTAAGACTAAATAACAGTGTAATGTGAAAATACAATTTCTGTGATAAAAAAAGATGCATAATAATCTGTCTCTTTTTTTATTTTCAGTGGATTTACATTTCAATGTACACATAACTTTACAAGGAAGACCGACTCCATAATTCATCTGGCACCTCGGGACTTAAAAGATGTGTTTCTTTTCTGATGAGTCATTACACGGTGTGAAGTGTAACTAAAGGACATTTTCTTTTTTTAACTCTGTTTACATTCCAGTTTTCCTAAATGTGAATAAGTAATCTTATAACATGACCTATATAACCTTTGTAGACTTTAGATTGGGTTAGAGATGGGATCATATTACACGTAGGAATGATTAAGAGTAATTGCATGTTTGTATCATTAGTTAGTTAGTATCATAGAAAAACCCATTTCACTTTTCAGTATGACGTGGGTTCATTTTAACTATATAAATCTTGTAGACCATTTACACTGTTAAAACAAATGAAATAAATCTTCTCTAAGAATGTGTGTGTCTGTGAAGGTTCATAATTTGATTTGGGCTGGGCGCATTTATTGTATGACATCCTCCTACTTTTCACAATTTTAAGTTACTTATTAGTGATCACTGCTATTGTATATTTATTTTAATAACAGTGAACGTCCTGGCCATTAATCACATACTTATATTTCAGCCAAAAGTCTTAAAGTAAACAAATACATGTTTCTTGGAAATGTACTCTGAAGTCCATTGCTCACATAACCTTCAGAAAGTGTGCAGGCTTTGACTTGAAAGCAACTGGTAAAATCATTAATGTGAAAATGTTGAATAAGTTGCTGCTTGTTACAGTCACATAATTTTATAGTAAAAACTTTAGTTAGTGTGCCATTTTAAGAGCTGATTTTTTCAAGGATTCAAGGATTCAAGGTTCTTTATTGTCATTCAACACATGTAAAAACATGGGTTAGAACGAAATTAGTTA
>JBAJHX010000095.1:0-11612 GCA_037176925.1 Amniataba percoides
TGGCTTCGGTGGCTTCAGCAGCCTCGGCGGCCTTGGCTGCGGCCCACAACTTTGACCTCTTCGGCCTCTTTGGCTTTGGCCTCAGTGTCTTCGGCCTCTGTGGCCTCTGCCTCTGCTTTTTCAGGCTCAGAGGCCTCTACGACCTCAGCCTCAGCGGCAAGTACAACCTCAGCCTCAGCGGCTTGTACGACCTCAGCCTCAGCGGACTCTACGGCCTCTACGACCTCAGCCTCCGTGGCCTTGGCCTCTGCTGCCTCAGCCTCTGCGGCTTTGGCCTCAGTGACCTCTGCACCTTCAGCCTCGGCTATTTTGGCATCTTCGGCCTCAGTGGCTTTGGCTTCTGCAGCCTCAGGAGCTTTAGCCTCTGCGGCCTCGGCAGCATCAGCCTTGGCTGCTTCGGCCTCGGCTGCTTTGGCCTCTGTGGCCTCTGCCTCTGCTATCTCAGCCTCAGAGGCCTCTACGGCCTCAGCCTCAGCGGCTTGTACGACCTTAGCAGCAGCGGCCTCTACGGCCTCTACGACCTCAGCCGCAGCAGCCTCTACGGCCTCTACGACCTCAGCCTCAGCGGCCTCGGCTTCTCCTTCTAGTTAGGAGGGAGAAGCCTCAGGGGGCATCAGCTTGGACGGGGTGGTCAGGACTCCATCGGTGCCTCGAGCTGACAGGAAGGTGGCCTCCCGTTGCTTTCTCGTGACATGTTCAAGACGATGCTGACTTCTTTGAGGCGTTGTTGGCAGTTCTTGTCGACCCTTTCGAGCATCACTTGGATTTTGGAGGGTGTGGCCGCAGCTACTGTTGCCTCGGGCTTCTGTTTGGGAGAGGTGGACGGGACAGGGCCGTAGAGCTTCCTCTTGAGCAGGGAACGACGCTGGCTCCTGATCGACAGCTCTTCGGAAGAGGATGAGCTGAGTGAGCTGGATTCAGGCTTGTCATCATACACAGGCTCGTCGCCGTCTTCGCTGCTCTCGGAGGAAAGGGAGTAGGACGCCTCTTTTTCATCGCAGACTTTGGATTTGCGCTTTGCCTTGGCTTTACGTTTTTCACACACGAGGGCCTTCATCCATAGCCTGCGATTTTCATAAGCTGACTCTCTGGTAGGGAGCGCCACATAAAACCTTTCTGCAGTGCCGAGGTCATGACACATTGCCCGCGCTACCTTCCTTCTCTCCGTCTCCGACAAGTGCCGCTCAGCCTGAGTGGCCACGCTGCTGCGGATCAAGTTAAAACTGACGGGGCCCTTGAGCCCGGCGTTAGTCCATGCAAGATGAAGGAAGTGCGATGGTTTGGTTAACCTGCACCCCTGGAATGTGTGAAAGATATTGGCACTGTCCTTTCCTCTGGGGCAGCATTTTCCGTCGTGGAACCAGTGAAGCCAGCTGATTTCCACGCAATTCAGCACCAGTGACGCCTGTCCAAAACTCTTGACGGACTTGTGCTCATCCACCTGTCAGTGAGAGAGAGGGAAGAGTTTTAATTTGGTATGCTTCCAAATGATACGTTTCAAATTTGTATACTAGTGATTGAAAGAATTGAAGGCTTCCAACTTCTGCCCTTCCAAGTTGGAAGTGGACAGAATCCGGAAGCTGCCCCAACCTTAAATACCGCCGTGAAGAGAGACTGTGGAAGGCTTCCAATTTCTGCCCTTACAAGTTAGAAGTGTCCAGAAGCCGGAAGCTGCCCCAAGCCTAAATACCGCCGTTAAGCGAGAATTTGGAAGGCGACTTATGCCCTTACAAGTGGAAGAATGGGAAAGGTCGGCCCAAGCAGGGCCCTCTTCGCTGATGAGAGATACCTACCTGTTACCAAATAGGAGCAGAGTGGAAGTCCAGGAGAAGCCTCAGCCGGAGGACCTGTGAAAGAAAGAATAAAGAAACACAAAGACAGAGAGGGAAAGAAAGAAAGCCAGAAAGATGGACAGAAAATAAAAGCCACAAAGATGGAAAGAACCTGGAAGGCCAACATGCCACCACCTTCACCGCCGGAGACTCTGGAGCCAGTGGCAGGCCCGTGCACCTTCCGCCTCCATTCTGGGGAGGGGAGCCTCAGGCTCCTTTCCTTGGGTGGGGGGGCATCTTCCACAAACCTAACCCTAACCCTCCCTAACCCTAACCCCTAACCCTAACAAAAAACATGGGACTAGCCCTAAACTCAACATTGATGAAACTAGACCTGACTTTGGGTTATGGATGTACGTGTATATATGGGTATATATACATATATGTATGTATCAGCTCTGATATTTAAGATTTAAACACAGGTTAGAATCTAATTGTGGGAATAAAAATTTAAACCCAGATTTAAAACACATCAGCTCTAACATTTGGGATTTAAATACCGATTAAAATCCAATTGTGGAAATACAAATTGAAACTCAGATTGACAGCAAATCAGCTCTGTTATTTAAGAGTTAAACACAGGTTAGAATCCAATTGTGGTTTTAATTCCCTTGCGGTACAAAATGTTATTGCAGATATCAACAAGTAATAGAGGGAGTGGAGAGCATCACAATGTATTTTAAATATAGGAAATAAAGGTAATATAGGAAATGAGAGCTGCGGATTACGTGCGTCGGCCCATGCACTTCCTTTGGCTCCCCATTCCAAACTGCCCAGTCATTGGACGAGGTGGGGGGAGCCATCGAGATAGTCATTTTCCCCTAACCTTAACCCTTAACCCTAACCCTATCTGAAGATAGCCACAGAACCTAGCCTGACTCAGAACATAATGCTCAACAAACCAACCTGTCAGCCACCTGAAGAGAGATCAAAACTTCCCCCATGCAAAGCCCTCAAAACGGTGCAGGTGGAGGTTCATCCCGTCGAACCAGGCCTTCCATCTCTCTGCTCCCAGGTGGACACAGACACACCCCCGCAGAGGCTGCTAACGCTGCTAACGGCTCAGAACATATAATGTCAAACATTAATTTTGAGCTGGCATTAGAGGACAGCCTCCTCCACAATACACTTACCGGTCCTATACACTCCAACGTTGTCATCTCCACCAACAACAGCATCTCTCTGGCCCCCTCCCAACAGGAAGGGCGAGCCACCACATGGGCCATGGAGCTACCTGCAGCGGGCACGAGCCGTGCAGGGGACAGCGCAGCCAGCGCCAATCTGAGGGAGACAAATGTGATGGTCACAGAATATATTGACTATTTTATCAACTCACTGTCACAGAAACATAACAGCTATATTAAGGACACGTATGACTTTGTTAATAAACTGAAAAACATACGTGTCCCAAAACACACCGTTATTTTTACAGCTGATGCAGAATCATTGTACACCAATATAGACACGGAGCTGGGCGTAAAGGCGGTTGCTGACATTTTTAATAAAAATCCAGATCCTTCCCGTCCTGATGGCCTTCTAATTCTACACTCTCTGCTATTCCTCTTAATAAATAAAAAAAAAAATTCCCTCCCCCTCTTTTCCCCTCTCACCCTGATCACCCACTTACCTGAACCTAACCCTGATCTTCCTCTCTACCCTCCACACTCATCTGCATAATAAAGACAATTTAAAGTTACATGTTTTTTATCAATTTTTTTAACTTTATTTAATTATTTTTTTCAAAAAGGATTCGATACAGTTTTAATACATCACATAAATAAATTATTTTTCCTCCATTTGGATTTTTTATTATTTTTTAAATTTTTCTTACCAATTACAGGAGTTTTAGAATTCCCTACAGAAAGAAATTAAACAGCAAAATAAACTTCAAACCAGTTGCCCGTGCTCCAGATCAACTATAATTTTTAATTGATTGTATCGTCCCCTATCCTAACCCTAACCCTGCCGACCACAACCTCGTGCACCTCCAGCCTGTGTATAAACCTCTTGTGCACTGTGAAGAGATGGTCTGAAGAAGCTGAGGAGGCCCTGAAAGACTGTTTCAACTCAACACTGTGGGATGTTTTCAGCAACGCCCATGGGGAGGACATTGATAATATCACAGACTGCATCACAGACTATATAAACTTCTACAAATAGTCTGAACTTGTTCTTTAACAGATTTGATCAGGCATCTACCCCTCTCCCAGCTCAGTCTCCTCTGCTGCAACCCCCATCACTGACTGTGCCCCCTCCCCCTCTCTCATGACCTTCAGCTCAGGTGCCTTCAACACCCTAACCCTAACCCAGCACTAATGTCACACCTGAAATATTCTATATTTCTGATATGTATATTCTTCAGGCACATTCCTCTCTATACTATGTACTGGTATACCAACAGTCAAAATTATTTATCTTGGATTATCATATTTTTTATTCTTATTTTAATTAGTTTTCTCAAATACTCTATATTATTATTTATTTCATTCTATTCTTGTCTTTTCCTCTGTGCATTTTTGCTGTTGCCATAAATTTCACCACTGTGGGACAAATAAAAGAAATCTTGAATTTTCTTATTTTTCTTCTTTTAAGTAAGCCATCAAGATGCTGTTTTCAGTTTGGACCATCAGAGGGCACTCAAGATCAATTCAAAGGAGATTTCACAAACTTTTCAGCAGACCAGACCCCGAATAGTCTCAAACATACTGCCCTTTGTGACTACATATTCTTTATCTGCATTGGGGCTCTTCAGAGTGATGAGAACACTTTTCAAAACAAGACAGCAAGAACAAAAATGACCTGGTCTGAGCCAAAGTTAATCCTCTGATGACCCAAAAGCCCAAAAGTTTGGAAGGATTTTTAAGCACCAAACCTGGTTGTGCAGTAATTATGACAATAATGCATTAATAGTCTTCATTCTGCGCTTATCTTATTATGAGTAAAAAAAAAAAGTGTGGAACACAATATATGGAAGAGGCAGGTAAAACACTGTGAGATTCACCCAATATAGACATAATATCCAGAAAAAAAGGGAGACTCACACTTATCTAATATGATAAATATCTTTGGGTCAGAGCAGCGATAACCAGTGCATTTGCTCTGCTGAGGACTTCAAGTGGTGAGGTGCAAGTTAACTTCCTTTAACCATAACCCCTCATTTCTCAAACATATTTCTTCATTTCCTCTCTCCTCACATGGTTTCCTTTTTACATCTCTTCATCTATGGAGTGACTAGGAAAGGAAGCAACTCCGTGAGGCTCTTATTTTATAATCCCTGCTGACAGGAAGTGCTGTAGCTTATTGTTGTGAAATGACTGAGTGGAGATAATGACACACTTGAGTGTCAAAGTCCTGAGTGCAGCTGCGTCTGTGTGTGTCTGTCTCTGTGTGGATTAACATGGACGAACAGAAGAAGAAAATTCTCTGTGTGGGTCTGGTGTGTCTCGACATCATCAACGTGGTTGACAGATACCCAGAAGAAGACACTGACAGCAGGTTAGCATGCAACCCACAGCTAACAGGCTAATGCTAACAATGGTAGGAGATCAGGGGTGATCTGGTGTCATAAAACAGTGCTGTATCAACTGTCTTCTAAATGATAACTCTCTCTATTGGACATATCTGATTAAGTTTGACAAGAATCAATAACTAAATGATCATTCACAGTGATTATCTAACAGTGACTAATATCTCAACTGCTTCACTTTTTACCACAACTATAACATAGGCCTATAAAATGTATGATATTCAATTTAGAAGATGAATCTACAATGTTTAATATTCTATTTACAGTGAATGTACAATGAGTGACATTATAAATTGAGGACAGAGATTACTAATTAATCATGAAAGTGGCCATTTTAGTGTTCACTAAAATGGCCACAGCATGCACCTGCAGATGATTTATCACATTGATCTTTATTGAGGAAATTAAACAGGCCACAGTTGTTTCCATCTTTCATTGTTTCTTAACCTTAACCCTCAACGCTCCAAAACAATCTGAAGGGTTAGGGAAACTTGAGTGACATTTTATGTGTTTCATGGGCAGAATGCGTTTGACTGTTTCACATTTAGATAACAAATCTCTTTTTGATACTTACTGATAATGTGGCGGTGTCGTTGCTCTTTGTATTTGCAGATGTCTGTCACAGCGCTGGCAGCGAGGAGGAAATGCCTCAAACTCCTGCACTGTGTTGTCATTGCTTGGAGCATCCTCTGCCTTCATGGGCTCTCTGTCTGCGGGACATGTGGCTGAGTAAGTACTGATCAGTCATCAATACCTTCATCAACACATTCATCAAATGAATCAGAAGATTCATCATTACATCAACACATCTCTTTCCCCCCATCTCCGTGCCTCCTCGTCTCTTTTCTCTCTCTGTTTCCTCAGTGCTTTTCTTTATCTCTGTTTCTTTGTCTACTTTCATGTTTAGTGGTTTTTATTTATTCAGCCAAGTATCTTAAAATATCTACAACGTTCACCACCCTATGTGCTTAGAGCCTCCATTCAAATGAGGAAAAAGTAACTATGGAGGATCCATCTCATGGATGGACAGATGTGTGCTGGATAAATCAATAATCAGAGATAATAACCCGACTGAAGATGATCCCCATCACCCATCAGGTTTGACCACAGTTGTCTTAAAGTAGGTAAACGACAAACTGTGGCTGGAAATGTTGGCTGTTGCAGGGGAAGGGGTTTCCTTATGTCCTTTCATGTTTCCTCATCTCCTCTCTCCTTGTCTCCTCTGTCCTCTCTAGCATACAGTGATATTAGGAGAAGAGTTTCCTGACTCTAGTTTTAGTTTTGACGACAGAGAAGATGTAAACAGTTTCCTGTCTGTAGTTTTATTCTGGAGGATTTTCAGAAGTTCCACATCGATGTGTCTCTGGTGTCTCAGCACCCTGAATGTGTCCTTCCAGCCTCTGTGGTCATCAGCAACATCAGCACAGGATCCCGCACCATCCTGCATATGAACAGGTGTGAACAGCTGTGAGCAGGTGTGTGTTTGTCTAACTAAAAGCCTTAATTTCAGGAACATCATGGTAGTCATCTCGGAGATTTTCTACCTCGCTCCTGTTCCAGTCAGAAGACAGTTTCCTGTCTGTGGTTTTCTTTTGAAGGAGAGAGTCTATTTGAAGCAGTTTCCTGTCTCTCTCCCTGTCAGTTTCATCATGGCTGACTTCTTGCGGTGTGCAGTTGATGTCTCCGCGGTGGTTTGGCAGGTTGAAGGTCAAACTCCATGTGCATGTTGTGTAGTTTGTCCTTCCAACGGGTCTCGAACCGTCGTCCTTTCAGACACGTAAGATGACCTGACAACTGGCCAGCATCACACAGCGTTCACCAAATACCTCTTTACCAATGAGACCTTGTTAGCATACAGAAGGCATGCCATCATCTCTAGAAATCAGAATGAATTTAATCAACCAGCACATTGAAGAAACCCATGCACATAAAAATGTTTAGACTTTTAACAGCAACAGCAGCTATATATTCAACATGATAATTATCTGTCCTCTGTGATGTCCATTTCTCCATTTGAACACATCACCAGATAAAATGACAACTATCTGATACTGTGAATGCTGGACAGTTGATCATTTACTGACCATAGAATCTACTTAACCATTATCTATTACCAGTCAGCTGCAGGTACATCTGTGTAACATCACAATACCTGTTAAATCAACCAGTGAGGACCGAAGATTAAAATATACCCATAAAAGATGTTACTGCTCACTTTAATTAACTGATCTAATTGCACACTGGTGCATCTTATACCAATTAAACTCCAATGTTAGAGCTGCCATTTTTAATGAGTGTGAATGTTTGGTTTAGGATAGTTTTTCTTTTTGTTTCCCTTCTGCTCATCACTTGAAGCTGTATAATTTTAAATAAAGTTCTGCATCACTGACACACAACTTTTTTTCCTCACCTCTGTGAAAATGAACACAAGCATAGATGTGAGCAATTCAGGTTAGCCATGATACCTGAAAATGATGCTCCATCTGCTGGGCCATGGCTGCCAATACTTAACCCCCCCCGACATACTGAGGTGTTTTGTGGACGCTGTTTGGCTCGCTTGAACAAAGCATCTAATCTAATCTGATCCTGGTGAAATAATGGGCATTCACATAACCCACTGCAGAGCGAGGCGTTGAGGTCCTGGATTAGGAATGTGAATTAAAACAAGAGCTTTCAGCTTTTATGTCAGTAGGTTTACAGAGAAAATCTAAATCTGTCTGCTGTGTCTTCATGAAAGTGTCAACGTAAAGGGATCCACATGATTAGTTTATCCTAGCATAAAGGCAGAAAATGATTAGCCTGGCCAAGTACAAGTTTTAGTAAGTTAGGCTAACAGTCCTGGACCTGTAATAGACTCGCAGTGATTTTACTGTAATCGCCTGCCTCCATCCATCATCAGGCAAATGTTGGACTCTTCTTTCATCACAGATTCACAGTTTAGTTTCAGTCAGTTTGACTTTCTACAGTGCTTTTGGATTAATTCATTGTCAATGATTCATTTAATTTCTTGTATGTTTAATACATCCACACTCACACTTCATGTGAAGAAATATGTTCAGAAATCAACAAATTTTTAATCTGCCATGTGTGAGGATTTTCTCTCCAAAATCAAATTTAATAAACACACCTGCACAGGTGTTCCAAAGAAAGGTTCGGTTACCACCTCGGTCTTGTCAGACACTGAAGAAAAAAAAAAAAGACAAAAATAATGTTTCAATATTCTTATGAATCTCTATAAGAATGAAATGTTTGTGATTCACTAAATGTTTTCTCTAGATACCAAAAGTTGACTTATTCTGTTAATGATTTTGGAAGTGAACTCTTCCTCAATTCTGCCAATAATAAACAATATAAAATGTAATTTTATTGTGTTTCATGTGGGTATGTCACATTCTAACTTTAAAGACTGGTATGAGGCTGATTAAGGCAACTTCAAACAGTGATATATACACAACATTCAAAGACACTAAAGTACCAGCATGTCAGACAAAACTGAGGGACAACATGAAGCACCAGAGACTGAACGGAGCTAAACACACAAACAATATGCAAAGACTCACAGACAGAAACAAATTCAGTGCTTGTCACTGCTTCCTAAGAGCTAATTAACTAATGTGCTAGTTGTCCTGCTAATGCTAGCTATCTACAACACAGAATGAAATCTGCCTGTGGTAGCTGCAGGTTGTGAAATCTTCAGCTGGTCTTACTCCATCTCTTAATAAACACAAGGACTCACAATTCATTATTTTTTGTGATTATTTGTTATATTATATTTATTATTTATTTAAAGCCCAAAATCACAAACATTGTTTGCCTCAGAGGGCTTTACAATCCGTACAGTTCACTGAACATGTTGTGTAATCTGGTATCTGTATATTAAATATTAAATTGCTTGGTTCTGGTTTGGGGGCAAAGAAGAAACTTGACCAGGGTTCCCTAATTTCATGGTGACTGTTGGACTTAAAAGAGAAAACTAATTTCTAAATTTTTTCATCAGTCTGAATTGCAAATTTACAGTGAGGCAAAAATTATTTAATCAGCCACTAATTGTGCAAATTCTCCCACTTAAAAGATGAGAGGTCTCCAATTTTCATCATAGGTACACCTCAACTATGAGACCAAATGAGAAAAAAACTCCAGAAAATCACATTGTGTGATTTTTGATAGTATAGAATAGATGGAAAATAAGTATTTGGTCAATAACAGGTTCAGCTCAATACTTTGTTATATACCGTTTGTTGGCAATGATGGAGGTCAAACATCTTCTGTAAGTCTTCACAAGGGTTTCACACTGTTGCTGGTATTTTTGCCCGTTCCTCCATGCAGATCTCCTCTAGAGCAGTGATGTTTTGGGGCTGTCGCTGGGCAAAAAAACAAAAAAAAAACTTTTACATCCATAAACTGGGTTTATTCTCCTCATACTTCAGTCTGATAGATCATTGATCAGCTTGAGAGATCACTAAAGTAACAGTGACATCACCCAAGCAAAACACAGCAGATGAATTTTCATGTCTGTCATGTGTCTGACAAACTGGAGAAAAAAATACAAATTTATGTAGAATATTTTCAATTCTATAAAGTTCTGATGGACACGTCAATCAAGTTTGATTAAAAGTTTTAATTCCTGGATTTCTTTTAATGATTGTTGAAGTTTTGGTGTGCAGCAGAAACTCTTCCTGCCTCCATTAAGCACACTGAGCAGGTAAAACATGAAGTTCAAACATTAATGTTAAATGTGTATGGTGTCACATTTAACATGAATGTCAGGTCAGTTCAGTGGTGCTGGTTAGTCTTTGTAATGACCTGATGATCTCAGAGTGGCCTGATGAAGGATGGAGGGAGGGAGAGGTTTCTGGATTTGTTTCTTGTGTTGAATCTTAACCTCTTACCTTACTTCCTGTCCATAAGGAACCTTCCTGATGTCACAGCTGAGGATTTCTCAAAAGTCGACCTCAGTCAGTTTAAGTGGATTCACTGGGAGGTGAGTCAGATCTCAAAACCAGACTAAAGACAAAAAAAAAAAACAAAATAAAAAACACCTGACTAGACCCAGCAACATCAACCAAACCCAACAAACTCAATGCAACAATTTAGACTAATTGAACCAACCCAGGGAGCCAACGACTTCTGTCCACGTCTGAATTCAAACTTCTAGTTTTAAACACTTCATTTCAAAACTATGTAAAATATCTCTTAAAGCAACATTAATAAAACTAACAGAACTTTATTTTTTACTACAAGAGTGCAAATACAGCTTCAACATTTTATAGCACATACAGAATATTACAGAATTAGTATTACGTGGTGTTTAAGTCTGTCAGTGTTTTACTTAGTTTTTTTAACTCTTGCAGGGCCGAAATGCTGAGGAGCAGGTGAAGATGATCCAGCGGGTTGTGAAGTATAACAGCACATTGCTGCAGAAACAGAGAATCACCATCTCTGTAGAGATAGAGAAGACCAGAGAGCCGCTGTATCAGCTGTTTCCTCACGGTGACGTGGTGCGAGCATACAAGACTGTTCTTATGCTAGTTTAACTGTAGCATGTCAGACATTCAGATGGTATCATCTTCAGATGTTTTTCTGTCTTCAGGTATTTGTCAGTAAAGATGTTGCTCGTCACTTTGGCTACCAGTCAGCTGAAGCTGCTCTGAGAGGACTCTACAGTCGGGTCAAACACGGGTGAGTGGAGGTCAAAGGTCAGAACTGTCTCTCTCTCTCTCTCTCTGAAAGTGGTTGTAAGTGATTTTCCACCTTATCTTTCTCTTCTAATGTTATAAACAGTGTGTAGTGTAAGTTGTTTAATATTCATACGGAGTTCATTATAGAGAGCGCTCTGGAGTTTTTCAGGGCTTTGTATTTTTGTGGTCAGTGTGCTAAACACCTATATGACCTGAAAACACAGTTTTAAGTCATCATCTTGTTTTCTTTTATAGTAGAGGAATCTAGTTTGGCACTGAGAAAAGTTGTGGATCACATCAAATCAGCTGCTCAACTGATTTTTCTCCATCCTGTTGAGACACCTGTTGGAATCTCTGCTCACCACATCATTAGGAAGAGTCATTGCTTCAACACTTAAGCATTTATTAATTAGGGAGTTATAGATAAGAAAAGTACCGAGACATAGAAAAAGTACCGTCTTTTTCAGACTATAAGGCACACTTAAAATCCTTACATTTTCTCAAAAATCGTCAGTGCGCTTTATGTATGAATTCTGGTTGTGCTTACTGACCTCGAACAGATTTTATGTGGTACAC
>JBAJHX010000096.1:298631-303631 GCA_037176925.1 Amniataba percoides
GGACGATGAACTTAAACAGATACTCCAGAGCCTGAAGGACGGGAACGATTTAATGAGAAAAAACTATTCATCGACACCGTTTTAAACAGAAGACGTGGTTGTTCTCTGAAGAATGGATATTTTATTTTGGAAGGAGAATCATGTTGTCTTAACTTCCTTAGACTTAATCTACTGTAGCATCAGTATTAGATATACAACATAACATGAGAGGAAATACTTAAATATGAGTTAAAAAGATGCACAAACATTTTTTTGACATATGAAAGTCAAAATGAGTAAAAAAATATAAATTAATCTGAAGCTGATTAGTAAATTATCTCAAATTCAAAAACTTTAAATCTTTAAACAGATTTGATGTTGGCTCAGTTTTACAGGATAAACCAGCCGAGGACAGAAAGTAAAATTTCGCAGAAAGACTTTCTTTCTTGCTAAAATGGCGAGTTTATGTTGGAGGAGACTCAAACTCAGACAGGCTCGTAAAAGATGAATAAAAAGCTGCGATATGAGGCCGAAGCTGCAGCGTGTCAAAACTACCCTCAATAATTCACACCGTCCACTTTTACATGACAGCGTGACCCATTTGAGACGGATGTTTGAGTCTGATGAATATTTCAGTTTCAGCCGTTGGTTTGCTGAATGTGGAGACTCCTGCAAAACTGATGAGAAGAAACGCAGTCGGCTTTTTGTTGGAAGATCGAGCAAGGACGCTCAGAAACGGGTGTGAAAATGTTGATAAAGCCCTTCAGTGGATTCAGGATGTGCAGATGAATCATTAAACAGATAATCAGCTGCTGGAACAACAATTAAAATCTTAAACAGGAGTGAAAGAAACTGGAAGCTCCGAAAAGTGAACATTTAATTTATCTCTGATTTCTGAGGGCCTGAGGTTATTAATTATTGTTCTTCTCAGGATTTAAACGCTTTAACTCTGACTGATGTGGAAACGTGAGCAAACATCGTTTCTTACCCTCATGGCTTCCTGGATGTGATCCTGTCTGACCACCTCTGCAGAGCGATCCATGTACCACTTCAGACAGCGGATCAGCTCTCTGAGACAAACAGCAAACTTAAATTAGGACACACACACACACACACACTTTCTTTTCCTCTACAGAAGAGACGGAGCTGAACTTTAAGACTAAAAATAACGAGAAGAGTTGATCTGGTTTGTGGAAAGAATTAAATGTGAAATGAAACGTGACCACTAAAACTAGAAATAACAAAGCTTCATTTCTCACATTATAATATTTCTGTTTTATTACTGTGATCAGGCAGATCACATATTTCTACAGAAATCAGTTTGTTAGTGAGGAAGTTGGAAAAATGAAAACTGCATTTATCTTAATGTAAATATGAAATAATGTAGTTGTTTATGTGAGACAGGAAAACGGTCACACTAGTTTTTAGCCTGTTTTTAGAGAAAAACACTCACTTGTAAGCCAGCGCGCCTGCAAAGTGTTTCTGGATGTACGTGTCCATCACCGGCCTGAAGTGGTAATATTTACTGTCTCTGAGGAGGTTTATGATGAACACCTGACAGAGAGAGAGAGAGAGATTAAAATAATACAAATCACTGAGACTTTAGATCAGTATGAGATTATTTTTGGCCTCGATCAGATTGTCACTTATTTGGGTCAATAAACAATGAATAAATAAACAAATACTTCCTTTCTTAATTATTACAGAAATGTTTATTGATGTTTCTTGCACACACACACACTCACCAACGACTGAAACACCAGCGGGCCGTATTTGTCAGTGTTGTCATCCAAGATGGAGAACAAGGTGTCGAGGATGTCTTGGAGAAACTGTTACACACACACACACACACACACACACACACACACACACACACACACACACACACACACACACACACACAGTTAAAGTCACATTTAGGTACTTTTGCTCTTCTCAGGTTTGGCTGATAAAGGTGTTTAAATAAAAAGAAAGACAAACAAAGGCAGCGGCCTGTTGGCAGAGCTGATGTAGATTTAAGTCACACAGAAAGAAACAGGTTTCATTTTGACTTTAATAACAAACAGCTCATTTAACTGCTGCGTCCATGGAAACCTAAATGTTTCTGTAAACAAACGTAATCATTTACATCATTTAAATATTTTCTTTAAAAGTGCAACTTTCATGTACCGTCACATTTCTCACTGATGTAAATAAAAGTGAAAGTGAATATTTTGTCGGGTTTGTTGGAGACGTTTGTCGGACCGAACACACCTTCACTATCTCTTCTCCGCTGACGTGCCGCAGCCTCCCCAGGATGTCCATCACTCGGTCCGGATGAGCTTTCCACTTCAGCAGAGCCAGCAGGTCCACTGGAGGACGACAGAGAAACAAACTGAGCAGCTGAGCACAGTCGAAGTCTTCTGAGCAGTAAAAAGGCGAGACGACGGTGATGGTACCGTTCTGAGTGAGCTTCGTGGACGAGAGCTGTGTGGAGATCCAGAAGGTCTCCTTGGCGCTGCGCTGGAAGACGAGGCTGGACGGGATGCTGGGACAGCTGTTGAAGTCTTCTTTACAGCAGGGCAGGCCGAGGTAGAGGGCGTGGTTACTGAAGGTGGTGTTTTCATCGCACTGCGGGGGAGGAGGACGGTGAACTGCACTGATTCAAGTTTAAAACAAACTGTGCTGCTGTCCCAACAAGCAACAACCACACCATTAAACACACATAAAGAGGAAACTCCTGTCAGACCTTGTAAACGTAAAGTTCGTGGCTCTCGTCTGAAAGAGTCGTCCCATCCTCCCTCATCAGAGGAGTGAAAGCGAAACCAAACAGCTTCTTCTCTCCTTTGTCCTTCGCTGCAGAGCGAGAGAGAGACGAGGAGACAAACACAGGACAGAGTTCAGTTTAACAATGTGTGGACCTCTCAGGATAAAAACTGTATGAAGCATCGTTGTTAAGCAGCAGAGTTACTCACTGGAGCAGTGTCTGAACTCGAAGCGCAGGTGGGAGCCTCTGAAACGATCGATGGGAATCGGCAGTTTGATCACTTCGCTCCATCGCGGGCTGTTGTTGTGATAAAGGACGAAGGAGCGGTGATCCGGCACGTTGGGCTCCCCTGAACCCAGACTGATGCAGTCCTGCACAGACAGACAGACAGACAGACATTAACATTAACATGCAGCCTTGTATTTTTGTTTCACGTCCACACGATGTCTGTTTATCAGAGCTCAGAAGACAAATCAGCTGATAAAGTTTTAATCAAATTGGAGAAGCAAGTAAATCTGAATTTTGAGATTTGAAATTCACATAAATATCGTTGTGATAATTTGTTAGATTTGGTGCTAAAGGCAGTGAATGCATCATCATCATCATCATGGTTTAAATGCTCACTGACTCATTAAATCTATTCAGTTATTTACATGATTCATTATCAGGACCAGTAGAAGTGAGCAGCAGCTGTTCTCATGTTGCTGCCTTTAAGTCGAGTCATTTTATTCATGCAGTCACAGTTTAAATCTCTCTGGACTCGGATGATTATTTTTTGTCATAAGAGGCTGCAGGTTTTTATTTTATTTTATCCATCTTTACATGGTGACGAGCTCACAGCAGCCTCCCCACCTTGAGGATTTCTCCGTCGGCGTACAGCACATAGATGGTGACTTCGATGTTTTTCTGGACGCTCTTCCCTCCCCGCTCGAAGTCTCCTCGCTCCAGCGTCAGGTAAAGGTCGTTACGGATGTCACCTGAGATCAGACACACTTTGGTTCATATTTCACAGCAGAAATGGAACAATAAGCCGAACAAACTGCAGCTTCTATTTTACCTTTTCACACCTGAGAAGACAGATATCTAATGTATGAACCCCCACACACACACACACACACACATTTAAAGCTGAAGACTAATGACCCGTGTTAACGTGAGCAGATTCATCCATCATGTCAGCTCGTCCTTACAGAGGAGATGTCATCTTTAACATGTGAGGACGGGAGTTAAACAGTCGCTCCATCACCGCCCGCGGGCGGCTGCATGTGTGTGACATGTTTAATGTGTGTGTGAGGGCGTGAAAGACACATGTTTGTGTGAAGGACGAGACGCTTCCTGCTCTGCATGTTCGGAGGGCAAACGTTAATCCATGTGGTCAAAAAGAGGATTTTTCTTTCTAAATAAAAACATTCACCATTTTCGATTAGAAGTCTCGATCATTTGATGTTTTCATCAGTTAGAATAAATAAAATGAGGACGTTTATTCTCATTTTAACAGGATTTTTCAGCTCTTGGCACAAATTGCTTTGACTCTGAGAGGAGGTGATCTGAGCGTTTCGGGTGATTCCTCTCTGATCTGTCGCTGTCTGAAGTGATGATCTTTATCTTTGTTTCTGTGTGTTTTTACTTTAAGCTGCATCAACATGAAGCTTCTGGTTTTGTTCATTTTACAGAAACGTGTCCCTGAATCGTCGTGTTAAAAAGGAAAATCTAAAACTCGCTGGTGGTCAGAAATGAAAATTTACTTAAAGGTCACTTAAAAAGTGACGAGATGTGAAACGAGCACACGTTGGCAGCGTTTGATTAAAGTCGGCTGAGAGGAAACCACACACACTTTAACACGAACAGTTAATGTCTAAAAAATGTAAAATGCAAATATAAAACCATGGTAGAACTTAGTCTTTGAATTTTGTTGATGTAAATCTATAAATGTAGCTCTGTAAGCCATATTTATGTATTTATTTATGTATTTATTTATGTATTTATTCTGCAATTACCAACACCAGGCTTGAATTTAAGTGTTGAAGCTTCGTGTTGACCTTTGTTTGTTGACTGAAGGCAGAACTGAGACGTCCTGCATGTAAATCTGCTTCACTTTGACAAACGGCCTCATTTCCCCGACGCGGCGGCGTCCACACACATAAACCGACACGTCTGTTTCAGAGCGTTTTAATCAGGTCGACCGGGAAGGTGGACATTTATCTGAGCAGGAAATTAAACAGGAGACAGCAAACAGTTTTCTCTGCTGTGTTTAATGAAATAAAAAACATCTCTG
>JBAJHX010000096.1:306131-309146 GCA_037176925.1 Amniataba percoides
TAAACTGAAATGAAGTGACTGCAACTCTCTTTAGTTTTTAATATTAATAACAGAGTCAACAAATAAAGAAGAAAAACCTCAGAAAATATAAATCTGCACATTTTTACAGCACATGTTTTTGTGCATTCACAGTTCTGCTGTCATATAAAATGTTTTAATTAATTAATGATCAAACTTTGTTCTTCAGTGAGAAGCAGATTACTGATTACTGTGTGTGTGCGTGTGTGTGTGCGTGTGTGTGTGTGCGGCCGCTCACGTGTAAACTTTCAGCACGAAGTCTTTCTCCTCTTTGAGCTCAGAGATGGTCTGCAGCACGTCGCTCATGGCCAGCACAGCGCAGCCGTACGGCCGCCGGTACTGAACGTGTGGAGGCCCTTTTTTACTGTCGTTTAACAGCATGCGACCTGCAGCAGGAAGTGTGTGTTAGGATGGTGTATATGTGTTATATACACACACACACAAGCAGCCTTTCACATTCAGCAGCAAACAAACTACTGTAAATATAACGACAGTTTTACCTGTTCGGATGACCTGCGAGATGATGTACAGATCTCTCTTCATGTCTTTGTTGCTCAGGTCCTGCAGGTCCAACAGAAAGAAAGAAAGTTCAAATTCTGCACTTTAGTTTGAAAATAACTTTAAAATAACAAAGAGAGACTGAAACAAAATGATGTCGTCTCAGTCACACTGAAATTCACTGTAATTTTACAAAGTTATAAAGGACATTTATGCTTGTTTTTTTGTGTTATTTTTTGTTATTTTTGGCCTTTATTTGAAATAGTACAGAGACGGCATGAACTTTGCTTCCTGAACCACAAACTGGGATTATTGTTTGTTTGTTTGTCGTTTCTTTATGTTGTTTTCTGCTTCATCATGTTGAACGAGGTTTCTATCATTTCTGAAACACTCACTGCTGCAGGTTTCCTCCAAAAAATACCAACAGATCAACAGGGGGCGCTGCAGCCTCACTTTCACATCCCCCCCACAGGTCTTCAAAGTACTCTGTGTGTGTGTGTGTGTGTGTGTGTGTGTGTGTTACCGTGAACAGAGCACACAGTCGGTCCACCTTCTCGGGATTCTTCGGTCCTCCGTTCTTGTTCAGTCTCACCATGAACTTCTCACTGAAAAACACACAAAGCAAAGTTTAATATCTGAGCGACCTTTGACCTCAGAGACACGAGCAGCCGTCACATCTGTCTCACATCTGTATTTTATTCTCTGTCACATGTCTGAGAGATAAAACTTTCAGATTCCTCGTCTCGTCTCCCTCTGGATGCCGGCGGCGAGGAAACTAAAGCGGTGAGTTTCAGCCTTTTTCTCGTTTCAGGGAGCAACGAAATCTCGTCAGCTGTTCTTTAACCTGCGTTTATTTCACATTACTGAGATGAGCTGACGTTAACACGGACACGCTTCAGACACGTTAAAACATCACAAGTGAGACTGAACAACATCAAAATTAATCCAATGACATTTGTTGATGCACACACACACACACACACACACACCTGGTTCTGAGGAAAATGAACACACTCATCCTGCAGACGAGCTCTGAGCCACGATCAGCACAAAACTAGTCGATAAAGAGAGTTTCTGTATTCACAAGTTGCAAATTGTTTTTATTGTATTTGCTTTGTCTTTAGTATTGATCCCACTCTACTTTATATTGTCTTCACCTTTATATTTTCTCTATTGTTTCTGCTTCTACATGAAAACCTGCTTGGAAATAAACTTGATTTTCAGACACTTCCATTTATCCATCCAATTTACTGTTTTATCACTGAGAAATGAATAACACACAAACACAGCACACTCGTACCTGACCCATTTTATTCAGGTTTGTGAGTCTTCTCTTTATCTGACGTGAGAAATAAAAGAAAGAAGAGATTTTTCCTCCTGTGCTGCATCGATTAATCACCCAAAAAGCTCCTCAGCGTCACGTGGAGGCTTTTTCTCGACCTGCTGTGTTTGGACTGAACCTCGTTTGTTTATTTCAGTGGAAAAAGTGAATCTGATCTGATTCAAACACTGAATCTTATGAGAGAATTACTCTCTTTCTCTCCTACATTTAATATATAAAGCTTCCTGTTGTAATCACATTTATTTCAGCCTCCTTTGCACATCGCACCGTTTTCACACTGTACATTACTGTTATCATTATTTATTCTTTCTCGATATGTATTTATACTTTTATATTTATGTTTGCATATAGTTTTGTTTATTTTTGTCCGTGTTTCTGTGCTTGTTGTGAATTTCTGTGTGCGTCACAGAAACTGCAGTCAGTCTCCTCGTGTGTGTTTGCAGATTTGTGTGATGAAGCAGCAGCTCGTCTTCGTCTTTATTATTCAGAAAACCCTCCCACACACAGAAAAGCAGGTTATGGTTCATATTTGCATCGCACACACAACGTCCGAGTCCTCAAACCGAGCTGCTTATTCTGATGCCCCAGAGACACGACAAGCAAACACGACACAAGAGAATAAACGTGTGTGTGTGTGTGTGTGTGTGTTTTAATATTCGTCTGTATTATAATGTCTGTGTAATATTCTGATGATGGTTGATGTTTTTTTCTTCAGTCAAACAGAGAGACACTATGGACAAAAATCAGCACACACAAACTATCCATGGTAATGTGTAATCTTCCCTTAGGTGGCAGCAGACACACACTCACTGTTCACACACACACACACACACACAAATGTATCTGTAGGGGGAAACACGCGAAATCACAGATGAATTATTAAAACTATTTTATGTCGACATCAATATGAGAGAAGCAACATAAACAACGTGGATGCAACCAGAAAGTGTCCAAACACACACGCACACACACTCAGATGTTAGCATGTATGCATGGATACACACACACACACACACACACCGATGGACCAGAGATGGATGCACTCAGTCATGTGCACATACGGTGTACAGAGAGATGCACCAACAACACACACACACACACACACACACACACACACACACACACACACACACACACACACACACACACACACACAC
>JBAJHX010000096.1:436429-450484 GCA_037176925.1 Amniataba percoides
TAAGGCTGTAATAAATAAGTTATACAGCAAAATAAATATACACTATAAAAATATTTACAAATATACAATAACATATATATAATAGAAAAATATATACAACAAAATAAGGTAAAATAAGGTAAGAGTGGTGGTGCTTAATGAGATGATGCTATAAAGTGGTGGTGCTGTGGACAGAGGAGGTGGATGAATGCAAAATATTATTTTATCAAAGTAGTTTTTCCAAAATGTACTCATGGAAACATTTAATCTTGGTTAGATTTGGTTGATTTCTAAAACATTTAAAATGTTGTAAGATATAAAGAATAGCACAACAGTGTCGTAATAAAACAGAGAAAATGATAAATGTTTCTCACCTTTCTGGATCATGTCGCCGAGGTTCGGCTGGGCGAACACTTTGGCCACTCTGAACACCATCAGAGCGTTTTTGACGTTGACGAGATCCGTTCTCACGGTTCTGTTCAGGAAAACCTGGAAGAGCTTTGTGTACATGAGCAGGTTCTCCTGAACAAACGACTCCCTGCGACGCAGAAAACAGACGTCAGGAGTCGACACAACACCGTCACCTCGTTCTTCGAACCGCAGCAGGACCAAAATAATCATCACATTCAGACAAACTCACCATTTGTCGGGCACCGTTCTGTTCTGCTCAGGCTGAGCGGCGGTTTTCTCTCCGGTGTATCTCCACGGCTGGATGTAGCTCAGCCACGTCTCCAACACCTGAACACACACAGGAAGCCTGTTTAGTTTTCTCCTTCTACCAGCTGGGAAACGCTGCTACACTTGTGTCCCGACCTGAGATGGAGATGATCATTTGTGCGTTTATGTCCTCTGGTCTTGCTAACTGAAGCTCTCTTTTCACCTGTCTGAGTAAAACCTCCCTGAACTGCTAACAAGTGCTGCTGAGCTCCTGAACATCTCCTCCAAACCACCACTGAACACCAGAAGTGTTTTCATTACACTGGAGTCCAGGTTAAGTCCCTGTGATGTTCAGAGGCCGCATGGTCACATCAGCCTGTAATAAAGAGCCGCTGGAGGAAAACGAGCTCCTCTGATCAGGTCTGTTGGCTGGACCTCGCTCCAGGTTCAGGACTAAAGGAGACTTTTGAGGTTGTCTCTTTAGATCTGTGTTAAAAAGCTAAACTTGGGTTAGTTTGGATGGATGTCTACTTTTAATGTGTCTGTTGGTCTGTCTCTTATTTTCTTTGTTGTTTTGACGATGTGGCCTTTTATTGTGAAGCAACTTCTGACATCTGTTCTTGAATGTTGCTTTATAAATAAACTTTACTTACAATACTATAATAAGATAGAAGACTGTTGTACTGGCACTCCAGGGTTTAAAAAAACCCTGAAATATTGTAAAGATAATTTGTTTTTTGACCTACCGCTCTGAAAGAGGCGTCCAGAGGCCAGTGACCGAAGCAGTGCTGCAGGAAGAGGTAGAGTTTCTGCTGCACGAAACGCTGCACCACCACTCTGCAGAGGAGCATCACACATTTAACAACAGGAGAGACAAACACAAAATAAATCAAGACACCTTGAAGTCCAAGTCAGGAATAAAAGATCTGTTTACTGTGCACATAAAGTGATGTGAGACATGACGGTGGGTGTGCAGCGGCTGAATCTGACCTCTTGAACTCCTCCAGCGGGCTGGTGTGGGTGTGCGAGTGGGCGGAGGGCGAGGAGGACAGCTGCTCCGGCTTCAGGCTGTTGGAGAAGGCGTGCAGATGTTTCACCAGGAGACGAACCACCAGCACGTGCTCCTCCGTCGGGCTGAAGGGCTCCTGAAAAGACGACCGGTCACAACGTGCGACGCCAACACGTCACACGCAGGCAGCCAGGAAGCTCCCACCTTCACACAGCAGCCACCACGACGCAACCCACAAGCAGCCACATACTCACCAAAGCTTTTTCTACGGCCCAGAGTACAGAGATCTCACACCTTTGAATCATTTGGAGTCACTGAATCCGGCCCAGGTAGTTAACGCTGAGTCAGCTTTATGCACGGAGGAGCTTTAGTTTTACTTTAATGTTGACAGCCGAAACTCAACATCAGATCATCGTAACTGTGTTAGAAGAAAGAATTTAATTTCTTCTCTTTTTGATTAAATTATTTCACCTTCAGTTGGCTCCTTCTCACGTCTGTAACCACAAACTTCCTTTACATTTACATCTGGAATAATAATAATCACATTTCTCATGTCAAGGTGAGACAGCACAAAGAGCATCTGATAAATAATTCAGTGATTTCATACTTGATGTGGATATATTCACTTTATCTTGCTTTTCTTCCCCAAAGATTTTTCAGTGATCATTTCATCAAAACCATGATCTATTAAAATATTAGGATTAAATGACTTTAAATAAATTACACAAAATTAAAGGTGGGACCTCGGTGCTCTGTTGACTAACAACAGCAAAGCTGATTTGTCAAAGTGATGCCAGCAAACACAAACATTACCTCCGTACTTCTACTCTCTGTATGAATGTAGGCAAAGAATGAAAGAAATTTATTTAATGATAAAAAATGATTTTATGTCTGGCATGTAAAGATTAAAAAAGTGTAGTAGTTTCTTTTGCTTTACATGAAGCTACAGCACCAATAGAAAGAAGCACTTATCAACCACATCAACGCGTGAAGCAACAAAGCACACCAGAGCCAGTGTAAAAAATAAAAATAAAAACCAGCATGCACAGACAGCAAAGAGCCACAAACTGTAAAACATTCGGCTCAAAGATTCAAATCCCAAAGCTTCATTCCAGGATTACTTTTCCTGTCAAGGATACTTCTCTGCTGAACTGTGGGAGCAAAAACAAGATCCCTCTTTCTTTTTAAATCTTAAAGTCAAGAACAAATCTGTGACTTACAAGGTTAAAACAGACCAACATGATGAGGGAAGCGCTGCCATTTAATAAAATACATGATCTTTTATTTTTTGGGCTGTGGGTGATGATTTTGCACATCAGAACTTTTTTCATGAGTCAACCTTTTTTTAAAAAAAGTTAAAATCATGCACATAAACCAGATAAAGTCTGTAAACTAACGGGCAGTAACTGAGTGAAAGAGAGAAGTACCCTTGACGGCGACTTAACGGACTGAGGTTTACCTCCAGGAGGCCCCAGAGGGGCGGGGGTGAATGAAAAGGTAAAAGTACTTGGTAGGTGTGGAGGGTCCCAGAGCCTGGTGGGGCGTAGGGTTGGTGCGGCATGCTGGACATACTGAGGCGGTACTGCAGCAGCGCCAGCTGTTCACCCGTAACCACCAGGAGGGAGAGGAAGATGAGGAAGAGGGAAGACAACGAGGAGAGGAGGAACAACAGCAAAGAGAAGGGAAAGGGACAATAAGGGAGGAGGAAGGAAAAGAAAAGGTGGCAGGAGGGAGGAACACATGAGAAAAGGAAGCAGCGAAAAAGGAGAGTGCAACCAGACAGAAACAATTGGCCAAAATGTTCAGGAGGAAAGAAACAGACAACAGGAGAGGAGACAAACAAAAACACAATATTGACTGTGGGAACACACTTTAACAGCTGGAAACGCTGCGGAGACCTTTTCTCCACACACACACGGTCACAGGACTGCAGGGATGGGAACCTTCTCACACTTCACCCAAACTGGGTTTGACAAAGGAGAAAAAGCTAAAAAAAAATCTTATAATCCAGCTAATTATCTGACTTCATAACGTATTAATGTCACTGTGGATAAAAGCTTATTGATAATGTCAGCTGTGACTGGACATGCATTTTCAAAGTAAAGGTTCAATCACAAAAACAGACACGTTCAGATCTAAATTGAGTCCTTTAATAATTCCCATCCCTGATGTTTAACATCATTAACAGAGTGAACTCAAAGCTGGAAGATTTGAAGCTGTTCAGATCTGAAAGTGTATTTTCTTTAGTGATCTCAGGTAAATCTTGCAGTTTAAGTTCACTCATAACATGACAGACACAGAACAAAACACTGTGGTTAACATGTTTTAAACTGTGAGCAGAAGACGAAACACAAACTAATCAACCCGCATGTTAAACAGGTTGGAGGGTTATTTTTCAGTAAACTAAATATGAGTCACAGTCAGCTGAAGCCCTCCAACATTTCAGATTTTAAACTAACACACACACAGTGCTGTTAGTAAGTGTGTGCTGCACCTAACCATGCAATAAACACAGAGGGTGAAAGTGTTTATAACTACAGCACTTTAATCTACATACTGTTTGTCAGACGAAGCTAAAAGGAACAAACGACTCCAGCATAAAGCCTCCAACCACTTTTAATTAACCAATACGCAAAGTAACCTACATCAAATACTGATTTAACACGTCAGCTTTTATCAGACGGACTAAGAGGATTTCAAAAAACCCTCTAAATGCCTCTAAAAAGTTCTGGAGTGCTGCTATTTTAACACTTTTGAACTCGAGTCCTTTTCAGCTTCATTTTATTTTTCTGTGTTAACGTGTGTGTGCAGCAGGTTTTACTCCTCAAACTCAACAGTTAAGAGCCTCACACACACTTCACTGAGGTATCTGTCGGCTTCTCTCCTCCTGAACACGTCAATCACAGTCTGTGTGTTTGACTGATTTTTCATTGAGGCTCTTATTGTTGGTACAAAGTGGACAAAATTAATGATTATTTTCACCTGGTGTATAAATGTGATGTGTGTTGAGTTAAACTGTGAGCTTCATGAATCATTTCAAACACTTTTCTCTGAGTGTGACTGAAAGTAGCTGAAGCGTCATCGTGTCTGACTGCAGAGGAGTCTACAGCCGCTCTTCCCGCGGATTCATCTGTACAGTCTGTTCGCTGTGTGAAGCTGAATGTCATGAGACGGTCTCCCACCCGCCGCCCAGCCGCTGCAGAAACGTGTTGTGACTTTATGTTGGTGTCGGACATGCAACCAAACACAGGACACTGAAAAAACAGACACCAGGTGCCAGCATGCAGTGAGGACGAGAAAGGAAGCAAAAGCACTACTACCAGGAACACATGCCAGATTCCTTCAACGCAGGCGCTTTTACTCTGCAGCTGCTCGTGAACTTTAAATTCACAAAAGGATTTTAAAAACCTGAAGTCTCCTGTGCGTTCACACTGGAAGCAACTCAAGAAACCGTTTATCCTCCGTTATTCATGTGTCTTTGTCAGTCCAAAAGAACATTTCAGGAAATTACGTGATGCTGCTCGTCTTTAACACTCCTGGTGCCGCTTGCAGTGTGAGCACAGTCCTTTTTTAACAAAGTTTATGTCTGCTAGTGCATCTTAAAACTACGAACATTTTGTCTACGACCTTACGATAAAAGCTGTTCACGTGGCTCAATAATAAAACATCATTTCCCATCTCGGACCTGCTCTGAGATGGGACAGAGGAGGTGGAGGATGTGGTCAGCCAGTCAACAGCCAGCGGTGCGGTGCTGCGATGCAGGGAGGAGGAGGAGGAGGAGGGTGGTGTTATTTCACTTACCTTCACCTGAGGAGACTGCAGCTTCTGGTACATCTCCAGAGAGTAGTGATGGAGCCAGATCTCCACAAACATCTGAAGACAAACACACACAGATGTTGAGCCAACAATGAACAATCATCTGTTAAAACATATTCAACTTATTTTTATTTTACTCAATTAATTTTTTTAAGGTTCTCTTTTGGTCAACTTTTCTAAACTTCCATAAATAAAGCCTGGTATTTCCCTGAAAGCCGTCCACTCTGTGTGTATGATAAGCAGAGTGACCTGCAGCTCGATTCGGGTCTGACCTGTAACAGCGTTTCGGACCTCCAGATCTCCTGAGCTGCTGGGTCTGCGTTAACTGAGGGCTGATGGAATATGTGATGTTTCAGGAGACTGGGGCTGTGAACGCCATAGCCAGCAAAAGAAACGCTCGAAGATCTGTGAAGTAAGTGGAGATAAAACACAAACACAATAATCTGTTGGGACTCAGATTTTCAGCTCAGAAGATAAAAGTCTTCACATCAAACAGCTAAAATCTTAAACAGACATGAGCAAGCCTAAAAAGACAGGAGATAAACTCAAATTAGGGAAGAGAGAAACTGAAGTGCTGGAAAAGTCAAGAAATGAAGCCAAGAAAGATCTTGATGGTGGATTTGACAATAAAAAACTAAACTGAAGCTGAACCAGGTCTCCATCAGTTTAACGTGAAAAAGGTGAATCCTACCTGTGTCTGTTTGTTGCCTGTAAACTGTTGTACTAAAAGTCACTAAAAAACTATATCGCTTTGCAAAAGAACAATTATTTCTTAAGAAGACATTAATGCATTTCTTAAAAATGCATTTTCTAAATACCTCGGTGAGGGTGCGGTGACTGAGCCTCTCGAGTCAGAGAAAGGGGACGGCGGCACGCTTCCTTCACTGGGGAGGAAATATTTGAGGTAAGTGTCCACGAGGACGAAGTAGGCACTGTCAGTGGAGCTTCCCTGTTGACCTTGAGGGTAATTCTGAAAACATAAAAAGTACTGATCAGATCTCCCTGAGAGAAATAAGATGACAGCTGACAGCCAGACACCACTTCATTCAAGCTATTTCTTCACAACAGTTTCCTTTGTAAAGAAATATATTAGCAAACTCACCTTTGGCGTGATGAGACAGTAGGCGAAATTGAACATGAAGAATTCAAATGGATCTGCAGAACATTAAGGAATAAACTGAGGAGTAAAGAGAAGTCTCTTTCTTTCCTTCTTTGGACTGTCGTCCTCACTACGCTGTTAGCAAGTCCCACAATGAACAATTGTATTGCAGTCAAATCTTAAAAGAATACAACTCTTTGGAGCAGAAATGATCAGTTAGTTAACTGATAGTCAGAAATCATTTATAAATATTTCAATAATCGATTACCTATTTCGATCATATTTCAAAAAAACAAAACAAACATGTAAGCACTCGATGAACAAACATTAATCACCGTTCAGTGAACACTTATTATCATTATTAGTTATTAGCCTGCATGTGTTTGGTTTTATAATAAATGCTGAACTTGTCAAAGGAAATGTCTCATGATACCACAAAGAAAACGTGATGAACACGAAAACACGACTGTTTTGCAGGAAGGATACTGAGAGCGAGATTCAGGGTCAGCACACCGGACAGAGGAAACTGAAGCTTGTTGTGGAACAGCGGACAGTCTGGAAGAACTCCCTCCTGGATGCAGGCCTTCACAGGACCCTTCAAGAGAGCACACAGGGAACTCAGAAGTTAGCTGAGTGGATGACAGGCCAAATACTAAATGTGATCACATTTCATTATTTATGTATGTTCATTATGTCATCTTCTTCCTGTACTTCATCATGTGATGCACATGCTCAAAGGATTATGAATGAAATACTGAATGAAAACCTTCATTTCACTTTTCACACACATTTTGACTTGCTCCTGTATTTCAAAATGTCTCACATTTGTTGGATAATTAATAATAAAACATGGACAGCCGATGTAAAAATTCAGCCCCGCGTCCATTAACACGAGAGATTAAAAACACTAAGCGTATTCTTACCGGCAGATAATTGACAGGTATTTCATATTTGTACTCTTCTGCTTGAAGTTTATACACGAGCTTCATCATTGGCCCGCTGAAAATGCAATCAGATAAGAAAAAGGAGGATGTGAGCAGAATTAACTTGGCTGATATGAACACACTTTGCTGTGGTGAAACAAAAAGAAAAAGTACTTTGGGTTTAGAAACTCCATAACGATGTTGTATTCGTTGCTCCGTGAGTGCAGCAGTCTCAGATTCCAGCCGGCGATGATGCCGTCCAGACTGCCAAACACACTCTCCACCAGCCAGGGGAAAATCAAGTGCAGCTCCTAAAGGCAAACAAACACACTCATGCTGTAATAAATAACCACAAGCTGCTGTTATCATTGTTCAATAAAAATCTATCCATCTACACACACACAGATTTATGTTTGATTTTAAGTGAAAAGAAGAAACAAAAGAAGAAATGTGCATCGAGCAACAAGTTTAAAAATGTAAAACAAAACAAAAATCATGTCAACTTAATGCCTTTTATAACAAGGTCTTTCCAATATACATTAAAATAGTCTGAATATGTATTTTACTGAAATTCCAACATACAGACTGTTTGAGTTTTCTTGGTGTTTGGATGATTAATCATGCACCAGGCACATTATTACTGTCACTGACAAATGAACATAACATAACATAACATTATATTTTAGATTCAGAGCATTTCTTTCTGCATGTGAAGTGTAAACACAAAGAACAAATGTCCTTTGAAGAGAAAGTGAAAATTCTCAAAGTGAATCTGTGACGTCGCAGCGCCGGCAGCTGTCCGAACATAAAAGGTAAGGTCGGCGCTGCTGCGTGTGGTCAGGAGACAAACAGCTGACTGAGTCTGTCATACAAACCCAGAGACATTCCTCAACAATAATCTTGTTCACACACTGTGTGAAGAATAACGAGCCAATTTTACTGTGCAGACAGCTGCTGTACGATCATTTTTACATCATTGCTCACCCGGACATCATCAGCTTTTTTTTCTAATTAAAAGTCCAAGATAACTCAAACAAACGGTGCATTAGTGTGAAAAAAGAAGAGTTCACTGTACCTTCGCAGGATATTCGTCGATGATCTTCACCAGGTCTTGACATCGCTGGAGGAGAGTTTTGGTGGTTGAATCTGCTTTAAGATTGGCCTGAAGAGACAAAACAACCCTTTGATCACTCCGCTCCTCTGCCACACACTTTATATTTATTTACAGCTGTTCTCAGGACTGATAAATAAAGACTTAATCTAATGTGTTATTCATTACTGTCACTTTACCCACTGCTGCTTGTGTATGTTTGAACTTACAATGAGCAGAGTGAAGACAGTAGTTTTACTTAAAAGACAAACACAAGCTTTAAACTCCATAATGATTCATCAGCTGTGTGTGAATCATCTTGGTTGAGATTATTAGTTGAAAACAATCATTTAAGAGACTCACCAGCAGAAAACTGGGCTGCTGCAGAGTTGGAGCGGCCATGTGAGAGCCTGATGTTTACCTGTGTTCAGCACACCAGGACCACACCAGGACCACACCTGGAGGAGGTGAACACACACATACACACAACTTTTTAATTAGCTTACTTGGAGTTAGCCTAGCATTACTTAGTTAGCAGTAACAAAACATTATGATGGACACTAATGAAATGACAACTGCATGAGATGTTAATCCAACAACAAACTGTCTCCACTGAACTGGATATTAAACTGGGAAACTGTCTCCATTAAACCGGACACTAAACTGGATAAAATGCTTTAAATCGGACATTACAGAGGAAATCTGTCTCACATTAACCTGATAAACTGAACTGAGAGACAACATGAGCTAACAGGCTAACAAGCTAACAGCTATGAAAGAGAAACTGTGCAAACAGTCTGGAAGTTTCTCTGAAAAACACGCAGTTCGGAATAAACACAGCGAAGCTCCTCGTCGGTGAAACAGCAGTGAAATATCTTCACCTTTCTCCTCCGGGGGAATTTCTTTAAAATGTGATTCGTTTCTTTTCAACCGCGTTTCCCTTCACCGCCGTTAGCGGCTTCTTCTGTGGTGCCGGTGAGGTCGATGGGACGTCACCGCCCCCCTGCTGACGTCACCGCCCCCTGCTGGCCACACTCACCTCCTGCAACAGAGTTCACACTGAAACTGTGATTTTACATGTTTATATTGTTATATCTCCCTTTATATATACATACATATATATTTATTACTACATTACACCTCCATTTTCCACTATCCGTATTATATTTCTATTTGTGTCCACATTATATAAAATAATCTTTTATTTTAATGTTGTATTTTATTTTATATACTATCAATTATTTGTATATCTTGAACTTTAGCGGGCACATTTAATTGTCTTATTATGTTAAAATCGTCTATTATGACTGAACATGTTCACACATTAAGTTATATCAACAGTAGTAGCGTCTTAGAATATTACAAATACAAAAAAATGCATGTTTTTATGTTTTTATTTTACATCACATACAGTTTAAAACAGTTTCATCACTCAGATCTCAAAGAGGAATTGTGATAAAAAAGTTTCCATTTTGTTTATTAGACACAAACTTTGTATAAACACTGAGAAATGTACTAAATTCTAATATATAAAGAAAGAAAACTATCAAAAATAGAGTTCTTTAATATACACTGAAGTGAATAATAATTATTAGTTACATGGCAGAATTAATAAGCTTTACATAATGTGCTGTCGAGCGAGGTCCACGTCGTGTGTGCGTTATTCGATCCATGGCGTGTGTGTGAACGTTGGTCAGAACAAACATAAATACACGTAGAAAACATTACATGTTCTTGTTAAACACAGTTAAATGTGCAGCTGCATGTTGAGCAAACACTTTAATTGTTTAGTCTTCTGTCATGAACTTACACAGTTTGTGTAGTTTGTATATTTCAGTCTGCGTTGTGTGTGTGAGATCCTGACACACTTTTTCACCTGCAGGTCCGACAGATGCTGCAGCACCGAGGTTAAATACTCAGGATGGAAAAAGGACAAAATGTTGAAGATATTTGTACTTTTATAACATTCATGTAAAAGTAAACCTGAAGATGTTTCACCGCCTCCGCCCACTAAAACTACGAGCAGCGACTTTAAACTCAAATACGTTTGTTTATGCAGGTTTTGGCATCACTAAGCTAATCAGCTATCACTAATTAGGAGACGGCAGCTCGTATTTGACACTTAATAAACCACCATCACTTCCCTTTAACACTTGTTTCTGCTGAGATGACCAGAAAATACAGCAGATTATAAATGATGGGTTATAATCTGCATGCTGCGTAATGTTTGGCACATTTATGAGATTTATCTTTCAGACAAATGAACATTTTCAGTCCCAAACAGTAAGAAATATGGCCAACAACATATTCTTTATTCTACATGTTCATTTCTGTGGAAATATTCAGGATAAACTAACGTCTTTTATTTCTATCAGTCTTTAAAGGGAGGTGGCATCATTCAGCAAACTGTGTGAATCTTTCTTTGCCCTCCACGTGTGCAGGATCTGTCCATGGGGAGTCTCTGTGGCCTCCAGGAGACTAGAGGGGGCCCTGGGGGGGGTTGTTCCTCCTCACTCGGGCTTTCCTGCTCTCCTGCTTCAGCTTCAGCGTGCGCAGTTTCTGCTGCCGGCGTTTCTCGCGGTACCACAGCTGCTCGCAGTACTCGTCCACGCTCAGGCTGTTGCTCCCCGCCATGTGCAGCTCTTTGTAGCTCCTCAGCTGCGGCAGCCACGAGTTCCTGTGTCCCTGCGGCGCGGCGTGGGGGGGGCCCGACTGGCCGAGGAAGCCGGCGACCTTCCCGAGGCCGGCGGGCCCCGGGCGGCTCTGCTGGGGGCGCAGGCTGTCGTTGGGGATGACGTGGAGGCGGTAGCGGACCAGGACCTGGCTGTACGAGTGCTCGCGGCCGGAGCAGGTGTAGAGACCCGAGTCTGACGGCTCCAGACGCTGAACCAGCAAACCTCGAGTCATGTGGAGGGAGCGGCCGTCGTCCATCTGAGAGGAGACGAGAGGATTCAAAATGTCAGCTCGCAAGCACAAAAAGATCACAAAGAGCAAAAAACTTTGATTCCTCCAGCTGAAGAAATAATCTAAAGATTAAAATGAAAACTAAACTGATGACTCAGAAAAGATGCTTCAAGAAAAAATGACTGACATCTCACTTTCTCTGTTTTCTTTAATATTTTGTAATCTGTGTGAAGTGTTTAGATTAATAAATGTGCAGAAACGAGTCAGTGTGGATGTGAAAATACTGAAGTCCAGATTAATCTGAAAATGTCACTGAAACTCTGTTAATCTGTCCATCGACTGATAATCTGTCCACGCTGAGAGTTTCACATTTTAACGAGGATGCCTCCAAAAAAGAATTAATCAACTATGAAAAGTATTTCCTTTAATTTGACATTAATAGTGATGCAGCACCGTGTTCGATCAGAAAATCTTCAAAATCACTCTCAGTTTGAGGGATTTTCATATTTTAGGAATAAGGATTACACAATCATTTTATGGGATTATTTTCTCTAAACAGTCTAATCTAAAAACGTCACACTCACACAGTTTTCTAGTTTGTGAGTTTTATCTTTTCTCATAAAGCGTCACTTCATTTTCTCACCAGCTGGGATGAATTAGGATTATGAGATATTTCACCTTCCTGCTTTCCTGCGTCTGCCCGACACTTTCTGCTCGCTCCATCGTCCAGCTGAGCTCAGCCTGCGGGGATCGAGAGACGCACTCCAGGAAGGTCGAATTTCCCTCCACGCCGTACACGGACTTCACCTCCACCGAGTCCGAGTCTGAAACAGAAACAGGACGAAGAGCAAATCCTCAGTGTTCATCAGAGAAATGAGGCATCATAAGAAACCAGACTCCATTTTAAGGCTTCTTTGTGTGTAATAATCATCACTGACTGAAGTTTTCTGAGAAGCAGCAAACCTGCAGTGACATAAAACGACCACTAGAGGACGTCATACTTCTGCATTCATATTATCGTTCAGTATTTTGTCATTTTTATATTATGGTAGGTCAAAAGAAGTACATGACTGCAAAAATAAAGCACAAAGACTCAGAAAAAAACTCACTGAATACATGTAAAATACAAACCAGTGGACACAGTATTAAGTTTGCAGTTAATGTTCAATCTTCAGTCTTTTAGGAGAAACATCCTCGAACCATCACCGTCTCTGTTTGGCTTTTACTGACGTTTCACATTAAATCTGCTTAACATGTTTACGTGTTCACAAAGAGCCAAACTCCCACTGTGACGTTTTACACTCCACGCCCACTATGATGCCACTTCAACACACACCATCAATCACAGAGTGTGTGTGTGTGTGGAAATGTTCTGATGTTCGTTATGTAACCGACAGACAGTTTATTCTCATCAGACGGAGGAAATCCTCACCGTCCTCGCCGACCGGGCACTGACTCCAGGGGTCTCCATACTTCACATCCTGTCTGCGCGCCCGCCTGCCACACACACACACACACACACACACACGCACACACACACACACATAGAATAAGTCTGTTTGCACACACTGTGTTATCTCGTGGTGTCTTTTTTTTTATGTAACACTTAAACTTTTTCCGTCCGTCACCTCTCGACTGTCCTGCTCTCGTATCGCTGCTCATCCGTCACACAGCAGCAGACAGTGTCGCTGCCTTCAGATTAAGCTGTGTGACGGCATTAAATCCTCCTCCTCTCTGTTGTTTCTGGGCTCCTCGGGGTGAAAAAATGAAGCTACTGTGATGGAGGACACGTGGAGGCTGTGAAAACACGAGCTGTTGTTTCAGCCCGGTAAAGAGCTTCGTCACGTCTCCACGTCTTCTGACTCCTTTCTTTGCTTTATGACGTTTAGACTCAAACTCTGACTCTCTGCTCATTTATTTGTCATCCTTTCTTTCATCGCCGGCTCTCCCACTTTCTCTGCATCGATCTTCACATTCAGAGCCGAAGAAAGGATGTCAAGTCTGCTCATTTTTCCTCTTCATCACTCGTCCTCTCCCTCTTCAGAAGTTCATCCCTCTCTCTCACTCCTTCCTTTAAATATTTGTTTTAACACTCAAAGGCAGAAAATCCAACCTAATTTTTAAAACAAACAACTTGTGCAGTCGATAATCAATAATCTGTCAAATGAGTTATAAAACAAACATTTCACTGACATAAAAAAACTAAATTACGTAATATTTATTTTAATATCACCTCCTCATGCAACCTGCATCCATATAAAGTTCATTACTGTCCTTTTCATTAAATAACTGTGTTATATGTACTATTGATCATATTCAAAGTGTTCAAATGGATAGATAGATAGATAGATAGATAGATAGATAGATAGATAGATAGATGGATGGATGGATGGATGGATGGATGGATAGATAGATAGATAGATAAATAGATAGATAGATGATGGATGGATAGATAGATAGATAGATAGATAGATAGATGATGGATGGATGGATGGATAGATGATGGATGGATGGATGGATGGATGGATGGATGGATGGATAGATAGATAGATAGATAGATAGATAGATAGATAGATAG
>JBAJHX010000096.1:1081231-1093778 GCA_037176925.1 Amniataba percoides
GTGTGTGTGTGTGTGTGTGTGTGTGTGTGTGTGAAGGCTAACAGCTCATAAGGGGAAAGTGCTGCGATGCTTCGCGCATCTCAGTAGGCTAATTATAACACTGCAGCCACTGCAAAAACATGAAAGAATTAACAATCACAGAGAGGAGGAGGAAACACAATTATTGTTAAAGAATGTGTAGGAAGCAGCAGCGATTACATTTCACTCCAATTAGACTGCTGAGGGTGTGTGTGTGTGTGTGTGATAACGACCAAGTGCTTAAGACAAAAACTCACAGATGTGTCACTCATACATCCACGAGATCTGTGTGTGTGTGTGTGTGTGTGTGTGTGTGTGTGTGTGTGGTCGGCCTTGTCTTAACGGGACCACCAGCCAAGACTTGAGATACACTGACAGCTGGGGACAACTGTTCGTGTGTGTGTGTGTGTGTGTGTGTGTGTTTGAATGCGTGCGTGTGTGTGTGTGTGTGTGTGTGTGTTTGAATGTGTGTGTGTGTGTGTGTTTGAATGTGTGTGTGGTTGGAGACAGACAGCTGGGGACAGTAGCGTGACAGAAAATGACAGCCGGGCAACACGAGACCTTCTATATGCTGCACACACACATTCTCTCTCTCTCTCTCTCACACACACACACACACACACACACACACACACACTCCTCATCCGATGGCACTGCAGACTTGCTAATCTGTGCCCTTTAATCCGAGGGTGCGCTTCAATCCGTGAACTTTCCCTCCCAGGTGCCATCCAATTCCCTGCGATCGCGCCCCGCTTTCCTTCCCTCTGACAGCTCTGATCGGGGTAAATAACCCAGCGGGGGCTATTTTTAGACTTCGACTTAAACACGGTCAGAGGTTAAAGGAGAAGGAAAAGTCTTCCTTAAAAAAAAACTTCATACTTTGAACAAAGTGTCTGACCTTCAGGAATCATTTCAAAAACACGACTTTCTCCTCCTGAACACAGATTTTTATAAAACGAGTCAGCTGATGCGCTTTATTTTCACATTATCAATCATTTTTTAAGGTGTCTCATTTCAGATCAAACAGGTACAAAAAGCATCAACTTTCCCTCCCAAATGTCAGATTCATTTAACAAACTGTGGAGGTTTCTTTACTTTAACTTTCACTGTCTTTGCTGAAACCTTTGAACAAACATAATTTAACTGAAACACTTTTTTTTTCCTTCACAGATTCTTTCAATCGGTACGAAAGTCGACCTCTCACTTAAAACTGTGACCTTTAAGGTGGAGCACAAAGAGGTTATCAGCTCTCATATTTAATATTTTAAAGAGATTTGTCAGATTTCCTCACGGACACAAAGGGACTGTAAATGTATTCTGGAGCTACAAAACTAAAAAGCGAGCGGCTCACATCTCTTCCAGGAGCCCTCAGGTGTTCTCCGGGTTTGATTTAGCTCCCTGCCGGCCCTGCCAAGCTCCATTTAGCTCCATAATGCAAACACATCTCTTGTCTCCTGAAGATAAACAGGACTAATCTGGCCCGTCCGCGTGCACGTGATGGTATCGTTTGTTTCTGCTCACACCGCAGCGAGCAGCGGCCACAGCACACGTATGTTCGAGTGTGTGTTTTCACGAGGAAACTCATTCTGTCCCTTCACGTTACGGGTTTGTGTGTGTTGTGTTTGTGTAGGTCTATGAATGTGTGTGTGTGTGTGATAAGTTTGCAGTGATAGCCATCTCCTCCCACCCCCCCCTCCTCTGGTGATGCAGGTCATCAATTCTCATCTCGGTGTCTCTCCTATCTGCCTTACACCGCCGAGTTATAAATACACAACCAGTCTGCAAGATAAACCAGGCAGAGGCCCAGAGAGAGCAGCTGAACCTGCAGGGAAACAGCCTGCAAGCATCCACCTGCTTTCCTGACTGTTTTTGTGACGTTTTTAGCAGAATAATTATTCAGTCACCACTCAAACGCACCATCTTTTTACATCTTTTAGGACTATTTCTGTGCAAAAAAACACATTTATGCAAATGAAAAAGTATTTTTGTCTCAGGTTATAAACAGATGGTACATATCTGTGTGTTCATGGATGGAGGAGTCTTAGTAACGTCAAAAGATCTTATTTTTATTGTTTGTTCTTCAGAAACTTGAAGCACCACGTCAATCAGAAATCCGTTTTTCAGTCAGTCGAGCGTCTTCTTACGAGCAGCAGATCTGAAATCAATAACTTTTATTTATTTATTCAGTCAGATAGGAGGTCGTATCGCTCGCGCAGTCAGTCAGCCTGTCGGCTTGTAAGCAACTTATTCGCTCCATCAGGCCGTCGCGTTCAGTGTAACTGAGTCATTCATGAATTTAAGCAGCTGTGCTGTCGGTGATACAGCCGGCCGGCGAGTCGCTCCCTCCCCCAGCGTCTCACTCTCTCTGCCCGTCACTCAGTTAGTCACCAAGTTTGTTTTTTTTACTCAGAAAGCACATAATTCACTGCAGCCAGCCGGTCATTCAGCCAGTTGGTATCTCAGATCTACCTTTGCCCCCCCCCCCCCCCTCCCTCTCCATCCACCTCTAAGTCCCTCCACGGTCACTGCAGATGTCTCAGCTCCGAGGCTCCACTTCTTTATCTCCATGATAATAGCAGGGCCTAACCGACTGAGCAATGTGACCTCCAGCGTTTTAAAAAAAGGTACCATAGCTTGGATTTTTCGCCAGGCTAAAGATGCCCCCCCCCCCCATCTGCTAAATTTATCGCAGTCAAATAGACCGAGACAGCATCGTCGCCACGTTCAGCAGCCTGTGAGCTGATATTTATCACCAGATTTTACTCTTCACCTCTGCGCTCAGTGTTACTTAATTCTGGGCTGTAAGGGGATTTAGGTAAATGCCAGGATGAAATCAAACCTGTAACCCTCTAAATTGCTGCAAATGAAACACAAGAATGAACATCGGCCGAGCGGCTTTGTGTCTCTGCAGGCTGAAACGCAGTCGTACGTGCTGACGGAGGTTTCATGAAGGTTACTGCAGGAGAGGCAAGAAAACAAGAAATTATTGTAAGAGGAGAAAACTGAGCTTCAAACGGCTCCGACAGAAGAGAAGCTGAGAAACTTCTCCACGTCACCGTCTAGACTTTGACTCCCGTCAACAACTTCAGCCTTCGTGCACTTTTTTGTGTGTGTGAAGTGCAAAACAGCCTCTTTGATGCTAATCAGTCAATTAAAATGAGATGTTATTTGCAGACTTGCAGGGTGTTTGTTTGGACTGTGCAGCAGACGGTCGCGTCGAGGCGACGCTGCACTTCTGTTATCTGGTAAAAAAAACACACACAAACAGAAAAAACATGAAAGCGAACAGTAAAAAAAAAAGTGAGCGAGAGAGAAAAACTGAATATCTGCAGTTTTAGATGCTCATCGGAGGAACGGAGCAAAATGTTACTGAGAGGAAGGAGGCCGACTGTATTCAATCAACACTATCAGAGGACAGTCAGATAACACTGAGGATGGAGGAGGATAAGAAGAGAGGGAGCGCACGGCAACATGGGAGATTTAAGAAAGACAGCAAAGGAAAAAGTTTGTTTCTTTCCAGGCGACACGAGACTCGAGCTAACATCAACGTGCTAACATTGAGGTGCTAACATCGCCAACGTGACCATTTCAGTGTTTAACAGCTGTGACGTGTCTCCACCTCACTTCAGTGCGTCAGCAACACAGCGAGGTCGTGCAGATATAATCAGTCTATACGTTAACCGATAACTAACACGAATGTTAAACCATCATCGTTTGTCCACTAGACAACTTCATTTTTCATCCACGTATGGACAGTGGTTGGTTATAAAACAGGAAACATGAATTGTAAGATGTATTTCAATAGAAAATGGGAGAAACGGATTAGATTTAGAAAGTAAGACACTATGAAAGCATTATAAACTAAGTCACAGAAGGTTTTGATGAATAAATCATGTAATAATACTATGAACAGCTGTGAAGTGTTATATTTGTGCTGTGTTATGTGTGTATGCATAAAAGAAATGAAGAGTTAAAGTGTTGGTTTATCGTGTGCATCAGTCACAACTCTTCAAAAAGGGTCTGTGTCAATATTATTTCTGTGTTAAAAAAAAGTGCATGTAAAACAGGCTGATAAATAGTTATCTGATTATCAGCAGCAGTTGGGACTTTGAACACAAAGTGCAGCTAAAAGTATTTTACAGGCAAAAAGTAAAGAACCTGCTCTGACGTCACTACAGGTGAAGTGGTCAGGCTTCATCCTGCAGGCCTCACACATTCAGCAGTGGGTGGTGATTATTTCAGTCCGGGACAGAAACGGACACGCAGCCCGACTGACGATCGTTGCTATAACCGGCACAAGTGGCTAAAAAAGAGCATCACAAGTGGATGATGCGTATGCGTCGGGTGAAAAGGTGCCTCCTACCTGCACACAGTCAGAACATGAGTCAAGCAGAAAGCAGAAAGCAGAGCGAGTGTGAGAGCGAGCTGTTGGTGCTTCCAGTTCATCTGCAGCAGCAAAGCATGAGCAGACGTCCTGCAGGCCGCAGGACAACGACGCCATTTAGCATCGTGCACAGCAGCGAGCGTGACACGCAGACCTGCAGATACAAAGCACACACGTGTACATGCAGCACACGCAAACACCCGCGCTCGTGTCTCGGGGGACTGCAGGCGGCCACGCGGTTTAAAACACGCTGCTGCACGGAGCGATAGCTAGCTCGCTCCGCGCTGATCTCTCTCTCTCCCGCTCTGGGAAGTGGCTGACAGTCTTTTAAAGTGCAGTCCTGTACCTTCCGATAGCACGGAGCAAACAATGAATGTATTGGCCATGCTCGAGAATCTGCGAGCGCCTCAGAATAACAACGAAGCCGAGGGAGGATGCTGTGGAAGAATTACTGCACTTCAAAGAGGAGTTCACTACTGTCTCTCTCTTTTTCTTTACAATTAATAACTTTACTCTGTGCACAGTGGCTTTGGATAAAAAATATATATTTAAACTGAGCAGACAAGATTGGTAATAAAGTTCAATTTGTACCAACAAAGTAAACAAACAAGTAAAAGTGACATCCCAGTTCTCATTATAAAGAACTGAAAGCTCCAAATCAAAAAAAGATGTTTTTTTTTGTGTATTTTATTTTACGATGAGGCCGGCCGGGCTTCAGTCTCGTCCTGAATGTTCAAACGGATTCAGATCATTCCTGTCGAGCTCGGCTGATTACAGGCCGAGCTCTGCGGAGCCGCAACACCTGGTTTGAGGTGAACTTCAAGAGAAACTGTGGCTCTGCAGCAAATCCACCTGATGTCTCAGGACTTAAACTCAGCAGATGATGGCAGAGCGCCTCCGGCTGCTTTCTTATTCTCTCGCTCTTTCATTTTTCACTGATGCAAAAGCATAAATTATTTTGGGGCTTGAAAACATTTTGTTGGAGGCTACTTTTGGTATTTTGGTGGTTTTATTGATCATATTTCTTCTGTTTCTGGTGTTTAAAGTTGTGGTAAATTCACAGAAACATCATATCATGACACTGGTCATGCATGAATCCCATCCCATCCATAGCATAACTTTAACTTAATATATAATTAATATATAACTTTAACATATAAAAACCATATTCAACTCTTTATTTATTTATATTATTTAACTCTTATTTTTTGTATTCTCTGTATATTAAGCTAAGTGTTTGTACTGTCGATATTTTTTTATATGTGTGCTGCTCTTTCTATCTGTGTGATCTTTGTAATGTGCTACTGGAAACTTGAATTTCCCTGAGGGAGTCATCCCAAAGGGATCAATGTGTCACAGCCTGACAAAAGCCTGAAAATAAAAGTTCATCGATGCTATTGTGGTAATGCCGATGTACGATTTATTTTCTACCATCTGAAGGCAGCAAACACCCACAAAGTCTGAAATAAAACTTTTAATAAAGGGAGGAATATTGTTCTCAGTCTGATCAGATCAGCTCCAAATGTTTTATTCACCCTAAAAGGAGCAATATGATGAGTTTACGTCTAAAATATAGTTAATGTCAGAAGCTAAATCGTGTCTGCTTTAATGTCAAACGTCTCCTGAATAAAGTCAAATAAAACCAAACTTACTTTCAGGTGATCTAAACTAACTGGAGGGCGTCAGCTTAAAAAGATCAACATATTTTCAGTAATCATCTTTTCTGATCTGTGCAGGTGGAGAAAGTTCATCTGACAGTGAAATCTGCTGAGTGAAAGTCGTCGCTCTGAAATTACTGAAGTCCGACTTGTTTTAAAGAGATTTGAGGCTCCTCATCACTTCAGAAGCAGCTCGAGGAAACGCACAATATGCTGCTGATGTAAAATCAATAAATGGGGAGCGGTTTCATCTGTAATCTAATCAAAACAGACAGTGAAAGCTGCCATCGTTAGCGAGTCCGGCTGCTGTCACGAGGACCATCCTGAGTTTTAAGCTTCATTCATCCTCCCCGAACACTTTTCAGAATAAACTTCACGCGACTTTACACCATCAGCTTTAAAGTTTGGAAACCAAACAGCTGCTGAGAGACGAGGCTGCGACAGGACGGAGGGAGTTACACACCTCCTGAGCCGCTGTGTGTGTGTGTGTGTGTGTGTGTGTGTGTGTGTGTGTGTGTGTGTGTGTGAGAGCTCGCCCTTGAAGATTATGGCTTTATTAAATTGTAATGCTCTTTGAAGCAGCAACCATGTAAACAATGCCCCCCCCAGGAGGTCCGGAGCTGCATGTGGAGGTCAAAGTGAACATCTGAAGGACGTTGGGGAGCTTTCCCCCCCCCCCCTCACCTGTCCTTCCTGCCGTCACTCCTCCCCCTTTGTGCTCATTTCCTCCCTCGCTCTCTCTTAACCCCGTTTCTCTGCCCCCCCCTGCTCGTCTCTGCGTCTTCCTGCAGTCTCCGGTCGCATCAATCAATCGAGACGCCGAGACCGCATCCCCAAATTCCTCCTGTACCCCCACCAACCCTGAACACACACACACACACACACACACACACACACACAGCAGCCCCCTCCTCCACTGCCACACACACACACTCATAATCCCGCAGTGGTGGCGTCTCCAGGACGTGAATCATCGAGCGCGTTGGCAGACGACAGCTCTCGGCCCTTTGAATGACTGCCCGTCATAAAGACAGACTGACGGATGAATGGGTGGGGTGAATAAACGGGCTTGATGGGTGGATGAGTGTGTGTGGATAGATGGGTGGGTGGATGAATAGAGGGATAAATGGGTGGGTGAATAACTGGATGAATGGGTGACTCATGACATCCTGATCCGTTACACAAATCTGCAAATAGGCTTGAGATGAGCATTCAGGCCTCCTGTGACACATTTCGAGTGTTTACTTCCTGCTGCGGCGAAGTTTTCACGTCTTTACGCACAATAAAGTTTGTTTGAATACGTTTGGACGGTCACAGGAAACCGCTGCAGCATCGGCTCATTTAATTGATTTGGGACAAAGAAAAGTACATTAAAAAACAATCAATGAGCTCTGGAGCAAACAGGGAAACGCACCAAAGTTGTTCTAATGCTTCGAGTGTTAAAACGATTAGGCTAATCAATATAACTGATAACTGATGCACCGTTAAAGAAATCTATGAGGATGCCAAAGATTGACTCGTTTCAGCCACTCGGATGGGAAGATTTGCTGCTTCGCTTCATTATATGTGATTCAATTATTTAATTTTGGACATTAAAACTCATAAAAACTCATCTTATACCATTAAATTCAGAACAAAATCCTACAGCTCTACTCCTCCAAATACTTTTATTACATGTCTTTTTTGAAGTTTCATTGTTTTTGTTTTTTTTTTAGCATATATATTAATTTAATTTTTTTTCTTGACATCCAAGAAACTCTCAGGATCATTTTCAACACGTGTTCATGTAGATAATTTAATTAAAAAAATCATTTTTACCGGACTAACAAACCTTTCATTTACTTAAACAAATATTTCCACTCGTGTTCATGTTCCTGCAGCCACACTTGGATTCTGTGTAGTATTAATAAAGTTTTATCACAGCCAAAAGTTTTTTGGTTCTGCATACAAATATGAGCGCCACAAATCCTTAATGTCACTTCAGAGCTGAAAAACACACATTTTAAGACATTATCACTGTTCGTTTTCTGAGGAAGGGCTATATTCATTTATTTGAAACATTATTTTTTCTTGGAAAGTGTAAATATTCAGTGCAGATATTTAGAAAAATCAAAGCTGTTCTGTAACTCCTTCATCTGCAAATAGCTCATATTTGGCTGTAATATTACACTGAGTGGTTTTGTGTTTTTACTACGCTGACTCCAAGGTTTCCTGTCTGCGACACCATTGAGCCTGATTTTCTTCACTGAGCTCTACTTTGCGAAAGTTAATGATGCAGAAATATGTGAGTAAATTTAACTCAGTTTCTTTCTGTCGCTGGAACGCGTCGACTCGTTCGGACTCGTTGAAAATGAAACCTGAAGCCTCCTCCGCTCCTGTTTGTGTCAGACTGTGTGTGTGTGTGTGTGTGTGTGAAAATGCGTACGTATGTCCCAGTTTCTGCAAGTCATCTATTGAGAAAACACACACACACACACACGGCGGGCCGGTGTGAAGTCGACCTGCTGGTGTTTGACTGTGAGATTTAACATGTCAGCTTCTCTCAGGTCTCATTTCCTCGGCCGGCCTGACTGTATTTGCCTCCCACCAACACTTTAAACGCTCCCAGCCAGGTGGACGGCCGAGCTGTTTGCTTACAACACACCGCGTACACACACACACACACACACACACACAGATGACACAACATGGTTTTACAATCACACCACGTTTGTGAAAATGTACCATTTGCTTTCAGTTCTCTGCAGTTATTAATTTTTAATCGTGAACCGTGCAGATAAACGAACAGCAGCACCACGTGTCGGATCAGATTTTTTTTTGTGTGTTTCTTGTGCAGATCAGCCGAAAGGAGCACTCAGCGTTTGATCTTGTCTCACTACCCAGAAAGAAGATCTTCAGATATTCGTGAACGTCTGCACTCATCTCGGTCTGAATGAACAAAACTACTAACCACACGTTAAGAGACAAAGCAGATGAGTCTCCATGGTGACCGCGGGCCGAGGCTGGATTCCTTCATGGGTGACCGAGCAACGCGCTCCTGCATGTGGGTCTGTTTCCAGAGCTGAGAAAGACTCAACACGTGACCACAAGGCGACTCGACAACATCACTGCCGTCAGACGTTTGAGTTGTTTCTTGTTCGGATTAGATGAACACAAAAGGTTTCGCCATGTGGGGACGAAGAGTCCTCCAGGCTTCGCGTCTGATGGTTTTAAAGGTAAACTTCTCTCTGTATTTTGGACTGTTAAACATTTCACAGCATGCGGCTGCTGTGTCGCCGTGATGTCGAATCACAATTAGGTCTTCTCGCAGCATTAAGGCTTCTGGTGTGGCGGTGAAAATTCCTCCACGGTCGACTGGGCGACTCGTAGTGCCATTTGGCTCCTTGTCCAGAAGGCTAACCAGCCAAAACAAGGGGGCTAATAAAACTGTCCACTGATAAGCAGTTAATGCCCCAGAACTAATGACTGCACTGCCACCCCGCTTTCTCTCTCCCAAACCGGCAGTGTGACATGCACACACACACACACACACACATATCTGCTCCCGACGCCGTTACAACGGACGTGACAACACAGGGAGGCTTTAATTAATGAGGAGGCACCGACAGGAAATCTGGGGGCTCTTTTTAGCTTTAAAATGAAAGCAGATTAAACTGTGTGTCATCAAAACACATTGCAATTAAAAGTCCAACAAATCCCTCTTACAGCAGAAGTATGTGTGTGTAAAGAAGAGCCACAGGTGCCATCACAACAAGGACGACCCCCCCCTCCTCCTCCTCCACGAGCTAAAATGGCCTCCACGTCGGCGGCACAGGCCGGAGCAGGCTGGTAACGGCCCGGCCAGCTTGTGGGGCCGTCTTCCTCTGCAGCAGCACGCAGCCGTGTCAGCTGCCATTATGCAGGAAACCGCAGCCGACGGCTCCGGAGCCTCGAGCGCGCGGCACAAATGTCGTCACATGCTCGCGTTCACAGCTTGAGTTTAAAAAAAAAAAAAAGAAGGGTTGTTTCCAAACGCCATGTAAGTCGGCTCGTTTGGAGTCATTTACAGGCACACACAGATATTCATGGTCAGGGATAACACACGATAGCTGGATGGATTTCTGACCCCGAATGAGACTAAACCAAAGTTCAAACATGTTTCACACTTTGTCAGAGAGAATCTGCTCGAGAAAACTCTGTCGATCCTGCAGAAAGTCCCACTAAATCACCTGAACGATGTTCCTGTGTGAGATCACTGTGATGGCTGACTGATCTGTGTGTAATGATGATCCTGAGAAACAAAACCTGCCTGAAGTGATTTCCTTCCCGCGGCTGATCAGAGCGACAGTTTGGGTGACGATTCTTTAAAGTCGACAGGTGTTGATTGGGGTGTTGTTTGTTCGCTCGCAGGACCGACGTGGCTCCGGGCCGGCGTTCAAAACCAAAACTGTTAAATGAACTCTGACGGGTGTGAACTTTCAGAAACGTCAACACAGCACAAATTTTATCGGACTTAAATGAACCGTGACGATTCTCTCATGTAAAACTGGACTCGGTTAAATCCCACACACGTTATTTGTGTAATTTAAAAAGCTGTTGATTCGGTGCCTCTCCGTGACGCCGACTAGCTCCCAACAGGTGAGTGAAAACAGCAGCTGGAGACAACAGAAGCTCCGACAGGCTGCTCCCAACACGGTAAGTAAGTATTACGGCTCGAGACGGGAGAGGAAGCGTCTAAACGTTCGTTGACTCATCTACAGTATCTTATGGATCAGAGCAGAGCGAGCAGACGGTCTGTTTGGTTTCACTGGCCTCTATTTTAAACCAACAGCATCCAAAAAACGGGCGTTCAGCTCTCCGTCCCGCCACGTTTAAACTCGCAGAGCTCCTGAACGTCACCGGCCGAAGCCTTTTGTTCCCTCCTCTTGTTATCTCAGGCTAAGAATAGCAGCAGGCCCACACCTTTAAAAGCCTGCGAGGCTCTTTTTTAAAAAAAACACCCCGTGACTGTTTTATTTTCTGACAAATGTGCCGTATGTGCATCGACAAGTGGTGTTTCAGTCATGGCGGGAGTGACTCACAGCGACAGAAACGTGGCCAACTGTAGGCAGAGAGGCGCTGGAGATGCCTCATCCCCTATTTTAGCCCAGAAGGGCCAATGGAGGGAGGGAGAGAAAGTGCCTAAAGGATCTAAATCTCATCTCCCAGTGTGATAAAGCAGGCTTATTCCACAACACGCACCTTCCTACAAAAGCTCTCCAAATAGGAAATAAAAAAAGGAATCTCTAAGCCGAAAGAAGGATCCTCCTCCTCCACTCGTAGCTGAAGTTTGAAAAGCAGAGAGCCAAAGATCAGACGTGTGATGAGGATGCACGAGGCGTCTGATCGCGGAGGAACTCAATCCCATTTCTGGATGACACTGATTCGAGAAAGAGGGAGAAGCTCCGTCAGGGAGCTGCTGGCCAGGATGGAAATAATGAGATAAAAACAAAGCTGTTGGTGGGATTAATAACAAAAAAATTAGCCTCGTTAGCTTCTGATTGGTGGAGCATTGAAGCTGATTTTAAAGGCCACGTGTGACCTATCGAGCACTCGTTGGTGGACTGAATCTTTAACGCTCTGCGTCGGGCTCTCCGGGGTCATTTCAGATCAGATCCACATATATGATTACACACACACACACACACACACGCGCGATACGCAGCACATTAAACAGTGTGAAAGCTTCCTGTGCTGGTGGGGGGGAAACTAAAGACAAAAGCTAAAGCAGCGTTCCAGGGTTTCCTCGCAAAACCACAAAACAGACCCGCTGACTTTGTTTTTCCTCCTGCAACACGCAGCAGGCCGGAGTGTGTGTGTGTGTGTGTGTGTGTGTGTGTGTGTGTGTGTGTGTGTGTGTGTGTGTGCAGTTCGATCCCCGTTAGTCTGATCGCCACCATGAAACGACGTCTGCTGCTCCTCGAGGTCATTTTAAAGCTCTGAAGCTGAGAAAGCTCACTTTTCTGCTGAAGACTGAGGCGCCTTTCACACAAACACACACACACACACACACACACACACACACACTGTTTACTTAACCCTTCAAAGGTCAGCACACACATCTCTTCTGTAAAATGATGAAAACACACAGACGGAAAGTGTGTGAACAAGTGGACCTTTTTCACAGCGTGTGGAGGATTTCTCACCTCCTGTGTTTTTACAGCTCTGACACTACAGTGCACAAATAATCCAGTCAAACACACACACACGATTCCTGTGTGTGTGTGTGTGTGTGTGTGTGTGTATGTGTGTGTCCTCACAAAAAGACAAGATGAGGTTATTTTCTGCAGCTTTCTGGAACACTACTCTGTTTTTTAATCCTTTTTTTTCCTCCCCTCATCCACAGAGTCGACTCAACGTGTTTGTCCTTTTCCAGCGAGGCCTCGGCTTCACGCTCACACACTTCTACGTCCGAGAGCTGCAGAGGGCTGATCACCATACCGACTCACACACACACACACACACACAC
>JBAJHX010000096.1:1096165-1111022 GCA_037176925.1 Amniataba percoides
ACAAGAAGACAGTGAACCTGCAGCCATGTTGGTGATGACCACGTTTATTCTGCAGCGCCGTGAAGCTCGTTACGACGTCGCGCTCGCCCACGAACGCGAACACGGGTCGGTGCAGCGATGATGTCGCCGTTTGGCTCAAAGACACTTCAGCGTGCTCAAGATTTCTCATCACATTGAAAACGACAAGATGAAAGTCTTCATTTCTGCCTCCCGTAAAGATTCAAGATTTCTTTATTGTCACTGTAAAAGCAGAGCGAAATTTGGAGCAGTCCTCCAGATGCAAACATGCAAAAGAAGAAGAAACAGAAAAGAACGATAAGAAACACAAAAAAAGAGACAAACGAAGCCGTCGAGGCAGAACTAGTTATTTCACTGAACAGACAAAGTGCACATGTGGAGGTGAAGAGCGGATCGACGTGCAAACAGGACGTAAACATGTTTTCTTTCACACTTGTACTCATGTTCAGTTCCTGCATGTTTGTCTGCGATGTGACGGACCTGAACCGCCGTCCAGAGGTCAAGTAAACAAGAGAAACACGTATTAAAAATCATAATGATGTGAAGCTGGGAAGTGAACTCTGGAATAAAAAACTTTATTTTCTTTATTGTGTTTTGAGATTTTTGTCTCGCAGGTCGAAGTTTCTGAGATGATTTTCTGACTCCCGCAGACGGTCCTCGTGCTTTAATTTGATTCAGCTTTGTTCTGTCATCAGATCTTTTGTACGAGACGAGCGTAGGTGTCACTTTTAAGTAATGTACGTCTCCTCTCTGAACGAGCGAGATGTGAAACTGCAGTCCGCTCATTAAATTAGTTTCATTTCATTTACGTTTAATTGGGAGTTAAGTCTTCTCAGATCAAAGAAAGAGAGGCGCAACGACGAGATCCGAGGACACGACTGCTTTTACACGACAGAGAAGAGCGAAAAGACAAGCGGCCGCGGGTAGAGAGGTGAATGCATTGTGGGTAGTTGTTGAAGAAAGGATGAGAAAGAAAGGTGATATGATTGAGGGACAAGAGGCCTGAAACGTATCTGGAAATTGTTGGTATTTTGCCCCCAAAACTAGGCCATCTTTGAGAGCGTTATTATAGCTGACAGCACACATTGTCTCTATTGTGTAGAAAGAAAATGTTCCACGACTCTCGGCTGAGTCAGATAATTGAAAATGTATTGTTAAATGTCACAAACGAAAAAAAAATTGGACTATTGGCCACTTTAACCTCAATTTTTTTGGCAAACAGCCCGGGTTTGTGCGGCGGTAAGTTTCTGCAGGACTCAGAGGTCATGTGGCAGACGAGGTAAAGGACCGGTGGAAAAAACTGAACCGACCACGACCTGCAAGATGAGCGACTCAAAATCAGACAGAGCTTGTTCATGTGGGAGGCAGGAGGAGAGAAAAATATACTGAAGTACAGTAAATGATGCAGATATACTCGGCTGAGTCCCAGAAAAGTGAGTTTAGCTGCTCTGTACTGACGGTTCATCGTGATGATCGTAATGTGTTACTGAAGCACATTGTTCATGTAGCATGTTTGCATGCTAACGTTTGTTAACACGCGCTAAACTTACTTGTTAATGTTGCAGGTATTTCATCATTAAACAAAGAAAGTGAAAAGTGAAACTGAAGTGATGTTCCTCTTCTGGATGTTTCAATAAAAACTAAAGTATCATCCAATGGAGGAAAAACTAAGAAAGTCATGATGTTCATCCCCTGAAACTCTGAACGTCTGAACCGAACTTTCTGAGCGCTGTTGACATGAACAACTGACGGACAGATGCACATTTGTTGAAGATAAGAAGAAGAAGATGATGACGACTTGGGTAGAAGATATTCAGAGTGAAAAACCTCATGATTGAACAGACAAAGACCAAATCTAAGTGACAATAAATGATCACCTTCACAAGTCACATCATTTTAAAACAGACACTAAAATGAAAATAAAGAATGATTAACAACAAACCAAGTGTTTTTTATTGTTTACATCTGCAGTTTAATGCCAAAATGTCTCAAAGAAAATCCGTTAATACCCGGAGCCTCTCAGGATTCAACGCTGAGGTCAGCCGACGGTCTAACTGCGAACACTCGAACATCTCGGCGCCGAGCTGCTGGAGGAGGTGTTCGTTGCTCCTAACATCCTCAGACAGGCCAGGCTTTACCGAGGGGGGGGTGTTTCAATATTCATGATGCTACATGACAGAAGCATCGATGAGAGGAGAAGCAGGAGTAAACCAACACCAGAGAGCGAGGGAGGAGAGGATGAAGAGATATCGAGTCTGACAAAGACAGAGAAACTGTGCGAGCTGGAGAGGAGGAAGGTACGAAAATATATCCAGAGGCAAGACGAGGCAGGAGTTCACTCTGATATATATCTTATTATAAAAAGTGGATATCACAGGATGTGTTTATGTCAGGCTGTTGCTACGGAGAAGCTGCAGCAAATAAAACAAATAAAACAGCACAGATGCAAAAGAATCGGTGATGGATCATGTTCAGTGACAATGATTTTATAATTCCTCTTTTCTTTAGTTTCTGTGTGAGATGAAATGTTCCTGTTACGACTTTGCTTTAGAAAGCTGCTCCCGTCTCTTCACAACAAATGAAGGTGCTGCGTCCAAAAGATTTCCGTACCTTTCTCGAGCTGACGATTCACCGTTTAGGCCGGCGTCACGCGGCGTCTGCCCAGCTGTGGTCGAAGGTCACAACTTCTCCTTCCTCATTCTTCTCACAGCTGTTTCTGTCACTTTTAAACAAACCCGTGCGTCACTCCGAAGGCCTTCCAGGAGAGACGTTTAATCATTTCTGACGTGAAGCGAGCTTCACTTTCACCTGACTACATGCAGGGCGCTTTATTTCCTGCACTGGCACTGTACCACCGTAAATCAGCGCGGCTCCTTGGCTGCGTTTAAACGGCTGAACGTGTTATCGGGTTTCTTCAAAGAACATTATTTGGCTTCTTACTCGGCTCCCGTCATGAAGTTTTTATACTCACATTCTTCTATCTTTTTTTAATGCTGCACATCTTTTGTACCCATGATTCAACCAGGAGAGTTTTGTGCTCTTCCAAGTGTTGGACGTGCTCCAAATGTCAGTCAACCGAACGCCGTCGATGCACAAAACGAACGAACGGGACGTTTTCTTCTCGAAAATAACATCTCCCGGTTTGCAGCTCTGCAGAAAGAGACAAAAGGGCGTCTGTGCGGGAGGTGTAGCATGAACACGAGGGACAGAGGTAGGGCATGTTACATTAACAAACACACACACATAAATGGAGGTGGGGGGGTGAAAGGAGGCAAATCTCTCCAGCTGTACGGCTCCTCGTCTCCCAGTATGAATGCAGGGAGGCGTCAGGCGAGCGGGGGCCCGTCCGTGCGGCTGTATCTAATGAAAAGTGACAACTCCCTTCTCCCAGAGAGCCTTCCTGTTTTGCTAGGCTTCAAATCCTATTTGCTTGCCCCCCCTCCCCTCTCTCTCTCTCTCCCTCCCTCCACCCTCACCACCACCTCCCACACCATCACCGACAACTCTCTCCTCTCATCTTCCTCTCTCTTTTCTAATGAATGTTCACCACTTTGTGGAAAATGTGCAGCCAATATCGTCTTATTATATTTTAAATATTGTCCCCCCAGCGAGAAAGAGAGAGAAAGGGAAGGGGAGGGGGAGAAAGAGAAGGGGAGGGGAGAGTTTAAATGTGTAATAATGTGAAATATTGCAGGCAGACGTTTGAGGGAGAAAGCGCAGAGATGCTCTGACAGTGTAATTTGAAAGATAGCAAGTAAATTGATTATTGAATGGCAGGTATTCAGAGCGTGTCAGATTATCTGATGAGCATGTGATAGGAAAACTTCGCACTGTACTCAATCAATCTACAAGAAAGATAAACCGCCGCTCTGATGCGACGGCGCTCCATCTTCGGCGGGTGTTTGTGCGAGTCGATGAAGCTAAATAGCTTTCGCATGAGACGGGTCGGGCGGCCTGCAGCAGCGGCATGTATATCTGCGTTTATAGACACCATTATTTCTGATTGTATGCATGAAACACAAGAGCATGTGTGTGTGTGTGTGTGTGTGTTTGCTCCTGTGCCTATTAGGGCAGCCAGTTGAATTGGCAGTGCAGGATACAGTATGTGGGTTAGGGTGCCGTCCTCCTTGTTAATATTTCATCTCGGTGCTGGCAGAAAGAAATGGGGCAGAGAAACACAGAAGGCCTAATGCGATGGAGACGCTCTGTAAGATGGGGGATGTGTGTGTGTGTTTATGTGTGTGTGTGTGTGCACATCTTCACTTACTGTGCCCGTTTGGATTTTTTTTATTGATTTCTGACTGCTCTGTGGTTGCTCTCTGGTGTATTTTGGCACATATACCGCTGCCTTTATGTGCGTCCATGATAAGATAACATGCATACAGTGCAGAGCGACACGGGCTCATTAATGTTTGCTGGCACACGTGTGTGTGTGTGTGTGTGTGTGTGTGTGTGTGTGCTTCTTCTCGTGACACGCTCCCGTGCGACAGCTGTGATCGTGTTTGTCACGTATGTTCACGTAAAGCTTTCTGCGCTGTGATCGGAATAAATGCAATTCAACACTTTTTCCAAGACACGTCAGCTGCATCCTGCACGCGTAGAAGCAGAGCTCAGAAATTCACCACCTGATTCGCCACCGGGACGTCTTACGTAATCCCGCCGCGTTAGCAGGAAGTTAAATAAACATGTCCAACAGAGAGAAAGATCCGACCCGCTACTGTTCATATGAAAGAATAAGAAAGATATAAGATATTCAACCCTGAAACAGGCAAATTTAAATTATTCACCGCTGACGACTCTTGGTTCTGATTGGTTGGCAGGTGGTGATGAATTTTTAATAATCAGACAGTATAACTCGTTAAATCTCTGTCCTACAGTGTTTGCAGCTTTGTTAAAGGAGGTTTTCAACTTTACTGTTTTATGTGAATGTGGATGTTCACACCAGCTGAGGTCTTTCAACGTTAGCTGAACGAGATTCGATGAAGCTGTTTGGAAAAGCACACAGAAAATAACCAGACGTCAGCGGTGAGAATCTGAACAGGAAAAACGTCAGAAACAGTGTTAAAGTGTCGTCAGTTGCACAGTAAGTCGGCGTTTTGAAGGATGTATGATAAATAATTCCTAAATGTACAATAATCTCAACATATCTTAAGTTTTTCATGAAAGTCATTTGGAGGCAGCCCAGTTATTTCCTGTACTCTAAGCGTGTCAATAATGCATTATGGAAAAGTGACCCTGAAGCTGCCATCAATGATTCACTCACACTCTTTGTTATTTCACACAGTGTTTGTCTTTGGGTTTAGTTATCATAAAGTATTGATCTGGACCCATTTTGCTTAAATTCTGGGTTGCAGACTGCATCATAAAAGCCGGCCTGCAGATGAAGCCTCTGCGGTGGTTAAGTTGTGGACGTGCCGCGGCGTTTAAATCTGGTGACGTCTTTGTTGTGTAAGGTTGCTGTGATGTCCGGCTCTTCTGTTTCTGAAGATCGGGTGTGTTGGAGACAGTTTCTTTCTTCCAGACTCAAACATTTGTCGGGATTTGAAAACTCGCAGCTCAGCTCAGTGAGTTTTGTTAGAGGTTGCCTGGCAACTCCAGCAAGAGGAATTCTGGGAAAGAGGAAAGACACCACGACAGAAACAGACAGAAAATAACACAAATGATACGACCGATCCTTTAGTTTGATTTTATCCAGCATCCGTCCAAACGTCTGTATCATGAAACACATTAAAACATGATACGTTTGGAGATTGTTGTGTTAAAAATAACAATCGCAGACAGTCAGAGACACAAATCAAATCTGAATCTACAGAAAACGACATTCCTTTAAATGTTGACGCGACACACAGGGCGACCACGTTTCCACGGTGATGACAAAAGCATCTGCCAGCGGTCCAGGAATGTCAATAGAAAGCGATCGTTTAACCTGACGAAGTGCTGGGGGGGGAAATGCATTCTTCACACCCTGAATTAACACCAAAGAGGAGAAACTGTGCTGGTTATTCATACTGCAGATATCTCAGACACAGGTGTCTTCACACCGAACGCAGGGTCCTATGAATATAAAGTACACAAATTATAAAGGTCGACTTTTGTTCAGCGACGGCTGCTGGCACTTTTCACACCACCCACCTCATTTATTCTTTTATTTATTTTCTCCAAACAAACCAAACGCACGACTTCTTCTTCTTCAAACATCATCCACATAAAACTCGGCTAATTCACAATATTCACGGTGTCTGCAGGATGTGGTTTTATGTGTCTGTGTTCGAGCAAAAAAACAAGAAAAAACAACACATTTTTTAAGACAGAAATCCTTCATTCCTCATTTCTTGGGAAATTGTTTGTCTCCGGTGTTGTAGGATGATAATTGCAGTAATCAGCGGGGACAGTTATCGTTCTGTCAGGTTTCTGACTGGAACAAAACTGCAGGATTAAAATGAGAGTTGACTTAAAAGTGAATACGCATCATGAAAAAACCCCACAAACTTGGCAGCGTTTCAGTTTAATTAGGTTTGGAGCATTAAGGGCTGTCACAAAGGCCGGCGCCGCGCCGTCCTGACGATACGACAGCGACCCCCGAATTATCATGTAAGAGAGGAGTTCTTTAACGTGAAATAAGAGAAATGAAGGCCAACGGGGGGAGAGGTAGAAAGGATTTTGTAGAGTTCAAGATAAGAGCATATTATAGGCAGCAGAGGAGGAAGATACTGCAGAGCGGAGATGATTCAGTGGGGACAAGAGGACTCCTGGAAGAGATGAGTTTCCGGCCTGTGGTGGCAGATAACTCTCGTGATCTGACTGGAGGAGCCCTTTCCGAAACACGCTCATGCATTCGTATTTACTACAAAAAAATCCGTCTCTTTTAGGCTCTAACGTGCGCCGTCTTTACCCGAAGGCCAGAGAGAGAGATATTAAACTCTGCTGCCGGGCTTTTGCTTTGTTAAGAAACGGTGTGAGCGGCGCAGCCTCATCAGCCGCCGTTAACATGTCGCGCCAACAAAGACGAAGCTTAACAGAGATTTGTCTTATTTGATGTTGCGGGCCGCGACTGGAAAGCCTGATGATGACACATATTTCTTTTTGGTTGATAGAGATTGGCAGCGAGATGAGTAATGAGGGGATAACCGATGACACAATCTGCTGGTCCAGACTTGAAAGAGAAACTTCTCGCCGCTCGTGGACGCGATGAAACGATTTCTCTGCAGCTAATTGTCCCGAGCCGCTATCACGCTAACGCTGCAATCAAGGAGATGTCCTCATAGCTTTGGTGTCAGGCAGAATTAATGGTTTATTTTGGATCCTTTGTCTAACAACCGGAATAAAATATGGTTATTAATTTGCAGTTCTGCCTCTGAGACTCATTAATTTGACGCTGCCCTTTTGTGAGACTTTCTTGGAATAACTTAAAATGATTATTTTGGAAACATGAACTATTTCCTGGAAGACCACGGGATTTTTAACTTTATCTTAAACTTTTAATTTTATGGGCTAAATTACAGGTATAAAACTCACAAAGGAGACACGACAGCACTTTGTTTTATCTTGAGAATGACTCGCACTGACTTTGTGTTTGAAATCCGTCGGTGTGTCCTTACTCCTCCTGACTCGTTAATTGTCTTCTTTTTTATTTGTACTTGTTCAAGGCTTTTCATCTTTTTAATTTGTGGAGTTGAGCTGTTTTTGTGAGTCTCCTCAAATACACTGAAGACTTTATGAATTTATCCCTGTGGTTCACTGGAGACTCGAGCACGGTTTAAACACTGACTTCCTGCTGGAAAACGTCTTTTACTGTGATTTATATCATTCACTCGCTGTGCATTTCTCTGAGTCGAGCTCGTGGTAAGAGCTGCAAATGATTCGAAACAAATCTCTCTGAAGCGTCTCAGATCACGGGAAGAACATATGGGATTTCTGGTTTAAGCGTGAGGAGATTTGTCACACGTTTGAGACCTCAGAGTGGATCAGCCGATCTCTGCTGCTGTCGCCGAGCATGATAACGCAGAGACGAAGCTCCTCCCGACACTGTCAGCTCTCTTTTATCGTGTGTTTGTGTGCGTGAGCGGCCGTCATGTGTGTAAAATAAATACCCTCACATGTGCATGCGTCTGTGTGGCGCTGCATGCTTCAGTGTCCACGTTTGTGCACATGTATGCATTCATAGAAACATCACAGTCCTCCTCCTTCATTCATAGAAAGAATAAACACCTTTGTGTCTAAAATAAAAAATAATCTTTTCTGATCCGATGCTTCGACCTGCAGGGTGACGTTTCTGATACTTCTGATGCACAGAATTAAAGCGGAAGTTGTGAATTTATTAGCAAACATGTGTTCATGTGTTCACGTGTTTTTGTCTGCTGATGACAGTGAGTCTCTTTTAGCTCTGTGTTTGGTCTCCTCCACCTCCGGAGGGAAATCTGTCTCTTTAGCTGCTAAAAGCTGCACCGTGTTCAGCAGCTGCTCTCTGGCCGAGTCCGTCAGCTGTCTGAGAAACAGCGAGCCAACACGAGATTTTATCTGCTGAATATAATCATGTATTTTGGGATATTTGTTGTTTTTTCTCTTTTTTTATCTCCTAGCATTAACAGTCACACTCAGTGTTCAAAATAACTCAAACACAAGAAGTTAATAAAGGCAGGAGTGGTGACGTTTTTACCTCGAAACTACGTGTATCTGTCGTCTTCCAGGAAATAAGCCCTGGTATTCTTCATGGGGGGAGACTGAAGCCTCCCTGACAACTGGCCTTGTCCTTGCTCGTCGGCAGCTTTGAACATCAGTATCGTGCTCATGATATTTTACCAGTTATTGTTCTCGCACCGGTGCCAACAAACACCTGCGTTTATTTCCAAAAAACGCCCCTTTTTAAGCTGTTAAAGTTACCAACACGTCTCTGACTTCACTGTCATCGAGAGAATCTAAATATTATCATTAAAGTCACTTTTAGCCGCCGCTTTTTAAAGAATAGCAGGCTGTGGTGTTGTGGTTGTATCCATAACATGCCACCCTGTCGGGGGATTATCTGGTAAAGCAGATAAGCATCTAGGCAGTGGTCCTCTGAATCAAACAGGGGTCCCGCAGCCTAATTAGCAAATTAAAGACCCCGAGAAGCAAGCGGGCTTTGACAGATGAGACGATGGCTATAAATGTCAGTGGTTAATGCCCCCTCCCATCTCCAAACACACACACACACAAACATTTTCCCCCAACACCTGTTGCATGATCAATAACCATTTGTAGATGCAATAAGCTCCCAGCTCCCTCACCCAATTACAGCCCATATAGAGACTATTGGAGAGCTGCTCTCTTCTTTATGTGTGTTTGTGCATAAACACACACTGTCTCCTCTCATCTCGCTCTCTTACATACCAATGAGCAAACACGCCCGCTTGTATTTGTGCAAACGTGTATGAATGCGTACGAGTGTACATGCGTTGTGAGAGCAGACGTATGTGTGTGTGTGTGTTTCTCTTCTCTTTCTCTATCCATCTTTCTGTCCCCGGGCCACAAAGACCAGGTCACTAAGGTATTCAGTGAATTACAGAGGAACATGCAAAGTCACGCCATTGATCCATTGTTCTGAGCGAGGAGGGGTCCTATCTGAAATCACCCCCTCAGGCATTATTGGCTGCAGGAATGTGAAAACAGAAGAAGTCTGCTTCGGTTCTTCGGGGCGCACATTGATCACCCAGACAGAGAGGGACACTTTGGGAAAATACTGGCGACATAATTGATCTTAACTCAGCGTCTGTCATTAAGTGCTGAAGTTAATCAGGTGAGAGTCTCGACGGGGGTGGTGTGCTTTTTGGTGGTGCCATGCAGAGCGGGAGGGGGGGGGCTTTCCTCCCTTTCTCTCCTGATTTTATCTCCGTTTTTACTGAATGTCCAAGAATGTGTGTTTGTGAGTTTAATAGAAATCCAATTTGTCCCGACTTCGAGTTGGCTGGCAAAGCGCCTCCACGGTTTTGTGACAAATTGGCAGCAGAAATGATTCTCCAATTGTGGAAAAATACTCTCAGAATATGAAAAGACTTTGCATTTTTAATGACTGAAATTCAGTCAGCAGGAGAAACTTCAGCCCCGACATGCGTCTGCTTTCATTACAAAAGGCCTGAAAGGCAGAAAAGCTCCGTAATAAATCTGAAGAGATGCAGTCAAATGCTTCCTGTTTGTTGTGATTTTGTAAGTAGTTTTTAAAGTTAATGAGGTGAAACCCCGCAGACGGTGTGGGGCTGTTCAGTGGAGGAAACTTCACCAGATCTTTATGCAGTACTGTGGATTATCTTATTTGAATTATTATATTATTACGCACCTGCATCTCTCTTATTTAAATGCAGTGATGCTTTTTAATGGTAGCTTTGGGTCACTTCTTCTCTTCTCTTATGAGCAGGTGAAAGTATTTGTTGTCTTTCCTGTGACGGTAACACTCGAACAAATGAAGCTAACGAGGAAAGACTGATGGCTCAGAAAAACCTCTCACTGTCTCGGTGGCCTCTCGCAGCCTAAAGCACAGAGTTCATGTAGAAACTAATAACTGGCGACCCAATTACACTGAAGACAGACAATAATAAAGTCTGGTCTGAAACGCTTTGCCACGGGCGTAAAACACGGGTGGTATTTTTAGATAAGAATATATTCAAAGACAGAAGAGACAAAACCCTCAAGCGAGGAAGAGGAAGCTTCATAAAACCAGAGTTCATCTGTTCATTCATGTGATTTATTCATCTGGACTCCATTCAGTGAAGTAATTCACTTATTCACTGTGCCATTAATCCACAATGTCACGCAGTCAAAATGTTATTCAGCTATCTATAATCCCTGCGAGCTTTTCATACATATTTACACTTTGTGTGCAGAGTGTGTGAGTCTGATCAGGCTGATAAACAGGAGCACAAAACTAAAACCAGCTCTGTGAACTCAGCTCGTCCAGTTTCAGTCACCTCTTCAGCCGGCAATGTGTGAAATTGGCTAATTCAGCTTTAAAGCAGAATAGCTTTTTTTATGGATCCTCTTAACAAAACCGTCTCAGAGGGACGTTTAAACAACAGGCCGGGTCGCGTCTGTCCGGTGTTCGTACTGTAGCTCACTGAGGTGAGCGTGATGAGCTGCGTTCGAATGCAACAAAGGAGTGGGAGACTTTTTTTTTTCTTTAAACCGCCTGTGGATACTGTCTGCACATGTGCATGCAGATAAAGCACCGTACGCCCTCGTCCTCCCTCCATCTCTGGGAAAAAGGGAGAACAATCTCCTGGATTGTTGAGGCGTGGGCTGCAGCAAAGCAAGAGGGAGAATAACAAGTTGCTGCTTGCTCGTAGCGTTAATACAAATACTATTTACATGTAATGCATTAGGAAAGGCGCTCAGGAAAAGTATTTTAATAACTAAAAGTATTCAATTTAATGCACCACAGACTGTAATGAATAAAAGGGATTATTTGCATACAAAGCCGAGAGTGTGTGTTGAGTTTTTTCTCCGTTCCCATCGTCACACCTACAGAGGGACTTTCCAGAATTAAAGAGTGGGCTAAATGACCCGTATTCACCCGCAGGAAGTAAACAGCGGCTGAAGCAGAGAGTCATGATACGACCTGCCCCGCTGAGAGAAGGAAAAGAGCTTCTGTGAGTCATCGCCACGTCTGTCCTGGATTTCTGTGTAACGTCTGAAGAAAAAAAAAAGCACACACATGGAACGAGCTTCGTGCTGAGAAATTCATCGTGTCTCCTGAGATGTAAAGAAAAAAGTTTGCTTGAGGCATCATCAGCGCTTCATTAGCATCCTTACAAACAGAGTAATCTGCACCGCCACGATCACATTACACATCACACATTCAGTTTTTTTGCTCTTTCACGCACAGAAAAGTGTGAGAAATGACATTTTAATGACTGATAATAAGATATCACACACGTCTGTGCTGAGGACAGATGTTTCCCTAATGTGTTTAGAAAAGAAGCAGTCTGTAAGTTTTAATATGTGCAGATACTCTGCTCCTGTTGTGAGTTCATGTTTAGGTAAAGCTGCACACACACACACATTGGTAAAACAAATCCCAAAAGCTTAAACACATCTGTCATAATGTGTTGTCTAAACATGTCTTGAAAATTGATTTAAGTATTGATTTGAGGGGATGAAATGCTTTGTCACCTTTCACTAAAGAAAATCAGCACCATTAGTCTCTCCTCTGCACTCACGTCATCATTTTCCCTTTTTTTACCCTCCATTTACACAGAGAGGCTTTAAGAAAAAAGGCACATTCATCCTGTCATTGATTGGATCACCCACACAGTCTGTTTGCTTTTCCATCTTTGATTCACGACTCAAACGCTGAAGCTGTGCTCTGCAAACACGTGTGCCTCTAAGTTCAGACGAGAAAAGTTTAACAAGGCCCGAACACGCTAAAAATCGACGCACACAGGACGAACACTCGCCTGTTTAGCTGAATCCTTCAAAGCAGGTCAGATAAATACGACCAATAACACTTCAGATAATTATTCTTTATGTCATTCAACACTTTCTGCTCCGGTAGCGAGCAACCTGCTGATGACATGTTGGAGTTTCAGGACATCGTCTTACTTTTTAACCTTTGCTAACCAGCACTGAACACGAGGTTGCAGGTAAACGAGAGAGAGATAAGAGAGATAATTTTGCCGGATTAAAGAGATCAGCTGTGTCTGTTGTGACATTTCTAATCTGACTCACCAACTGGGGACACGTTCAGATTTGTTCCTCGTACGTCTGCCAGCGACCTCTCAGGAAAAAGAAGTTCAGTGGAAAATCTGACGACACGACTTTAATCTGTGTGCACTGTGTTTTAATTGCACTGAGATTTTTACTTGTGCAACTTCAAACTATTTCAGTGTCAGCTGGCAGCTCTGTAACCGCAGAATAACGCTGCTGGATCAGAGCGTCACCAGAGACGATGAGTTTCGGTTTTCATCATTTGTTTCACATAAATTTGGACACAAACAGTCCTCTGCGTTGTCCTCTGAGGAAAACAGTCCTGCTGTCTTTGTCTAAAATGAAGTTTGAATTGAATCATCTTGGTTACACCAAAAAACTATTAAACAATAACTGAAAGATGCTTGTACGCTTTTACATGCAGCCACTTTTAAACCACATTTACAGAAAGACATTAATGTGTTTGGCTTTTTCGCTCTAACTGAAGTAATCTGCACATTTAAATGAGAATAAACATCGTGGTTTTCTGTTATAATACAATGAATATTCACAGTAAGGAAAGAGTGGAAGAAATGTCATAAATAAAGGATGTAATTATGTAAGAATTATAATAACTTAATAATTCATTTGGAAAGAAGCGAGGATCTGTGAGTGTCTTCAGGCTGACGGCGACCTTGGTTCACCCTCGACGCGGCTTCGGCCTCGGGAGATGAAACGACCTCCTGATGGATGCTTCTCTCCACGTCTGCAGGTGGTGTTGGCATCACAGTGAAATTCAGTCCTGATCCTCTGAAAGGACGAAGTTACTGATGACCGCGACTCCCTCCATTCTTCTGCCCTGAAAAACGATATTCACACGCTCACAAAGGGCTCAGACACTCCTGTGTGTTTCCCCGGGTCCTGATCAATGGCTGGTGGCAGCGGCGACACTCAATACGAGAACAGATAACACACACACACAGTGTACACACACACACACACACAGAGGCCGGCTGATTGAATGACGACATGAATGAACCAAAGTGGCCGTTTTGCTCTCAGCTGATGCACGAAGACGTTTCTTCTTCTCCTCCGTTTATTTTCAACGTCCAGCATCGTCCTCTTCTTCTCCTTCTTCTCTCTCGCCCTCCTCCACCATCTCTGTTTTTGTATCTCTATTGTATCTCCTCTCGCTGTCACACACACACACACACACACCATCTTCCCTGCAGGCGGGGTTGGGTGGATCAATGTGTGTGTGTGTGTGTGTGTAAACGTGCACTGATCAATGGTGATTACCTGAAACCCTCTGCTCTTTGTAATTGCGAAGTGAGGAGTGATTGGCACTGTGCCACGGGCCGGCACACACACACACACACACACACACACACACACACACACACACACACGCACACACACACACAGGTCTGCTTCTCTACAGCTGGTTGACTTCTTTTGTTATTCTGAAGGCTGAAAGCAAACGTGAAAGCTGCTCTGACTTTTTATTTTTCCATGTTTGCTTTAACACACACAAACACTGATGCAGGTGTGTGTGTGTGTCTTTCTTTTGTTCTCTTTCATTAAAACAACCATGAAACAAACCAAGATGCCAAACATTTCTTCTTCTTCTTCTTTTTCTTCTTCTTCTACCTCCCAGCCTGTGTTTATCCCTCTCTCTCATTATGAACTAAGCCATGTTGTAGTTCACACACCAAAGGCAGCGATCTGGAGGTCACTTACAGCCAATCCTCTTACAGCGCCCCCCCCTCCAACCACAATCCCTGTTTAGCAGCTTGACTGCTTAAGCCCGGGCCACTTTGCATGAGCGTTCGCTGGCAGCCAACAATGCCCCATCGCCGTTTCCTCCGCAGCATTGTCTTATTTTGGAGGCTAATTATGGTGTTTAATTTCAGATCCGTCTTTCAGGGTTTTTTTTTTAAGATATTTCTTGGACTGCTGAAGCGTTGCGCCCCCCCACACACAGCCCAGTTTGGCCAGAAGTGCTGCTGTGTGAAGGCTTTGGCTCAGGAAGAGGATTTAATAATTTAATCACACAACAGCAACACTTTGGTCAGCGAACAGTGATCTCATTATTCGGCTGATGTGAGCGCAGGTCAGCATAAAAACTGAAGAGACTGATCATTTACACAAACTACTCTCAGGGTTTGATGCTCGTTGACAATAAGAA
>JBAJHX010000096.1:1111122-1124634 GCA_037176925.1 Amniataba percoides
GTTTACGTCACACAGCATCACGCTGCAGCGAACATCTGCTGGACATTTAACACCCAGGAGGGGCGACCTTCATCAGGAGGAGCTGGAAGTGGCTCTCAGCGGGGTCAGACTTCCTGTTTCTGTTCACGCTGACCTGCAGCCGAAGCGCCGATCGTGAGTTTGCTCCTCTAAACTTTAAAGTTGTTGACTGAACAGAACGGCAGAAAGTGAGCTGCACGACAGTTTTACTTTTATTCCAAAGTAAATGAAACAAAGCTAAAGTGAATCAAGCACGTCTGCAACATCACACCAGTTGCCGAACGTGAATCAGAGAAAGAGAGACTAACTGCTGCAGACTTTGCTAATCTGGATCACTACAATCCCCTTTAAGTCCTCTTGTTTACAGGAGAGGAGTCGCAGCTCCCACAGGCTGCGGAGCTGGCAGGGTTACGCTCACAATGTAATCTGGCACAGACGAGTGTTTATATGCCTCAAACTGCAGTCAGAAATGTGATCTACGGGATTACTCTGTGCAAACTGGACTCAAATCACTTCTTTCTCTCTCTGTCGGGTCATTTCTGCACAACTCTGACAACTGGACTGGAAAACGTGATGATTCTTCCGGGAAAAGAAAAGGAAAATGTGACGTGACTGATTTAAATTTGAACCTTCAACCTCTGACAGGAGAAGAAAAAGACTTTAGTCCCACTGAGATCCTTCAGCAGATCATTCATTGTGAACCTCGACGATGGACGGACACGCTGGACGTTCAGAGTTTGGCCAAGCGATCGACCAGCGAATGAGATTACTTCTCAGTCGCTGTGTCGCCAGCTCGCAGAAGCACCGACTTGCTGCTTATCGCTTATTTTGCCGCCGGTCGTTTCTTCCGAGTCGCCTTTGAACCGGCAAACAGCTGCAGGCGGATCGTGTACCTGCGAGACTGAGAGCAGGGAAAATGTGACGCAGTGTGTCTGCGTGCGACGGCCAACACGGAGAATTTCTCCACAAATAAAGTAAAGAAAGAAAGAAAGGTCACTCTCACCTCCACTGAAGGAGACACGAGGAAACCTAAAGTGAAGGATGCTGTGGTAGAAATGTCCTGCTTTTCTCTAAAAAGTACAAATAACATGAAATATTTTGATAAATAAAAATTCTTTACAGATGGACTCCTAAATCTTTTCCAGTGTTTATAGTTTCATCTTCAGTCCGACCACATTCAAATAAAAGGCCTCTTTAAAGAAGAACATTTCATTTATCTGACAGTAAAACGTGGTTGTTTGCAGGATGACGAGATGTGAAGAAAATTACAACAAATCCAAGAGACACAAGATTATAGATTATAAAATGAGATTATTCACAGACTGTGTTCAGTGTACGCTTTATAATTTTCCAAAAATGATGAGATGAAGATACTTAATGAAACTGCTGTGTGTTTTTCTGAGACCTCGGTCGCTCTCATTCATCACACGGACACAAACTCTGAAATGTGACACCAGACTGACGTATTGATCCACTTTATCAATACACCATAATCTAATTAGAAACAGATGGATGTTAGCGATCAGCTAATGGACGCATCACTTCCTGTCAGCTGGGCTCGGTATCGATATGTGTTGATAAACTGTGTGTGTGTGTGTTTGTGTGATCATGTGACTGTGTGATGATGATGTCATTCATGATTTCACCATCAATCAATGCTCATTGAATTCTGCATGCATCTGAGCTGTTTATTATTAACACACACACACACGATTGATTACCTATAACACAGGACGTATCAGCTCTGTGTGACGAACGCTGATTCATGTGGCAGTAGATCAGAGAGAAAACACACATCTGAAGCCTCCTAACAGCAGAAAATAAGAGTTTTTCTGTCACAGATCAAACCGGACGATGGACAAAAGAAGAGAGAGAGAGAGAAAAAATAAAATATGATGATGTTATGATCGTCTGTGATGGATTTCACGATGGATCGCATTCCTCTGAATGACGTGAAACTTTTACACATGTTGAATTTTAGTCCAAACTCGAGTCAAATTTCTAACAAGCAGAAAAAAAGATTTCCACATTAAGGACGTGTAACAAGAAGTCTTCTTTCCTAAATGTTTTAATTGAGTAAAATGATTGAACTGAAGTCAACTTCAAACTTATTCTGATCTCACTTTTTGGAACAGGACATCTTTTTGGTGATTTCTATTGAACACATGCTGCTTATTTGGAAATCCCACTTTCTGCAGTCTCCCCAAATCCAAATTGAGTTGAGAGCGAGTCAAGAAACACAGCGGACAGACAATAACAGAAATATCTTCAAATATCCAAACTTAAAATCCAAACTTAAAATTAGCAGCCGTCAGAGTTTCGTCCATCTGCAGGAAGCTGGCAATGAATGCAAACCATTTAAAAAACAGATGAAAGTGTGTGTGTGTGTGTGTGTGTGTGTGTGCTATTTCATGCCATGCTCACCTGAAATGATTCAACTATTCAGAGTGAGGTAAAAAATCTGAATGGAGGACAAAAAGCTGAGGTGAACCAGATACTAAAAAGGATTTCTGAGTTAAAATACACCTGTGATATTTAGCTAGTGAGGAAAAAGCTGATGATGATGATGTTTTTTAGCCTTTTAATATGAGAACATGAATTAAAGGGACAGTTCACTTTTTTTAGTTAGAAGAATTTAGACCAGGAAACCTTCAGGAGCTTTGCATGAATTTATGTTTATTGTGTTTTTAATGAGTAAAAATGACACCAAGAGATAGTTAGCTTAGCTTAGCATAAATAGAGGAAGCAGCCTTGCTCTGTTCAGAAGAAGAAAAACTCACTTTTACCAGACATGAGAGGCATCGATCCCCTCAGATAACTCACTGAATGAACTTTTTAGACCAAAATGTTGACCTCTGACCTTTGACTGATTATTTTACATGTTTTACTTTTCTTACACTTTCTTTCAAACCAAATCAGACACCAAATACCAGACTGCAAACAAAGAAAATATATAAAAAAAATATAATATATCTTCTTAGCTATCAGGGTCAAATATTGAATAAGAGGTACAAAAACAGAAATGAATAACTTAATGGAATAAAAGACTTTAATCTGACATTTTATCACATCACAGCATCGTCATGTTGATTTTATTTAAAGACAAACCAGTCAAAAGTCTCCAAACATGATGAGATTTCTAATAAATTCATGTATATGTGTAACTCGGGTGTAAAGGAGTGAACGGTAACAGATGAAATACGTGACGGCGGAGTTTGGATGATAACAGGATGTGTGAAAGCAGCCGGGTCCGTCTCACAGATGCAGATTCAGAGGCTGAAGAAGAAGCAGCTCTACAAAGTCGTGTTTGCAGTTGCACCTTTGAAGAAGCAACAGATGTGCGCTGGCTCGGACCCCGAGGCGGCGAATTCCTGCGCTCGGGGCCAGCGGCACTGAAAGGCTGTCATCCACGGAGCGGCGCCTGCAGAGAGGAGCGAGAGCAGATGGGCAGGGGGGGCGCTGGGACGCAGAAGAAGCGAATGTGAGGGGAGGGGCCGTGCTGTGCAGGGACTTGAAGACAAGGCGGAGGACTTTGTAGTGTGTGCCGTGTTGAACTGAGAGCCAGTGAAGGTGGTGGAGCGAAGAGACGAAGTGCCACCGAGTCGCATCTGAAGTCTGGAGACACCGTCGCTCCTTCAACCCCCCGTCCAAATATGAAAAGATCATATTAAACTGAGATTATGTTGAAAGGCTCAGTGATTCGTGAATAGTTCCTAAAGTCCAAAGCGACTCAGGAAATTTCAACTTTCTGAAATGAGAAACTTTCTTGATAAGGCCTGAATGTGTTAGAACAACTATGGAGGGATTTTATAATGATGTTTAAAACTCCTGTTTATAAATTCATAACCTGGATCATCTGAGCGACGTGTGGACACATTAACAGGAAGACACAGATAAACCAACAAATGTCAGCAAACTTATTAGACGTTACTGAGCTTCGTGTCTTGTAATAATCATGACTTCAGTCCTGGTTGATCTGATGGTGCTTGACTTGGCTGAAAGCTTTTAATGTGAAGCAGCAGCAGCAGGAAGTGTTGTGTTAGCAGCTCAGAAATAAAGAAACAACAGTGATGTCAAATTACAAAGATTTATTCTGGATTACATGTGGCAGCACTTCCTGTCACTGCATGTGCCACTGATGATAAAAACCACATCACAGAGTTGTTAATAACTGATAAAAAAAGTGAAGTATTAATCAAAGCGTATCATGTCCACGTCACTGCACAATGTTTGTTACACCTGAATATGTCTGCAAGATGGTGCAGATCATTTGAGTAATCACGCCCGTCAGTGTGAACATATGTCAGAATCAGAGTCAAGTTTATTGTCAAATAGATGTTCACCCCACAGAGGGAATTTGTCTTAATAGGCTCGTGCAAAAAAATATAAAACACAGCGAAAAAAAATATGTGTACGAGAGCAAAGCAAGTCCTTCAAGTCAGATGAATGAATGAAAAACATTATAAATAGACATTATAAGGTAGAAAGTATTAACAAAACATATCACAAAGAATCAAATGGTCTGTAAGTTGTGCAAATAAAGTTCACAGTATTTTATACTTTAAAGAGTATCTGCAATGTGCTGCGACTGATTTTTAATCCACATTTTATGAAGAGAAGAGATAAAGAGCTGAACTAAATCCTACATTATGTGTTTTTTTTCTTTTGTTTTTATGCATTTCTTTCTCTTCTAATCATTTATGGAGTTCACGGTGAAGAAAAGTTCTCAGGTAGCTCGAATGTTTGCGATTACTTTTCGCGGAGCCATTAAATCCTCGAGCGTGTTCTCCGCGCGCCGTGATTATCGGTACTTTGCGTGATGTGGCGTGAGCTGCAGAGCAGCAGCCTAATCAGCGATGAATGGCCTTTCTGTTTGTTTCTGCCGTACACGAGCCCCGTGCCTCTCCAATCACCTGCGCTCTCATTAACAGGCCATTGTGCCGCGGCCAGGTTCAGGAGGTGCTTTGATAATTGACAACAGTTCGGTCGAGATAAAAAAAACAGAAAACCTGAAGAGAGAATGGAAGCTGATTATCTTGTCCTCCTCCCCGTTTTGCAATCTGCAGCACCGTTAGTTCTCCACTCGTGTCGCAACCTTTGTGTGTCACCTTCAAAAATAATGAACTAATTTAGCATGTATGTAACTGTGTGTGTGTGTGTGTGTGTGTGTGTGAGACATCAATCTGTCACGGAGAGGATTCACATTCTTCTTTAAAATCAAATTATGTGCAGCCACACAGTTTCTCTCTCTGTGTGTGTGTGTGTGTGTGTGTGTGCAGGGTGATAATGTCATGGTGACGGCAGCCATTTTGTGCCCTCCTCTCCTTTGACCCGTGAAGAGACAGAAAGGCATCCTGGGACCTCTGACTTTCTGCCTGCTGACTGGAAACATGACAACACATGACGAAGAGAGGAAAGCAGACACTTCACTTCACTGTTGTCACTTTTGTGTGTCTTCCACAATATTTTTTTTAATGTGTTTGAAAAGATAATTTCCTTTTAAATCTCAGCTTGGTTCACTTGTTAAATTAAACCATGTTTGCTAAAGGAAGTGATTTATAATAAAACTATAAAAACACTTTTTATTGTTCATTAGCTGCATATTTTGATAGAAAAAGGAAACACGAAATAGCCTTTTTGTTTTGTTTTTCATATATTTCAGTATTTAGAGGCGGTTTCTTGTCACTGGATCTTTGCACTAGATCATGGAAAATAATGATTGATGATGAAAGTGAGACGTTTGGACAGTATCTTTCCCCCTCAGCAGTCCTCTGGGAATCAAACCTCCGACCTCGACGGTGCCTTGCTCTGCACACGCCGAGCAGGAAAAGAGCCGAAGCGTTTTATCAGAAGCTGGTGTGTCTAAAAACAGCACTTCCACCCACGCTGCCGCAGCACAGAGCACGACAACGAGCAGAAAATAAAATGAAAGCGGCTCCTAAATGAGCCGTGTTTTCGAATATAAAGGTCATGTTGTTTGTGTCACTGTTGCTCAGCGGCAACCTCGCTTTTCCAGAAAATATCAACGCAGAGCTAATAAAGGCTCCTGCAGGATTATCAGTGGCGCTCACGAAGGCCAAATAAAGCTATCTGTGTGAGTTCACGTGTGTGTGTGGCTGGCACAGTCCTGACTTCTCATTGAGTGTTTGTGTGTGTGTGTGAGCAGTAGCGAGATCACAGACTAATAATATCTTCGCACAGATAGCTTTTAGCTGGCAGCAGGAAGGCGCCTGGAGATAACGTATCAGCAGCAGGAGGCGACGTGGTTAACGGGTGACAAACGCACGTGGTTCAAACTCTGCAGACACAACACGTATTTTACATTAGACACCACTTTACACTCCCAAAGACACACAAACACCTCTGTTACTGATTCAAACACACTCCATTTTCCACAGTTTGATCGACAGAAGCTTCATAAGCAAAATAAACCCAAAGAATCAAAAGTCACACTGTTGTGATTTTATTGATTTATTGATACTGCTGCTTTCACTAATAAGTATTTTTTTTACTGTTGGAGCTGCTCCTGGTGGAGATAGTTTGATTAATTTTATATGCAGTTAGCTAGGTCCTGTAACGGGTCACCAGATAAATCTGTGGATTTGATTAATGGGAGAGAAAAATAAAGAATTAAGTGCTGAAACATAATATTGTCTTTATATTTTGGACTGTTCGTTAATCTTTGTTAGCTTTGTTGGGACATGTTGGATAATCTGACAAACAACTACAACAACTTATGAACAACACGAGCAGACTTTTAGTGAAAAATCACCTGCCAAAAAGTTTAGAAACCTTCCATTTCTTTTTTGGCCACCGCACAGCAGATTATAACCTTATCATGTGTTTATCTAAAGTATGTGAAAGGTGCACTTCAGAGCAGTGGAGTACATAAAGGCGACCAAACACAGCTGCATCATGCAGAGCTATGCAGGCACACAAAGCTTAAACAAACATGTCCACACTCGTCTGCATTTTTACCGAGTTGCATCAGGAGCAGCTCCAGCTACACGTCGCTGCAGCAGAGCAGCGCCATCTAAAATCAACTGATAGAGGTTATCTAGACGAGCTGATTATCTTTGTTAAGGTGCCAAGAACTCCAACAAACAGCTCCTCACTGACTCCCACATTTAAAAGTCAAATACCTAAAGCTTGCAGAAGCCACCGCCTAATAGCTACCAGTAGGGATTCATTAGGGACTTATCGACAGCATGTGCAACGCTGGCCAAAACCATTAAGCATAATAAAGTCAAGGAGAGGTAAAGTGGCTCCGGGCCAGCCTGTTATACTGGTAACCATCACAGCACCCTGCATCTACTCTCCATTAGGAGGCAGCGGCTGAAGTGGCCCCGACTTTCTCTGATGTAAGACTGCAGCTTGTAGCACACATTTATTTTCCACTTTCACTCATTACATGCTGTTTTTTCTTATCATAGAATAAAATACTGGTGTCTTTCTGGTGTATTTTCTCATAATAAGCTTCATTCTTTCTGGTTTTAAAATGCACCAATTCATCATTTTCTCCATTGTTCATCATATGAACTTTCCAATCTGCATTTGGTGCAAAGCAATTATTGTTATAAAGTTTCTTCTCCTCTTCTCATGCTTGAAAAAAACTAACTCATCTTATTCTTTATTAATATTACAAATGATTATTCCAAAATTTTCCAAAATAGTTCAGTTAACTGCTGAACTAAATTGAAAATCCAATTAGCATTTAAATGTAAAATGAATTGTGTTTTAATGAACGTGGACCTTATCTGCCCTAATAACAATATCTGACTTTTCACCACGGCTTTCGTGTTGCTTGTGAACAGTTTTTATTTGATTAACGCAGGAGAAGTTTGATTTGTTTTCACATCAGGTGCTCAGCAGGTCAAACACACACAAACACACACACAAATGAAAACCAGACCTCAAACAGCTTCTGATCTTCTACCTGAGACTTTTATTACTGCTAATGTCCCCAGAGTTGGTCTTTTCTCACACCTTCAGATAAATGAAGGCGTGTTGATTTCAGGGACGTCATGATTTATGGAGCAACACATGAACTAACATCCATCCGGTGTCCCAGCAGGCATTTTAGCCGATTATCTTCTTTGCAAACAAAACATTTTCTTTAAATATTAAACACTGCATACATGATTTAATGCTCCATGTATTCTGTACAAAGTGGGCTAATTGTCTGCTGTCATCAGAGAAATGAAGGAGGGCGATTGAGAGACGAGTGAACGAGAGACGAGACGCTCGAATGTGACTTTGTCCTCAGGAGCTCAGAGTGGTTACGCACCGCTACGCTGAGCAAATAGTTGGGATTATTATCCCATACCGAGTGTGTGTGTGTGTGTGTGTGTGTGTGTGTGTGAGAGAGGAATTTATTGTGCAGTGATTCAACACGAGCACGTCGTACATTTGTTTTTTGCATGTGCATTATTTGTATGTATTCTGCATGTTCACCCATTATGTGTTCTCACTGTGCATACGTGTGTGTGTGTGTGTGTGTGTGTGTGTGTGTGTCAGGGCAGACACCACAGTCCTAGAAAAGGGAATACTAGCTGTCACCTGGAGAGCTCAGGAGCAGCTGCTCTAAATTAGAGCCAAATCAGGTCCTCTAATTGATATTCCCAGGATCCCCGGCGCTCCCTAATTGGTGTACCTGTGCCCTGATTGGTTACCTGATTATAATTGATTAGTTGGCTCAGCTGGCCCAGGACACTGAGACAATGGATACTTTTGCAATCGGCCATCGGGGACACGCTGATGGAAGCAGTGAAGATGAGCAGTCTGCTGAGCCGTGCCGGCATTTAAATGGCAGATAATAGCCCGTCTTAACCCCTCGCTGACCCGACTGTTCCTGCACACGCGTGAGCGTTTTCATCACGATCAGAATAACATACAGAGCCCCAGAGATGAGAAATTTTACACCAGGACACGCTGACATTTAAGCCGGATAGCCATGATTTCTCCTTTCTCCACTATCTAAACACCCAATCAGGATCTGCACGTTTAAATGGAAGCATCACAGCTCAGAAACAGATTTACACAAACTATCTCTGTTTTGTTTTTTATGAAGTCTAAAATTTTAAAATCAGAGACTGGAAAGGACATTTTAGCAGCCAAAGAAGCTTTGGTAACAGATTTTATTACATCAAGAGGGAGACATTCAAAGATAATGGCCGGTTAACAAACTAGTTTATTCAAAATAAACCATTTTTTCTGATGCTAAGAGATCAGTTCAGTGTCATCTGGAAACTGAACAAGCTTCTTGTTTACTGCGAGTTGTTTGCAAAGTGAGTTTGTACAATGCAGCTCAGATCTGTTTGTAAAAGACAGTTTGGATTCAGTGCACAGACATTTCTGTTTGTTTCCAAACTGCAGCAGTGAAGGAGAAACTCTTACATGGTGATTTCATTCATACATAAATGTAAAACAGGAGCACATGCTTTCACAGGCCGTATCCGAGTTATTGATTGATGAACTTGAGAGCAGGCGTCCCGGAAACGAGCGCTGCAGAGGCTTAAATCTATAAATAGATGCATTAACATTAATATGGACATGGATGGCACACGTCACTGATCATGTTTACATCATCGCTAAATGGACTCTGTGCTGAATAATCCATCACAAGAAAGGATGCTGAGAGTTAAGACAAGAGCCAGAGAGCCTCTTTTAAAGAAGGTCAGAGAGCCGGCAGGCTGCAAAGAGACGAGAGCGAGAGAATAACACGAAGGACGAGACACAAAGACAGACGGAAGAGTTCATTATCTGCAGAGACCTCCATCTACAATACAACCTGAATCACAGAGCTCTTCTTGTCCAGAAAACACAACAAGAAGTGTTTCCTCTTCAGAGTGTGTGCTGGTGAAACTGCTCATGGTTTAGTCTTTTTCACATTATTATTTTTTCTGCTGTGAAACAACAAATGAATAATCATTGAAGTGCTTCCTGTTCTCCTCAGCTAACAGGACATGTTGCTCAGATGGCAGTCAAATAATGAAATCCAGGTTGAAGTAAAGCCTCCAAAAGTGCTCTTATTTTGAAAACCAGTCACAATTTATTTAATTTTTTTAATCTAAGTACATTTTTCTTATTCAAACTGGTGATTTTTGGGGGTCCAGAACAGATTAATCTGAGTTACGAGCTCCGTCACAGAGTGAATTAAACCCGTAAGCCACCACTTTACATGTCCCACTGTTTTATTGTTTAATTCACAGCCCTGATTTTAAGTTCGACCACTTTCTGAAGCCGATGCTGCTCCGTCTCCCTGGAAGCTGCTGTACGTCTGCCGGTGTGACGAGAGGGAAGAGGGAGAGTACAAGAGAGACTCAGAGGGAGGCTGTCATAGGCTGAGAGACACAGAGGCAAGAAAATGAGAGAAAGACAAAGACACAAGTCAAGAGGAAGAAAATTGTACAGCAAGAGCCTGTCAGGGAGGAGAAGAGGAAGCGATGCAGAGAGAGAAGAGTCGGAAACAAAGAGGACACTGAGGCTCTTTGCAGGGTGTGACCCGAGCTGTTCACTGAGAAATATTCAAAAGCACAAACAGTGAGATTAATAAACTGCACCAAAGGTTGTTTATGCTCATGAAGTGCAGACGTGATGCAATGAATGGAAAGATTATCTGAAAAAACAGAGGCCATGTTTGCACTTTATAACACGTTCAACCTTCCACAGACATGATCAGGAATTTAATATTTGCTGCTATATCTCGACCCTGCTGCTAACCTGCGTACAAATGAGACATTAAACACACTTTTCTGAGTGATATTAGTCGGTATAAACTTGTCACATCAGCTGCAAAGAGGAAAGAAATCAAGAGGAAGTTAAAGATGTCACACTTTCAGACGAAGGAGCTCTTCACGCCCAGGTTTTCTGAGACTGCAGCACACCCTTTATTACACACAAATAATTTCAACTTTCTCTCTCTGCGGGAAAAGTTTGTGAGCCAGAAAAATGCTGCTTGTGTGGCTTTGACCCCGACACAGTACACACCCATCAACATCATCTGTAAAAACACAGTGAGTGTTTAATCCCAGTTACAGAGCTCTTACCGGGACATTTGATTTAACCTCGACCAAACTCTTTCTGTCATTAAGAAGCAGATTTCACTGCAGGAGCAGGGGGCACAAAGGTCAGGCCTCAGTGTCTCTGCATTATTACTGTGGCCATAAAACAATCATGCAGAGAGAGCAGCTACACGCCCGAGAAAAGACGGGATTCAGTTAATTGAGGGTAAAAATCTTCAAAAGTTTGGCTGAAATAACGTCGAGAGAGCCCGAAGAAGAGGAAAGTTCACACTCAGAGTTATATTTATAACACAATGAACTAAATCTTGTGCACTTTCAATATTTATTTCCTGCACAAGCAAAACTACTAAAGTGTAGATTATAATTATCTGCAGTGGCTGGATCTGATTTAAAAGAGCTAAACTGAGAAGTTTAATCTGTTCGTGGCTTCATCTGAGAGAACAATCGCTGCTGACCTTTTATCTCAAATATTATTTCAAAGGATTTGTTGCATCTCTTCTTTTTCTTTATTTATTGTGTTGGTAATTTTTTTCTTTTCTATCTAGTTTCCTCTCGACTTACAGCAAAGCGACGTCACACAATATGAACATTTTACCACCATCCTCAGTGTGCACAGTTCATCTGATATGGACCTGAAATAGATAAATCGCTGAGCTTTTGCCTTGCTGCGTCTCCAAACACCTTTTCATACCTGTTGTAGTTGAACGGCGTGCATGTGAGCGCTGCGGGGGTTTTGTTTGGCGCCGCCGTTGTAATCCACTTTGCAGCGTGACGAGGTACAAGAGCGAGAAAGCTTTGCAACCTGTGGGACGTTCAGTGACTCCAAAGAGTCTTCAGGTAAAAGCCACTTTATAAAAAAACCTTGTTTGTGTTCAGCATCTCTTTTTTTTTCTCTCCTCTGTCACGCTGAGGCACTTTCATTCAGTCATGCCTCTGTCTGTCTTTTACTCTTTCTGCGGTGACCCTCTTCTGCTTCCTCTATCTCCATCCTCCACTCGTCTCTCTGCGCCTTTTCCTCTCCACCATCCTCATCGCTCCAATTATTTCCCCTTTTTTTCTTTTTTCCCATCTGTGCTCTTCCTCCCCGTCCTCCCTTAACCTCTCTCTCATCTGTACATTAGGTGTTGTGAGTTTGCGGTTCCTCCCTGCGGCCACGAGGCTCATTAATAAGGGATGTTCGGAGACGGCTCAGCAGAGACCAGACTGACCTGCAGCCACTTAGTGCAGGTTTTAACATGAAATGCACACACTCACCGGAGAGGGGGGAGGGCGTGCGTGTGTGTGTGTGTGTGTGTGTGTTGGGGACTAAAAGTGTTCCTGCAAAAGACCGAAAAAACAGGGTCAGCATACAAAAGAGAGTAAAAGACGGTTGAGAGTGATTCAGCCAGACACAGCTCACAAAATCCAGGAAATGTCGGTCTGATAAAAAAGAAATAAATAAAAAAATAAACCTGACTGTGTGTGTTCGTCTTAAAAGATTTACAAGATCCTCGCATACTCACAGAGGGGCCGCGGGGCCGAAAGTTCGCCCTCATATTAAGAAAGCGCTCCGCCGACGGTCTGACCAGGTCACACAGAAGATGAATAAAGATGGATTTTTAAATTAAAGGGTGTTTGATTAAACTTAACTCAGCAGCAATGTGTCAAAATTGAGTGCATTTAAGTGCCTGCAGGGGCCAGAAAAGCCCTCTGGCACAGTTAAGTAGAAGTAAATAACCAGCTTTAGTGCTTCTGTGATGAAGGGGAGGGAATCATAAACCTGGAAGTGAGCTTAAATGGGCCCGACAGATATCGGAGGGGGGGGATTTTTGACCATTTCTGCACACAAATGAATAATTTGTGTGAATGATTCTGCAAAGCATCACCGTACCCACCTTTTCTCGTTTATTTACTGTGATTTTTTCTCGTTAATTTTCTCAGACTGCTCCTTCTTTGCAGACTGTCCCTTGTGATCTGTGTGGACTCAGCAAACAATGTGAAGCAGCACTCGAACCTCATGTTTTCTGCTGATTGTTTAAGACCTTCGGGTGTGAAATGTAACAGTTTATTGCAGGCAGAGCACCATAAATAAATAAAGCCCAACCCCGACTGCTGCTCCTCCCGCCTCCACATACAGGGAGGAGCTGGATGGACTTACTGCAAAATCTAAAACATACAGCAGTTCGATTATCCTCAGAGTATTTCCTGTTGCTCTCACTGGCTTCCTCCCTGCAGTAATCTGCTGAAAATGATGTACGATACCTTAAAATTTCAAGCATCTGAGCCGTTCACAGATGAGGCATCAGCGTCTGACTGAAGGGCAAATAGCTGCTGCATAAAAACGTCTTCAGTGAGCTGCCGTTTTAAAAGAAAATATCCTGCAAATTTCATATAAAATGCCCTTAAATTCTCTGAAGGGAGTGATTGTGGTGAGTATTTCTCTCCACTGTGAGGTTGGCGTTTGTGGTTTTTGAGTGAAATGTACTCGCAG
>JBAJHX010000096.1:1137140-1147210 GCA_037176925.1 Amniataba percoides
TCTGGCGTGTCATGTTTTATTTTGAAATCAGCTCTCCCTCATGTTTCAGGTCCCTTTACTTCCTGCCACAGTGTGTTTCCCACCTGTTTGATTGTGGGCCCCGCCCTGATCGTGTCCACCTGTTCCTTGTTACCTCGTCTGTGTATATAATCAGCATCTCCTCTGTCTTGTTGTGTGTCGTTGCTTCATGGTCCACATCATGTCCATGTATGATTTTGCCTCTTATGAGTGAGTTTTGAGTTGTTTAGTTTTTAAGTCAATAATTTTGTTTGTCTTTTTTGGGGGGATTTCTTTGAAGAAACTTTATTAAAACTACTAAAAATCTCTGCCAGCCTTGTGTGTCTTGCTTTGGGTGGTGCCACACTCTGACTGGGAAACTTATAGTGTATAAACTGAATTTCGAGTTGAGGATTGTTAAGCTTGTGTTTGTTTTTGGACAAAGTCTCCTGCGCGTCCTCATGAAAATAAATAAAGTTCCCCAACTTTGACAGTGATTTTGGGAAACCTCCACAGAATAAACTCTTCTTTACTCTCTCTCTCTGTATATATATCTTTAATATACACATGCGTCTCCCTCTCTGCCTTCTGTTGCTGCTCGTCCTCGTGGCTGCATTAAATAACTGAGTCAGCACAGAAATGTCACCTCTCCTCTCTTAAACTCACAGGCACAGAAAAGCCTCGTCAGAGAGGGAGGACACTGTTCGGAGGCTTTAATCCAAAGCACCTTACAACAGTAATACTGTCGCTGCAGATATTTAAACTCTTCGTTAAGCTCTGCGAGGCCGCGGGGAGCATCGTTGTCTTTCCACCCAAAAAAAAAAAAAACTCCCAGCATCCTTTTGTTTTTTTCTCACAGAACAAAGCTGCCTAATTACTGTCCTGAGCTCGCTCTCTCCGTCTCATCCCGCTGGAACAGACTCAACGTTCGACTTTAATCTCCACAGAAATCAACGCCAGCAGCGGCGACTGAAGCCAGCGTTGCTCTTTAAAGCCCGCAGCGCTCAGCCTAACGTTGGCTTTAATAGGTAGCGAGTGTTGACAGCTGGAGGGATTTGGTGCTCGGCCTGAATGGTTGCAGTCTGGGGAGAGATCAGTCTCTGTGATGAAGCTAAACGGGGGTTCCTATTACGATAAAACGCGTTAAGCGGCGCTGACGACAAAATAAATGAGGCCGTATGGATTGATTTTGGTTGTATCATCTCTGACCCTCACATGAATTAAACAGAGAGTCGAGCAGAGGAGCGAGCCGGTTCCTCTTAATGGCCTTTGATTAGCGCTGTGATTTTGATTTTATTAACAGCGAAGCAATAACCTGGGAAAAAAGCTGTGTTTGCTGTTGGTGGGAACAGATCATTACACTGCTGGCTTCAGTGTTCGAGTTACTGACTAATTACTGGTTTTGCAGTAGCTATGAGATTCTGGATAATCACTGCAGCGATACTCAACTTTTACTCATATCAGTTTGAAATGTAAGCGTAATACAACTTAATTGGGACATAAACTAGTTAAACAAGCAGTAAATAAATATGCAGTTGGTAAAAACCAAATTGCATTATAAAAAAAATAAACTGTTGATTGTTTCTTGTGTGTAAAGAAGATTTAAAGATTATTTTGAAGGCTCTCTCATAATCTGCTGTTTCATTTTTTGCCACCACTTGTGCACTTCCCTCCCTTTAATCCACCTTAAAAAGGCCACCAGAATGTGTAATTTAAGGCCAATTTATTACTCACGTTAGAGAGGAACATGTAAAAAGTTTTGTACTTTTACTCCAAGTACAATTTATCCACTGATGCATGACAGGAGCAATTTATTTCTTTTTCATCTTTGCATCTTTTCATGTCAGGCATTGCATAAATCAGCACTGCTGGGATTTGTTTTAACATCACACACACTTATTTTACTTGCTATTATATTTATTTTGGTATAAAAACTACTTTGTTTTGCTACTACTGCCCCACAAATCTACAGCGTATGTGATAAACGATCAAAGGAAGTTTAGATTATTTTTAAACATATCAATAAGGTTATATTTAATTGAGGATTAATCCTCTTGTTGCAACTGGTGTGATGCATTTTACCTCTAAATACACACAATTCTATAAAAATCTTTAGTTATTGTGCTCTTGCTAACGAGCTGTTGACCTGTTGACCTTTGATGACACAGATAGACCGTAATGAAACCTTTCAGAAACTGTTTAACAATTGATTTTCATCCTTTTTGACATGAAGCTAATGACTATTTGATGATTTATTTAAAAGGATATTACAAAAAACATTCAGCTTCACATCAGATGACACAGAAAATGTTCTGCATTTTTCTTTTACATATTTTTTTTGTACCTTGCAGCACCACAATATAACCACTAACTCTTTTTTACACCCAGTTTTTCTCCTCAGTGATGCAAAATGTTTTCTTTGAAGCTCAAAAACGACACAGCTGCACTTTTACATCCAGCAAGCTCATGAAATGTTTTCCTGCAGGAACCATTTTGGCCACAAGCTCAGAGGTAAAGTGCTTCACTCCTTTCTGTCTCTCTCTTTATTCTCTCTCTCAGTGTCCATTTAAAAATCTAATAAAGCGTCATGACTCTCTCTCTCTCTCTTTTTCCTCGTTTACGCCCTTAATTATCGATGCTGTCTGCCGGCGCTCATCCCCTGCAGCGCTCTGAGGAGCCGGGCCGTCACATTCAAAGGGTGACAGAGAGAGGCATGATGGGAGAAAACGAGAAAGCTGATACAGGAAGTGAAGAAAAACAGGAAAGATGAGAACGGATGGAGAGGAGGAGGAACGAGCAGCATCCTTCCCAGTAGAGCCCTCAACACACACACACACACACACACACACACACACACACACACACACAGGTGGCAGGGGAAGGAGAATGTAATTAATAATCACAGTGGGAAGCGTTTCACAGCTAAGTGCATGCTAGACTCTGCATGTGAATGTGTGTGTGTGTTTTAGTGAAGCACAGTGTGTGTGTGTGCATATTCATTTATGTGCATTGGTGTCTGTGTTTGTAACACACTCGTATATTTGTGCATATTTGTGTGTGTGTGTGTCCTCTCCAGACATTTAATTCATGTCATCACCTTCTCTTCAGCTTGCTAACCGGTTTCAGTGCTGCTGCAGACGCACAGGGAGCCAATTACTTATAACTTATTAAAAATACTCCCTCAGGACGGTAACACAGACCCGACAAACTACTTTATTTTGGTGGATGGATCCTCTTGTCAGATTTGCTCAAAGTATTCACTGTGGTAGAGTTATCTGAAGCCCCAACAACTGGATTATTAAGAAATCGAAACTGAACTCTGAAATACTGAAATAACGATAAGAGGGCAATAATTTGATTTTGAAATGTTTCAGAGTGGAGAAGAAGGAAATTACCTTCATTTCTAACGTGATTATTTTAAGCTGTTTGTTGAGATGCACAACACGAGTTTTGTAGTTTGATTATTCTGAATATTATCTGATCGTCATCCTTACTAAGAGACACAAACACAAGCATCATTTATCCGACTCAGCACCGTCTCTTTCTTCTTTCATGATCTCAAAGACCTCGAGCAACCAAAGATGTTTAAAATATGCTAAAAAAATATGCATCTTTGTATGATGGCCTGAATATGAAACGTGGAAATCAGCTAAAGCGTTTAACTGTCTCTCCTTGGCCTGTTATCACGATAGAAAACCACTTTACAACCATTATTTTCACTCTTCCTGATTTTAGAAATGCCTGAAAACATGTAGAACATAAACATTTATACGTTCTCGTTGAAGACTTAATGAAAAATCTCTGTAGAGTTAACACTGCTGTAAGTCTGGATATCGTGTGAGTCTGAATTATAGATGAACAGACGTCATTGTGGTCGATGGTTCTTGACATAATTGGAAATCTGTGGTTGGCTATTGGTGCACAGTTGACCTGAATGAGTTGTGAGATGTTTGGTGAAAAAAAAAAGGATGCATGGTTCTGTTGTGTGTTGAATCAGAAACCTTTGAAATGCAGCTGCCGACACAGCGTGAGAGTCCTCTTGGTTTTCACTGTGATTGGTCGCTTAGCAGAAAAAAGTGTTCACATCATGCGTCCTCTTTGCTAGTTAAAAAGGTTTCTCAATTTTTGAAATTGCTCTGTGCTGCAGCAGGTTTTCATAATGGCCACTTTCCATCAACCTCTCCAATGACCGTCATAAAAAAAGTGCTGGCAAGTTGGAAAAAGTGGATGAGTGTGAACAAACCGAGTCTCTCTCTCTCTTTCTTTCTTTCTTTCTTTCTTCCTCTCTCACACACACCCGGGGGGCGGTGGCAGTCTGTGATTTCTCAGATTAAGCAGCTCGTGTCGGTGTGATTAGAGGAGAAAGGCGCCTCCTCTGAACTCGTCTCCAGGACTTTTAAAGCACCTCGAGCTCAGCTGGACTCAAACACACAACCTGTGAGCAGCCACATCTCCACGTTTAGGAGGAAGCTTTCCGTCTCAGTGAAGCTGATAGTTATGCTTCTATAGGCTCAGACTGCTGGATGATTTCCCATGATGCACCGGTGCACATGACCAACTTTCTATCTGTCCGGGAGTTTTTATATTTTCTCTTTTCATTGGCTGCTGTGAATTGTTGTTATTGACCACCTGCTGCCACCGACCTACCTGACCCCCCCTGCTACTATAATTATTATTATTATTATTAGTCCCATTTCTATTTCCACCTCTTCTGCTCGTCATATGTCTATCTGCTTCTCTATTAGTCATATTCTATTGTTATTGTGCTTGTCTCGCCCACTCAGCTCTGCTCGAGTTTTAAAAGCAGGTTTTTCCTTCCTGCGGTCACCAGCTGCTGTCTCATGTTGGGAATTACTGCATCTCTGTGAATAATTAAAAAAAGTCCTGCAGTTCAGATATAAACTGAACAAATCTGCTCCAGCACTGTTTTATTCCTGCAGTTTTTTTTTTTTTATTCCTGCACCTTGTCCTGTAAAGACATTTCTCCAATCTCACAAAACTTCAGTGCAGTTTTTCCTCTCTCTGCTCTGACCCCGAGTGTTTAGGGAAAACAGGACAAAAACAACAAAAATGAAACACACCGTTTATTCTGAATTCAGCAAAATGCTGGAAATACACCCCGGTGTAAAGTTCCTGCAAAACTTTCACACCATCACTTCTCTAAAAAAAGCAGGACAGCACTTTTTTATGACCCTGCCCAACAGGCAGAGGCAGTGTGTGTGTGTGTGTGAGAGAGAGTGTGTGTGAAAAAGTATGTGTGTGTGTGTGAGAGAGAGAGAAAACATGCAAATGAGAGAGTTTGTATGTTGTATGTATTATGGATGTTTGTGTGTGCTAAGGATGGTGTGTGTAAGAAGGACACAAAGTTATGATGGTAGTTTGTGTGTAAGCCTGTGTGTGTGTGTGTGTTAGAGAGAGTTGCAAAGCTGCAGCTGAAGAGTAATGCTCTCTATCTCTGGAGGCAGACTGTCTGAACAGTGAATATCTCTCTGGGTATATACAGTCTGCTCTGCACCGGCTGCACAACACACACACACACACACACACACACACACACACACACACACACACACACACACAGACTCTACTCTCTAACACACCTTCTGTTGCTGTGCTACATCTTTACAGCTACACACACATTTTCCTTCCTGCTGCCTCCACACAGTCCTCCTGTTTAACAACTGTGTCTTCACACACACACACACACACACACACACACACACACACACTCATGCATGTATGTCCGGCTGCAACATGGCTGCAGCCTGAGGCGGTGAGAGCTGTAACATGGCAGTGAGCTCGTTGCAGAGCAGAGTTACGACGGCTTTATTGTCTTTTTGACAGAGAGACAATAGATGAGGTCTTTCTTCACGTCCAGGTGAAACAGCCAAAGACTTTAAGAAAACATTAAACCTGCACTCAGTCACACAAACATCTCTCAGAGGCATAACTCATCTCTTTATCATGATCGAACAGTTAAGCAAAGTAATACTAGAAAAATAAAAAAATGTGTGTCTGACTGTTTCCCAGTGTTCACTATTTTTATTTTATGAACTTTAAATGATCTGTTTATGGTTTCTTTCTTTTAAATAGGTGAACATTTAACACGGAGTTCCTCAAAGCTTTCCAGTATTTAACATTACTATTGGAGGTAATCAATCATAAGTACAGTGTTAACTGTATGCAGACGACACTGTATCGTCAATTTATTGTTTTGTAAACAGAAGAGAGAAGATATCCTGAAATTTAAGAAGGACAAATCAGATAAATAAGTGAATAAATGTGTTAAAAATTACTTCCATAATCTCAACATATCAGACCACAGAACAGAAATTTAGTCTGTTCAATCTAACAGCTTTATATCAATCAAAGAATATTTGGAAAGGCCAGATTTTTTTTTTCATTCCTCCCACAGAAACCAAATCTTGTTCATAATTTTAAAGTTAATCATACAATCTGAAGCTGAAAGTTTGCAGATAAATTTATTACAGCAAATGTTACACCATCACAATGAAATCAACAATTAGTTTAGGAGTTATTTTGAGATTCTTTTCCACAGATCAATAAATGGATGGATCTAAAACTGCAAGGTAAATACACTTAAACATTTCGCTGAGTTTAGTGGTGTAACACCTGATATCATGAGTATTTTTGTACATTTTATCCAAACTCATCAAATGGGAGCCACTTTTCACGACAGAGAAATGAACAATCTGACATGTTGGACTAATAATAATAAAAACAAACTTCCATCTGGTAAAACAAAATAAAAAAAATCAAGAAAAATCTTCTGTCGCTTCTCAACGTTTGCCGTAAAAGTGCCATTGAGCAAAGCAGCGTGCAGCTCCTACAGGTGAAGGAGTGTAACTGCAATGTTTGTTTAATACATGTAAGTACAGGAATGTGGAACAGGACGGTGGAGAAAATGAGGCAATAATGCTCAGCAGAAGCCTTCCCCAGATAAATAAAGGTTATTAAGTGCATCCCATGATACCTCATGAGGAAAAGGAAATTACAAAAATAAAACAAATTGCAGCTTCTTGAGCATTCGTCTCACACGCTGCGTCTCTCCGTCGCTCGCCCTCTCAGCTAATCTTCTCCACTCTAATACGCGTGAGGTCATAAAATCTGATTTGCTTCCACTCCTCCACTGAGAGCCACTAATTCCCAATTTTGCTCTTCCTGTCCATACCGGCGTTGCTTTCCATTAATTGAGATTCTCTCTCACACACACACACACACACACACACACACACACACACACTACCTTTTTTATTTTTTCTTGCTAAGTGAAGTCGGCCTGATGTGGCAGACTGGACATGTGCTGTCATTATCAGAAAAATGCTCAGCGGAGATTAGACGATGGTGTAAAATTACTATTAGGGAGGGGACGAGTGGGATGGCATGCACACAAACAGGCGAGGGGGGGTGGATTTAATTTAAAACAAAGTGAATTGGATCATGGAGGGATTAGCATTATGGGGGGAAACATTAATGGAGAAGATAAAGAAAAGAAGGAGGAGGCAGTCTGAAGAGATTTCCTCAGATTCAAGTCCAACTGTGGTGCTTTGACAACTTTTTTTATCCTTTAATGTAAAGATTGAGGCCATCACAGCAAGAGAGAGCGAGAGAATAACTTCTCTTCTTATGAAAGTTCCTATGAAAAGACAATCTCCTCCCTGACATGCATTTTTAGTTGAAACTTCTCTGCAACTTAAAGTTTAATTTGCTCTGAAAATCTCGAGTTTGCCCTTCAGTATTTAGTTGCAGTTTAACTTCTCACCTTGTTGCAGTGACGTTGAAGTACACGACAGTTCGATGTTGCATGTTAATAAAACTCAAACCAAACACACCTTTTTCTTAAATGTGTTTCAGTAAAACCGGTGCACAAATGCTGCAAGAGAGCAGCATCAAATACTTGCTAAAATAAATACTATTTTAGACCTGAATGCACAGTAACTACCAATGGAAACCATTTTTAGCTGCAGGAGAAGTGAAGCGGTTCAAAAATTGAAATGGATGGACATAAAACTAGGTCATTGTTTTCTGAGCCAGCTTTTTGAGGTCTACTGGTGAAAGGATTTATAATGTTTATCTACTGTCACATCTCCATCTCTCGTTCTGGACATACAACTTCCAGTATATGCACAGAATAAATTACACGTGTCTGCAAGCTCCACAGGAAACAACAGTGAATTTGTCCCACTGCAGTTCTGCAGGAAGGTTGAAGTTTCTGCACAGAACAGCCACCTCAACGTCGCTCACCGTGAACTTAAACTCATCTTTTATTCTACTTTCATCTTGTCTTTGGTCTCTCTGTGTTAATGGACAAAATAACCGATTCAGCTGTCAGTCTCTGTTTCCTGCTTCGCTGTCAGGACACAGTAAGACCAGACGAGTCAGCGCAGGAACATGATTATAACATTCGGGGTGAGGCTGTGATCTGATGCTGGTTTCACTGAGTGCATTTGTAACAGGGGTGGTCCTGCTGGGTATCAAACTTTATTTATACACAACACAAACTCTCCTCTTTCTCTTTGTCTCTGCACAGGTTTTCTGTGGTCATATAATTGGAACTTGTACCATAATTGTACCTGCTTCTGTTGTGTAATTGTAGTTGTCGAGGCTGTGCTGGTTGGTTAACAGCTACTGCAGCACTCATCATTTCATTTTATTAGCAACAATACTTAGATTGCTGATTATTGTTGTGCACCATGATTGTCTGCAGTTAAGTAAATCAGTGTTCTTTTGTTTCTTTGCTTTCTTTGCCAATGTCTTTGTGAGACTTGCTCTCTTTTGGGAATTATTTTAAATTGAGGTATTACATCCTTCCGCCCACCAGAGTTACCAACGGTTCGCTGGTAAATTAAATTTTCTGGGAGCAAATCAGCACAGTGTGCAGATATTTTGTCTGACTTTGACCCAGCAGTGGGAGTCGGGCTGTGTCGTCATAAATCTGCCGGGCTCTCGTCTAACCTGAACATCTAAACAGTCCTCCGATCCAAACCTCACCCAGGCAAGAAGCAGATATTTGGCAGCAGGTTCAGCTCTTTTATTTACGGCCTGTCACACCCCACTCGCTCGACCCCTCAGCAGTCAGGCCACCATCATCGTTCATCTCACAAAAAACTGCTAATAAGAAATCTGTCCAGTACAAAACACGCACATATTAATGTCCCCTCACCTGTTTTGACCTTCAGCGCGTCTCTGAGCAAACCTCAGCTTGCTCCTGATGATCGGGCTCGATGGTCAGACCACTGGGAGTCACGAGGAAGCACAGCATGATCAGTGTGAGAGGCCTTTTTAAAGATCCTTAATGAAATGCCTCATAAATGCAGTTCATTTACCTTTATGGCTTAAGGATGAAGCTGGGTTAGTGTAATAGTGCAGAGTCATTGGACGATGAGTTTGGTCCACTACACTTTCTTTATCTTCACCCACAGATTCAACACAGACCTCCAAATGCAACTTACACTCCTTTTTGTCAACAGAGGATCTTTACTTCCTTCAGCACTTTATTAACAACACCAGTCAGTATCATTGAGGAAGCATATGTGGACTGTAATGTGTTTATCTCCAAAAACTCCTAAACTTTTCAGGCTTTAACTCACTACATCTTGCAGACTCAATACAAGGAACCCATCAGAGATGAGATATAAAACAACAGTCAACAGTAAAGTGCATCAATACACATTCATGAACGCAGTATATTTTTATGCATGCATGCCAAGAAATGCACATGTGGAGCTCATCACTGCATACGATGTGATTTTATCCATTCATGTACTTTATAACCTCTGCTCAGCGTTGCCCTCAGCGTGGTGGAAAATTCACACATTCGACATGTGTTACTGATCTCCAGGAATCAGCAAGAATACAAAATCTTCATCCATCAAGCGCGGCCTGCGTTTTGATTTTTAAATGTTGATGTGTTTCCTCGTGTATATTGATTCTCCTCCTCCCTCTCTCCACCGGTCTGTCTCTCCTCACACAATCACAGTGGAAATGCAAATAGCACTGGAGTTGTGCCTGACCGTCGAGCGGTTTCTCAGCAACAAACAGCTTTGTACAAC
>JBAJHX010000096.1:1167649-1179503 GCA_037176925.1 Amniataba percoides
AGTCCAGGTGGAGCAAAATTATCAACTCATTTCTTTGGAGTCATGCTTCTGTCCATCAGGTGGATGTAAAGATAACATTCACCCTCTTTTAGCTTTGCTTTTGTTCTCCAGCAGCTGCTCTGGGAGGTGAAGTTCATCAGCACACACTGATGAACACTGTGATTTTACTCAGTGCGTTAGAGCCTCTAGAGTCTCCTTGGCATTGATTCTCCAAGTGTGTGAACTCTCCTGGAGGGATGAGCAGTTCTTCCAAAGATGTTCATCATGTGGTGTTTGGATGATGGAGGTGCAGATCGCTGTCGAACCTCCCACAGCTGCTCAGCTGGGCTGAGATGTGAAGTCCACAGCATCTGATTCACATCATTTTCATCTTCAGAAAACCTTCCAGTGATGCTGAAATGATGTCAGCATGCAGAGCAATTCAAAAAATTGTGAAAAGGTTTTAATTATACTACATTTGTAGGTACCATAAAGCAAGTTATACAGAAGCACACAACAAAAGTTTCAACATTCAAAGCAAAACTATACTGAATACTAATGATTGCAGAAATATGTACTGAATAAGACTTTGTGCTGCATTATTGGACATGAATGAAACATGCACAGCAGAAGCAGATGAGTACAGAAAAATAAAAGGACACACACAATATAGAGTTTATGTAAACCACTCTCGGCACAGCACAAGCCACAACAAAAGACACACACTCAGGTACATACGTAATCCACAGAAAATGATCTGTGTTGTTCAGTCCCTAATGCAATGTTCTTCTTCAGGTGAATACATCTGAAAAGAAACATCTCTATCATTGATTACCTCTCGCTGCTATTTGTGGAGATAAACATGTGCTGTTATGGGCAAGTTTAAAGGATCAGAACTGCTCAAGCCACAGAGCTCTTCTTTTACTCAGTGTAATCTCTCTCATCCACTGACTCTGTTTTTATCTCCCCCCTGAAAGCCCTCTGCAGCTCCCCTCCTCACCCTCCTCATCCCTCTCTTTCTCCAAATCCTGCTGTATCCCAGGCAGGTAAGTAGAGCTCTGCTGTGGGCTTAATGAGCTGAGGAAGGGGCCCTGCTGGAGGAGACCAGCGTGATCACTGCTACCTCTGTTCCCATTTAGGGTCAGGTTTCGCTTCACAGGACACAGAGAAAGAAAGCAGAGGGGGAGGAGAAAAAGGGAGGAAGAAATGGAGATAATAGAGCAAAAGAAAACAGAGAGGGAGAGACTTTAACAATGGCAAAGTAATACCATCCACCTGCTGCCTCGGTCATCTGTTTCTGTTTCCTCTGCCTTCATCACCCACAACTTCATCATAATTCCTCCCCATCTTTCTCTCCGCAACCCCGCCACAATCACCGAATCTCTGTTTTCTTATGTGGCTCCTCAGGATTGGACAAGCTTCATTACCCCCACTTTGATGTGTTTCTTTCTTTTTCTACCCCCTGTCTCAATTTCCCTCTTCTGCGTTCAGCTCTCGAGTTCATGGCTTCTGGAAATTCGATCTTCTTGTGAAAGCTTGTGTTGTTTTTGATGTTTTATCTCATCTGATGTATCAGGTTTTATATTTCTTTGCTGCGACATGCCATCACTCGCTGCTGGAGAACTTCAGATTCATTCAATCTTACCCTGATCTCGTCTTATTGGTGCATGTTAGGCTATCAGTCGGCTAATTGGCGAGATAGCCGGCCAAGTGATTGGTTGACTGGCTGTTTGGGCATCCATGTGATGCGAATGTGGTGAATGTACCTTCTTATTCAGCAGGACATACAAGATATTTTTTGACATGATGATGACAAATCAATATTTAAATGTTTACAGTATATTTTTAAATATTCACAAGCTGCAGTTGTGCTATAATGGCTCTGTGAGGCTCTTCTGAGACACGGCGGTACTTTGAGCTAAATGCTAAAATCAACATGCTAGCATGCTCATAATGAGGATGATAAAATGTAAATTCAGCAGAAACAATACTGCGTTCATCATCTTAGTTTAGCATGTTAGCATGTCTAAGAAGAAAACAAAGAGGATGAATGGCATAAGTTCTGGGGGTTGTGAAGTTTGATAGAGGTAAAGATAATAATAAAAATAATCTGGTAACCACTGATACGTGCACAAATGTTGGTGCCAATCTCTCACTGTACGTTGAGATATTTCACTGGATTAGTCAAACCTTTGACCTGCAGGTGGTGCTACATGAAAACAATCTGCAAACATCACCGTCAGCGTTTCTTTTATTTGAACAACGTTCAGCTAATAAACCGTCTCTGTCAGAACTGTTGAAAGTAAAATTTATGGGCACAAGGACACTGGAATGACTTGCTTTTGAAGAAACTTAATTTTCAGTTGTCGATGCCAAATAAACTCTCAGAAAATCGAATCCCGCCTTGTTGCATTGAGTGGATTCGACATCTCAGAGACAGATATCTGAGCTAGAATAAATTTGAATATAACTATCTTGCACATACCAGCGTAGGTTACCGAGAACACGACCTCTGAACTGTCAGCAAACAAACAAATTTACATGAACGTGCCTGTGCCAAATGATAAGATCTACAATACAGTCTGAGCTCACACACAAGTTATTGACACCTTCATTCACATTACACTTTCAATAGCTCAGTTATACACACCAGTGTCTGACTCCAGCATCTTAATCAACTGTGTGAAAGAAGACGTCATTTTGTGCATCTTGCTCTGTTGTTGCAAAGGAAACATAAAGAAAAAGGACAATAAAACATCTGCAGGGAATGTACACAGAAGTTTGAACAGATTTATATCCTTCAGTGCTGTTAATGAAAGAACAACAAAAGGTAACGTCTGTATTTTCAGTGTGGAAGCTCGGTCTTTGTCGGTGTCTTAACTTTGTGTTTTCAGATCTTTTGTAAAAGTTGGTTGCCTCATTCAAAATACCTGCTGCCATTTGCACATAGCTCAGATATTACATGTCGACCAGTCGATGAATGAGCATCAGTAAATGGTTTACAGTAATGAATATTGATGTACAGACCATCATCGATCTATAACACTTCAAATATCAGTATGTGTAATGAATAAAGACATGAGAAACTCAGTTAGTTCAGAGTGACATTATTTACAAAAAGTTACAGTAGAGAAAGACAGCAAACACAGGATTTAATGTCCTTATAACTGTGTACAAGATTGCAATACAGTAATACGAATCCACAAATGAATGTTTTACATTTACACATGTAGGCATACTAACTTTGAAAATATCAAAATATTCAAGTCAAGTCAGGTTCAAATCTGAGATTTTTCATCAATGAAGCATGCGTCATTAAACCTGCATGACCAAATGATCTAATTTAGATCAGCAATGGATTGCAAAACAGCAGGATGCACATTTTTAACATTACAAACCCGATGAAACAGCAGCAGAGTGATGCTGCGCGAGACAGAAAAAACAACATATCTACTCTTTCTTTACTAGACACACACAGCCCAACCAACCACAACCAAATAAGAACAGCTCACATGAACTCACTGAGTTTTTAATCAACACCCCACAACCTCCCTGCTGCTCTGAGACCAGCTTTTCTGCTCCATGAAAGGAGATGAAACAGGAACTTTCATAATGATCTCACATCAGCACAGAGGCACTTCATAAATTCACGTTTCTCCACAAATTAATATTTCAGAGTAATAAATGCAAAGTATCCCCTTAAATTTCTGACTACAACTCAGAGGTGGCAGGTGGACACTGATCAAAAAATAGATCTTCCATGTTGTCCAACCAGCTCTCATGAAAAAGGATTAAAACAATACAGACAATATCCTTCATGCTAACTGTGATGCCACGCATCAGGTAAACAGGATAAATCTTTCATTGGCTTTTCAGCATGCTAGTCTCAGCATTGACATCCAAATATCCCGTTGCTACAGTACAGGTGGTGCAGTAATCACTGTGCTGCATCAGTATGACACATCAGAAAATCTTCTCATTCACTGAAGTTTCCTCTGGCAGTACGAGAAGCTCCATCGTCGGTCACTGTTAACGAGAGAGGGAAATTTCAAAAGACATTCAGAGTGTGACCACTTCATTTTTGCAAAGAGAAATTGGAAAAAAAAGGTTGCTGTCTAAGAATGAATGAAAGAAGGATGCTGATGTATGCTCGTGATAAGCAGAGATAGTTGTGCTTACAATGTGTTTGAATCAAAGGAGCTTTTCACTCCTGTCAGGAAGTTGCTGCTGGCGACGGTCCAGCTGAAATATTCTCCCCAGTAGTTGACCACCGGTGTGTTTTGGCAGTTGAATGTGTTCAAACTCGAGGCACGACAGCAGTAAAAGTTCCACCTGAAATAGAGCGAGGTGTGAATTTACATGAGCAAACTTTTCAAACTTCTTCAGTAATTAAAGGCAGTATGAAACACTCACCTCCTGTCCTTCATCACGATGCTGTATGTACTGTAGGCCCCTGCAATCACTTCGTTGTCTGCACATTTGAAGTCCAGGTTTTCTTGATATTTGTTCACGTAACCTGACCAGCGGCACGTTGGACTCGTTGTCTCAGTTCCTTTGAAAGTCTTGCAGGAAATTCCCCAGAGTCGATCCTTTTGGTTGTAGTTTTGGACACTATTGAGGGAACAAATCAGCATGTTATAAAATGTCCTTTTATATATTTAATAAAGTAAGAATAATGGATAAACATTGCAGCTCAGTCACAAAATGTCCAGATTTGTCCTGCCCACCTGGTGATGCGAGAAACTGCTTGGCCAGAAGGACACTGGCGATTCAAAACCTGCGTCAGCTCATTGTCCCACATGCCGTTTTTATGGAGGTAATCCTCTGTAAGAAAAACAGTTCAGTGAGTTTCAGAGAAACATCTAAGCCAGAAAAGGTCCATTTATGTGAGAGGATTTTTACTGTACACTTACTGCAGTCGTAAAGCTTGTTGATCTTCAGGATGTCGTTTTCGGACATGCCTTCCCTCTGGCCTATCCGGACCGAGGATGCGAGAGGAGTGATGGTATCTTGTCCATTTTTTGTCCAGTCCTTTGGCCCATAATGCATCACAGAGGAGTAGTCGTACGGGACATTGAGGTTGTTTGTCTCTCTTTGGTCAAAGTTGTGTTTTTGGTTGTCCAGGATGTTTTCATAGTTGATCTTGATGTAAATGTCTCTGTCAGTCCTGCTTTGTTCGTGCCAGAAGCCAACTGCGTGAATCAGCTCGTGCTGAATGATGCCATTGTAAATGCAGCCATTCCCGAGAGACAACTGCTGAGAGCCGCCGGTTTGTCCGATGTACGACCAGCAGCCAGTGTCTTTAATAATGCTGATGTAGCTGGTCTGACCGTTATGAGGAACAAACCGGACACAGGTGCTGGTGTGGAAGGCACCGATAGCATCAAGAATCGTGGTCTTTTCAGAGCTGCTGAAGACGCTGCTCATGGCATACGGCACCTCAACCAGCTGACCTGACTTTGGCCATTTGCAGTTGTCACAGGTGAGTGCGTTCCTTGTTTTTGGCACAAGAACATCTCCTTCAGTTAAATAGCTTCCGATTTGTTGGTTGGCATCAAAGATTTTTGAACTGACTGTCTGGGCATCTAAAGAGGAGAAGCAAGAAGATTCAGTCAGATGTTTGTAAAAAAAACAACACTGATCTTCTTCTGTATCAGTCTCTGAAGCAATGAAGTACACTGAAACTAGTCACCTTGTGTTCCTCTGCAGTAGTTGAAACTCCAGCGATGGTCGCTGTGAATACATCAACAGTTATTAAAATGATAACAACATTAACATTAATGACTGCTGGTACTATAAACCGGATCAGATGACCCCCTGGTGACAGGACTCTTACCGATTGTCGTTCTTGTTTTGGGTCTGGACGCCTGTCAGGAAGTTGTCTCCGGGCACGTACCAGTCGAAGTCTTCGTTCCAGTAGTTGGCCATTGGAGTTTCACGACATTCAAATGTGACAAATTTTGGAGCAGAGCAGCAGTAGAAATACCAGCTGAAATAATATCAAGGTTTTACATTTAAAAACTTATATGCTTTTGTTTATTAATGCAAAGGTTTGTCCATTATAAGTTTAATACTTAAATGATAAAGTTTGTATTTAAGAAGTTCATATTCACATTTCAGAACAAGAAGACTGATTAATCTGAAAAAGCTACCAACCGTCTGTCTCCGTGGGCGCTGTTGTAGGAGCTGTAGACGCCAGCAATGACACGATTGGCCGGGCAGTTGAAGCTGAGCTCTTTCTCGTAGAGATCGTAGGGTCCTGACCAGGAGCAACCCTCGCGTGTGCTGTCGAAAGCCTTGCATTCAATCGTCCATTGGCGGTCGCTGTCATAGTAACTGTGGGAGCTGTGAGGTCATTCAGAACGATTTAGTGGAAAGTTCAGAAGAGATCTAAACAGTGTAAGGTTTGATGATACCTAAGAAACAGTTTCATCGTCTCGTGAGAGTTACCTTTGAATCCGAGACACCACTTGGTTCGTTGGACAAACACGAATTAAAATGCCTCCCAAAGCATTGTCATAACCCTGCACTCTGTGTCCAGCTGCAAACAACATGTGGACAAATGGATTCACAATCAACACCTTCAGCAACATGATACAAACACTCAGTCTTTCCAAAGGTTTACTCACAGATGTGCAAAGACACATCTCCTGTCTAACACTCCTCCTTTAGCACCAATTAGAAATAAGACTCAGGTGTTCTTACCTGCCAGAAGCACGAGAACCCCGATGAAGGTCCACATTGTGAAGGATGTGTTCTTGTGTTCTTGTGTAGCCTGTGAGGAGACTGATTTCTCTGGCTGCAGGTGCTGCAATTTATACACACACAACAAGGAAACAGTGGCACTGTTTCGTCACCTGTGGGTGTGTTGGTACATGCTTGCAAGCACACGTGTGTTTTCTTCCTCATAGCAATTTAATAACTATTTTTTGTCACTTTAGAAATTCTCTTACTGGCTTCTCCTGCCATTGATACCTCTTTCTGATAACATAATTATAACTCAGGTCTGTCAGGTCATTTACCAGAGCCAATGTGTGGAAACAATTATGAAATAAAAATGCCAGCAGCAGTTAAGGTTAAGCAGCATATTTAAAATGTCAAATCATCTCTCTTGTTCCCTGCATCAGTCCTGTTTGTCTCTTCAAAGTTTAGTAATGCACATTTCTTTTTGTTTTTGTATACTTACCTCTTCTCACCTGTCTGACACTTTACTTTCTGCCCATGTGTTTCCTGTCTGTTTGATTATTCTCCTCCACCCTGATTAATTTCACCCATTAGTCTCCTCAGCCTCCACTTAATGCCCCCTGTTGTTCTTCTTGTCAGTTCATCTGTGTTTCTCTGCTGTTTTTCATGCCTTCCTATGTTCTTGTACCTGTCTGACCCTGCCAGTAAGCCATCAGTGACATTTACTCTGATTCTGCTGTGTTTTACATTTGCTCGACTCTGCTGTGCACAACAATCAGTGCAGAGTGGAGAGATGGTCTTGACCCGATAGAGAACAAAGAACTTGATGATCTGGTGGTAAAATGTGGTTTTATATCCATATTGCAGAAGCATCCAACCCTTTTCTTTGTCCTCTGTATTTGCATTATAAATAGATGAGTTGTTAGAGATGTTTTTACTTTGACATGGAAGAATCTATTTCTGTTGATCAGTCACAAACTTGATTAGTCCGCTGTGACTAAAACTTTTTAAAAAGAGTTTATATCACTCCTGGAGACCAAAAGAATCCATTAATTCTTGACAAAATTTGGGATATTTCTCAATTGTCACTTTGGTGACTGATGTGCTGCTGAATTAAAGTTCACTCTTGTATTATTGATATTCCTCCTCCGTGTGTGAGATGGATTGTGTCCAGTTTTAAACACCAATCATCAATTATACTCTGACAGTCAAAGAAGAGTGATAATGATGCATGAATGTGAGTAATATCTTTAAAACAACAAGGAAGTCATGTTGTTGCTTCACCGTGATTGGTGAGTCAGTCTGTGGGAAGTCTTGTTGCAGTAATCAAGAAAGTCACTTATCTGTATTTATAGTTTGTGCTCAGACTGGTTTTGCATGATAGATAGGTCACACTATATTTTAAAAGCTGCTTTTGGATTGGCTGGGGAGGAAATTATTTAGTAGGTTCCGGCTCTCGAATAGTTATCTAACAGTGCAGCTGTTTGTTAGGTAAGCGGTGGTTTACTGCAGCGTTGTTTTGGAGGTGCAGGCTGTGACCTGTATCTGGTACCTGTACTGCACAAAAAAATATATTTTATTTTTCTTGACTTTAGTTAGTACATTACTCCAACCAAGTTATAACCTGTACTGAGCTGTACAAGAAAAAACGTCTTCATAAAAAGATGGTGGTGGAGGTGAAGATGGATTTGTTGCATGAAAACGAGCCAGTATGATGTTGGGTGAATGACAAAGTTTCCTAACCTGCAAATGTGGAGCATCTGTGAGACAGAAGCCTGAATATTGTTAATATTTAACTGAGAAGCTTTGGTCTTTATATTTAGATCATCCTTTAGACACCTCTCGTTGCCTGAATTCCTTCCTCACTGAAAAACAATTCTTGTTATATTATTCACACCAGTTTCTTTGTAAACCTTAATTAGAGGTTGTCGTTTACATATTTCTTGTTGTCAGTAAAGGCTTGATAAAGAGGTTCAATACTCATGATTGTATTCTGGGAAGAATGCTTCAAACAATAGATCAATGAGCCAGCTGACAGGAACGTCCACACACTTTGCTCTTCCAGGTAAGACTCGGTGAGGAGGCTGTGGCAGAATACCTGCACGGTTTGACCTCCTTCAGTGTCTTTGCGTGTGCATGCAGCAAAAAGCAAAGTGGCACGCCCGTATGCAGGCCGACGTGTGTGTGTGTGTGCGTGTGCAGGCATTTCTGGCTGCTGCAGCTCACACACTTTGCCACTGCGCTCGCTCCTTTGTGAGAGCAGAGGAAGAATGAGTGAGAGGGAGGATTTGGGGGTATTGGAATACCTAATACAATGAAAAGCCACTTTGCCTTTTGTTTGCCTTGCATGACAGGGGACAAAGCTGGCCACAAGTGGGGCTTAACATTCCTGCTGGCTGAAGGAGAGGAAGGCAGCTGGCATGGCGGAAAGGCCACACTGTGGATCTGTGGACACACCAAAAGGGGTATATTGGGTTTCTGAGGCCGCGAGGAATGCATGGGAACCAGTCTGGGAGAAGAGTGGGTGGGGGGTGCATTGTTGGTGGGAGCAAGTTGCTGACTTGTAAAAGGAAAGGAGTAAAAGGACAGGCAGTGTTTCTTAACCCTGAGACATGAGATGCTGAACTGAAAAGTCTTCTGCACACACTGACATGAAAATCATGTTATGTAACAGCACAGGTAGTAAACGTGTTTGCCTCCTTACATAATTGGCAAAGAGTGATTACGTGTAAGAGGAACCTGCTGTTGATGACACGACGGCCTGGTCGGGTTCATCACCTTAAACTAATATTTAAAAGCTTCAGACGTTCTGCGTGTGAGATGAGATGTAAACGCAGAGCCGGTGTAGCCTGCTGTGGCTCCCATCACAGCTACACCGAGAGATTAATGGACCTCAGTCTTTTGTGTTGAGGCTGAGGAATGTGCTCCCATTTCTCACACAAACACACACACACACACACACACACAGCTTACACACATGTGCATGCCATTTAGTACGCACCTCTCTTGTCAAGCTCCTCCCACACTGGCAGCTCTAATCTAATTGGTCTCTCTTCCCTCGGTGGCTTTCAGCCATAAGGTCTATACGCACACACACACACACACACACACACAGAGTGTAATGGCCGGGAACAAACACAGGTATCATTTCAGCCGAACCATGACCAATCATTTTAGAGAGAAAATACAAAAACAAGAGGGAGAGAGAAAGAGAGGGGGAAAAAAACTGCCTCCCATTTACTTACTGGCATCCTGGTAGGAGGGGAAGAAAACAAATTAGTAGAGAGAAAAGCAGAGGATAAAGAGGGACCCCATGTTGATTAGCTTGGACCAGCATGAATACCAATGAATGAGCATGGATTAGTATTGCACATCTAAATCTCACGGAAACCCTCTGGAAGCTTCTCCCCTCTTATCTGAATTGCAGGAGGCTTACATGCCAACGCTCGCCATGCCGGGCTGACACCGACACACAGACACAAACTAAGAAAATGTCAAGTGCAGTCAAATCTGCAGGAAAAGAAGACAGGAGGACTCTTGTGCTGAAGGTTTTACTTTATCTTTGTGGCACTGCAGAGCTGCTCTCGCTCTCAGGAGTCAGTGGAGAAGTGCACATTGTTCTGAGGAGCAGGAGGGGATACCCCATATTGATCAGCTCAGTCAAACATGAATACAAGATTAATGGCTTATTTAACGACACGGAAATCTCTCCTCTCAGCTGCAGCATGATGTCTGCGCGCCAGCCAACATGGCCGCTGCCGGGGAAAAACGTACAGAACCGAATCATGTGGATCTGCAGCGTTTTCTTTCTTCTGGTTCATCTGAAGTTAAACAAAACGATCTCGATTGAGTCGTTCAAAGCTGCAGCCGGCGGTCCAGCTCCAGCTCGCCTCCAAAGCCAATCTAACTCTGTCTTTTTAGTTTGTTTTTCTTCATCGCTTCTGTTCACTCGTCTTTGTCGTGTAAGCGCTTCAGTTAATTCTTGTTAATGATTAAGAGGTCGACCTGATTTTTTCACAGCTTTTAAAAAAATGACAGTTAAACACACATTAATGTTTTTAAATCAGTCCAACATGTTTGACTAATGAAAAGCTCGGCGTATTAAGAAATACATTCCCACATCCATGTTGTTCCTTAATGTTTTTTTATTTTTGTATTTTGCAGAGTTGCATGTTATAGAGTGACAAACTGTCTCTGTCCTTTTGGCTCGAGGGGATTTCTGTGCGTTTAAAAGTGTTTTCCAGAGTTCACTGCAGCCTTCGTCTGAGTTACCTGAATGAACTGGCTTCTGCTGAGTGTTTATTTTTGTCCTCAGCGTGTCTGTGTGGATTACATGAATAAATGAATGGTATTGTCTTTTTTCTCAGGTGGCTCACAGAGGTGTGGGGATTGTGGAGGCTCTCACACTCAGCTGAAATGAAGCAAGTGCACATAAATAAAACAAATAAAGATTTTCATCCTCTGTGTGCAGAAAGGAGGAGAAGCTGACGAGGACGCATGTGCATAAAAAACACACGTAAAACAGAACTAAAGTAAAACACGGTGAATTAAACTGATGATGTGGGGCAGGTTGTTTCTGAGAGGGGGGGTTCAGATTTTATGTGTCTTTAGAAACATGCAAAGACGTTTTCAAGAACATTTTTATCCACATGTGATTTTTCGATGTTTCTTTGTCAAAGTGTTCCAAGTCACATTCACTAAAACTCTGTTAATTACACAAATTAGCTGTAAATGTGGATGCCACCTGTTCTTCATTAGCATTAGCATTTTACAAACATTTCACCAGAGTTTAAAAAATAAATGTCATGTTGCGCAGCAGCTTTACATGCAGCTGTTAGAAATAGTAATCAGATTACCTTTGTCACGATGCCTTGAACAAGCTGCAATGAACAGATGTGTTATTTCAGCAAAGCTTTTCTTAAAAAGTCATGATGGTGCAGAAAAAGCACTGCTGGAGCTGGAGGACGGCGCAAACTGTGGACTGACTCCGTTTAACCAGGAGATTAAAAAGGCTCCCAGACATTATGTTGAATGATGATCGAGGGTCACTACATCCAATCTGATAATTTAGCAGTATTCATTATTGTTACACAAAACTTTGTGGACTTTGAAATATTTATGTTAGTCTTTTAAATAACACGATTATACTGTTTTATCTCTGTGAAATTGGCCGATATTGAAGGAAAGAAAA
>JBAJHX010000096.1:1189872-1202947 GCA_037176925.1 Amniataba percoides
CACACACACACACACACACACACACACACACACACGTCCCAGCCCTGGAGCCGGGATCATCTTGACATTTTCTGCAACACGCCCGGCTGTTGTGTGGTATGTTTGTAATACCGCCGGCTCAGAGGATGCTGCGGGAATGTTCAGGGCTAATCTAAATTAGATTGGGGCGGATTAGGGAGGGTGAGGGGGGGGGAGGCGGCGGCGTGCTCATCATCCCTGCCAGTGTCTGCTTTTTTTCCCCAAACCGGTTCAGCTCGGTTCAGCTGAGACAGCGAGTGGGAGAGGGAGCGTTATCGCAGGAGTTCAGCTCGCTCGGGCTTCGTGTATCACGGATCCTGATGGGAATTTAGGGAAAAATAAAGAAATAAGCCCACAGAGAGAAAGATGACAGAAACGTAACGCAGACGTTCGAAATGCTTCAGCTACTGATGAAAAAAGAAAACATGAAGCTGAAGAGAAACAGACACACTCGCTGAAAGAAAAACACACATTACACTCCCAAGATTCAGTTTACTGCTCACGCTAATCCAACATTTACGAGCACTTCAAATTTAAAGTTTATCCAGAGAGACTTTTTAGAAACACGAAACACAGGCTAACCTGTCTTTGTGCTCAGCTATGCAACTGCAAATAACATACAAAAATACATACATACATAAATACATAAATATTTAAAACTTTAACTCTTCATTATTTATTCATTTCGAGTTTTGCATGTCATGTTTTTTGCGTGTGTATTTTTTTGTTCTGCTCCGAGTGATGTTTGTGCACATGACGAATAAAGTGTTGCATCTTTAATCTTCACATTTTCAGTGGATGTGAGATTTTTCTGACCTTTAATTGAACAAAGAGCAGCACAAAGGGAGGCAGCAGGTCAAACGTTGGGCTGAAAATATGCACACTGGATGTTTAGATATAAAGCGAGGGAGCGGACTTCAGCTGTTCTTTGTTCTGCCTCTCCTCCACATGCTTGTCGTTTTTATTTGTCATGATTATTTTAGGGCGTGCTCCATCATCGGGGAGACGTTTCAAAAGTTTGTGAGTGGGATGATGATTATGAATCATGTGAGCTTCACTTCACCGCCGCTGTTTTCTTTATTCATATTTACAGTTCTTCTTTAGCGGCTTCATTATGATGGATCGGCTGATTACTTAGAGCAGCGTGCAGCTGTCTGTTCGGCAGCTATGTGTAAAGAACGGAGAGAGCGAGGAAGGAAAACAGGAGGAGGAATCATCAGAGAGAGTTTGAAGAGGTTTTGGTTTCACGTCCAGGTCGTGCTGAAAAACGGACCTGAGCTGCGCTTCGGAGCAAACTTCACGATCGTGCAGGAACAACAAGAAGCTGTTGTTGAAAACACTGAAAGTGCAAAAACTCACACAGCTGAGGGGTGTTTTATTTCACAGTCTGCATTTATCAACAGAGTGATTTTTAACTTATGATATGAACTTTAAACATGCATGCTGACACGATCACATGATGTGCAAACTGCGGTTGGACTGAGAATAATCAGTCGTGCAGGGTTTGGTGATCTGGTGGTCGATGTAGCTGCAGTGAGCTTCATTCAGCTTTAACATAAAACTCATTCTGCAGATTTACATAATAAACATATGTGAGTGATTTATTTTCCTAACTGGACTCGGCTGGCTGCACGGTTGCCTTCGTTGGCAGTTTGCACTTCTTTCCTGGCTTTGTTTCCCATCACTTCTCCAACCAAAGACTTCTGAGAGATTCAGGCCTCTGTGCAGCACATGAAAGCGTCGCGTCCAGATAAATAGAAAGTTCAACAAGACGCTGAACCAGGCAGAAGCTTCCTGTGAGGACGCGGGATGCACCGCAACCAGTCTGAGAACATGCATGATGATTCTGCAGACATCTAAGAGGTCAGTCAGATCTCGGTGGGATTCATTTGCTCATTGGTGGTCGATATTAAAGCTTTTTTTTCAGGGATTCTGGAAATCCACTGTTTGCATTGCTAATTAAATGTCCTTATTAGCTAACTAAACCTTTTCTCAGTCAACGCGAGCCTTGCTGTTATTTCTGGATCGCACAGTTGGATAAAGCAGTTAAATCCAGCCGCTATGGTAACATCCAATTATAACAGATTAAATCAGTAAAGGTATCCAGTAAAGATTTCAGTACATTCACGCTTTAATTGGTTCCAGTTTTTCAGTTGTACAGGTGTGAAAGATGCAAATAAAAGCTGAAAAGCAGGAAAAAGCTTGATTTCTCCTATTTGAACAGACTCGTATAACACTGCTGCATGTTCAGGTCTTTCTGTAGCTCAGAGGAAAAAGGATGGTTTCCCCCAGTCTTCAACAAACTGAAGCGAACAGAGTGAATATCTCAGCCGGCACTGGTGTGAAATGTGGTTTAAAGCTGCGATGAGTGCGGCTCCCACTCGTGTTGAATTCGTCCCTGATGAGCGCTTCAACCAGCAAAGAGGTTTTAATGCTGACAAGAACTGAGCACACAATAGCATGATGACATTTAAAAAAATCTTTTAAAACTACACTAAACGCAGTCAACCGTTTGAATTAAAGTTCACCTCAGAAGATTTTTCTCCACATAAAACATTCAGCCACGGGGTAACGGTGCAGGGATTAAATGGCTGTCAGGATTTAATTGTTCCAGCTCCTCGTTGGCGTCCATCAGTGTATTTAAAGACGTTTCAGCTCCGAGTTGAAAGCAAATCAAAAATCGCAGAAGTTGCATTCGATTTGTGCTCCAAGTGTTTTCTTGTTTTCTCTCATTGTCTTTTCTCATTTTCTTCGTTTCATACAAATGAGGTTTCAGTGGGACCTTTAGAGGAATAAATCTCTGTCAGACTGATGGTTCATTTCTAATTCTGATCCAAGCCGTTCATTTAACATCCCTTTGTGTACAGCCACTTTCCACAAAAATACTCCTCAAACTTTAAGAAGAAGATCCTGTTTTATTCCTCAGATGACACTTTGATGTTCGCTCTGATCACGGGGTGAAGGATGGAGCTCTCAAATCTTTAATGAGATTTACCCCCACGACTGGAGGCCATGTTGGGGTCCAATCCCCTTAAAAATGTAAAAAGGTCACCCGAGAGCAGCTGCGTGCTCAAAGTTAAAGTCGAGCAGGTCACAAGTTCACAGAGCTGCGACTTTTCTGCAGTTGTTGTTGATGCAGTAAAGAAACAGTGCACATTTTTATCACATTTTGACTTGTTTTTACTTACCAGGGCACATTTATTAGTTGTTCCAAGAGCCCATTAGTTACCTGCTGTGTCAGATATTACTGTGAAGTCAATGAGACTAATGACACACTGAGGCAGGTGGTGAAATGTAAGTAAAGGCAGCGTTTGTGAGTGTATTTTTTAAAAACACACAACTGATCAGCGGCTGACGATCGAGGTCACATCGCAGCAGCTTGTCAGACCTTACAGACCTGAAAGCAAAAACAGACAAAAGAAAGTGTGTTTTTCTCCGAAGCAGCTTAAAATGACAGAAGAACTGAATGTTTGCATGTTTTTTTAATGACGTGCAGAAACAGCTGCAGGAAGCTTAAAGACAGTCGTACTGATCAATGAGTTATGTCACTGAAGAGCTACCTGCATTTGTTTCATACCTACACCTGTTCCCTTAACTGCGTTACACAACTGCACTTCTGTCAATGTGCCAGAAGTCTGAATTGAAATATTACGACATCAGACAGCGAGTAACTGGAGTTATGTCAGCGAACATATTTGTGCTTTCTTTAACCCTACCTGCTGTTACAAGCTGTTTTTATTGCACAGGTGCATTTAAGACATTTTGTGCACCAGTTAAAAACAACACATGGCAAAAAAAATGTGAAAATAAAGTAAAAGTTTCTTCGTTAACCTTTACTGAGTGTGAAAAAGTACCAGATTGTGTCGCCGTCACCTTTAGCCTGAATGTACGCAGCATATTATCCCCTGAAGTCTAATCAGGCTTCATAAAACGCTGTGAAAACAACGCACAGACTTCCCCTTTATTTATTTCATTTCTTTGTTTTCTCTCCAGCTCGGCTGTAGTCTCGTCCTGCACACAAATTGCTCGTTGCAGATGAAGCAGCTGCTTCCTGCTGTCGCTGTGCCAGACATGAAATCAGCACCAGGATCCCGTCGAACGTGAAGTCGGAGGATTCAATCTAAATGATTCGATTTTACTAAACTAATTACAAAGTCTACCATTATTAATCAGCCAAATGCATCGAGCGCTCCCCAGCACACATCCTAATGAAGTATGCGCGGCGGCCCGACACCGCGGGAGATAAGACTTGGCACAATCTGGCTCGAGCTCGCGTCGGAGACAAATGTTGAATTGTTACTGCTGCGGCCTTCCAGAGACATTTCACACTTCCTGGCACCGCTGTGGGACACTAATGAGGGCGAGACGGTCAGTTAAAGATGAAATATGAAATGAGGGAATGGACGGGAGGATGGAGGTGACTTTACTTATCCAACAGCCTGATCTGAAGGTTAAAGGAGCCACTTTCCTTTACAAAATAAAGTCTTTTCAATGTGTTACTAGCTTCATTAATATAAGTTATGAACAAGACAAGTTGCTTCACTGACAGTAGACATATAAAATATCAAACTTTCACTATAGAAACCCAACAAGGTTTAAGATGATTTTGAAAGTCCAACCATTAGAAAACACTTTAAAGTTAACTGCGAGCTTCAGATTTTTTTTAACTCCTATAAAAAAATACAACAAACCAATGCTTGAGCATGAGCAGCTGTTTTCCACGATAAGCGTGACCTCCTCTTTATATGACTAATGTTTGGTTTTAAGTGAACATTCAAGTGTGTACATGAAGAAAAAGTGAGAATCTGTGTCCCGGTTTGACGTGTTGAAACTCTTACGCTTATCTCAACTGCAAGATCAAAGAAAAAAAAGCATTAAAACTCGGTCTAATCACTGCTTATTTTAGTCTCTTTAATAAGAAGATCTGTGAAACCCAAACTGACAGCGAATGGCAGCAGTCCTTTGATATACCACCGCTCTCCTCCTCTTCCTCGCACATAAATACGATATACATCTTAAATCTTCTCCTTCTGCAGAGAGCGACGGAGCCCAGGAGTCAAAAAGTCAATCAGCAGTGTTTACTCACGCCTTGATTGAGCGCCGTTTTCGCTGCGAGCTAAAGATAGAAAATGTGCGTCTATGAATCAAAGCAGCTGTAAGAACAGAAGCTTGATTCCCCGCGAGTGTTTGGGTCCTGCCAGCTCTCCTCTTTAGACCTTTCTTAAACTAGTTGTTGTGCCCTGCAGTGGTTGGCGGCCGCCCAGACAGCTGATCAGGGAACAAAAACGAAAAGGACGTATAGGAAGACAAACATGAACACACGCGAGCATTAAAATGAATATCCTGAAGCACACTGCGCTCCTACACACCACACACACGCACAGAAACACACCACCCTGCACAAACATGAACTGTGTGTACAGTCTGTGTTGTTACAGATAAAATACACAAGAGCTTCAAACACACACACACACACACACACACACACACACACACACACCGAGGTCCTTTTCTAACACAGAGCAGAAACTTTAGGCCAGCAGCTGAACTTCTTTACAGGCTTTACACTTTCAAATGTGCAGCCTGCATGTTCAAATGATCACACACACACTTGTGCAATCAAGCAAAGACACACAAACATTTGTTGATATTTGCGCTCAAACAGCACACACACACAATCAAAGACAGATGGAGCGGCGGCAGGTCGAGCTGACATTTCTGATTATTCCTCTCTGGACTGTGAGGTGTATTTTTAGACATGGTGAATAAAGATATTTAACCATCAGCCATTGCACGAGGCTGCTGTGTGTTTCTGTGTGTGTGTGCATGTAAGACAGAGAAATTTGAAGACCAGCAGAAAGTAAAGAGCAGGTGAGAGAAGCAGAGAAATGAGACTGATGATCTGTTAGAAAGATAGCGAGAGGCGGCCCACATCTCAAATCCTTTTCCTCTGCAGATTTCAAAGGAACGTATGCGATGTGAGCTCCAGCTGTGAGAGTTACGCTGATGTGACGTTGATGTGAAGCAGACAGGTGGAATTTAACATGGAGGGGAGTGGACGCGTTGGACCGTACCCGGCACCACGTTTAACCCCCGATGAGCTCGTCCTCCCTGTTTCTGTTGGATGTCCTGTTTGAGGTCCTGCAGGCTGCAAGTCCTCTTTTAAAAGACACAAAAAACATGTTAAACATCCTTTTATCAACTTGGTACTTTGAAGTCTGTTACAGAGAAAAACAGTACAAAATACCACAGTGAAGACGGACTATTACAAATCCAGCATCAAAATAAAGTACATTTTTCATCATAAAAAATGAAACCTTTATGAAATCTGCAGGTCCAGTTGTGGTAAAAAAAACTATTCAGCCTTAATGTAAATACTTTTTTTGCAGATAGATAGATAGATAGATAGATAGATAGATAGATAGATTTTACTCACTTACTGACTGACACTGTTGATTTTGCTGTCTGTGGTCTTTTTGACAACAATATTATTTGTGTTTTAATGTTTTTTTTCATTTCCCAAGGTGCATTCATCATTTCTTCAAAGCACTGAGAGCCCATTAGTTACCCACTGTGTCAGATATTTCTGTGAAATCAACAAGCCTAATGATTCATTGGGAGGAAGGCGGTGAAATGTAAATAAAAGGCAGCCTCTTGATTTTCATTTTAACACATTTCTACACAACTAAAAGGTTAAAAGAGGATAGAAACAGTGAACCCAGACACCTTATTTGATATATTTTTTAGTATTAACAGAAACAACACGCTGCAGCTCATCACGTTCAGACGTTGGCTCATCAAATCTGCACCACATGTTTCATATCGTGCAGACGTGGCACCTGAAGGCAGCACGTTTCACCAGCGTGGAGTGAATTTTATCCTTATTTTATACTGCCGAGCCTCATCACAGATACTTTCTGAGGGACTCACACACACACATTGGGAAGCTGTCGAGCAGGGACTTCGTTATTAATGAGATCTGCTGCTCTTTGGTCCAAAACGCTCAGCTCGGTCACCGTGGAGATTTCCTCCCTGTCAGCTGATGTGTGCCTGTGTGACTCACTCGCTCACGTCTTTGGTCTCCTTCATTGTGTTTTACAGCTGCTGTCAGGACAAAAACCTCCTCCTGAACTTCATGAGACAAAGCAGAAGAACCACTGAACGTCAACAGGTCCTCCTGGAGAAGGTTTATAATAAAAATGATAAAATAATCTCAAAATATCACTGTGGTAAAATCAAAATCCACCACATTGATATTTTTTGTATTTTTTTTACTCGGTTTGGATAAATCTACGAGGACACAGCAAACTGTTGGTCTGAAGTCACTGTTTTATCATTTGTTTGAGCTAACAGCAGATAATAAGGGTAAAAAAGTGGATCTGTCCTCTGGAAAAGATAAAACGAAAAAGTGAAAGCAGCTAATTATAAAGCTGTTTAAATCTTTTCTGTCACCTGAACAGGTCCCAAAACCACGTCGATCGTGTCAAAGGATTTACAAGAGAAGTTAACTTGGATTGTTTTGTTGAGGCAGATAAAATATATTTGTATGCTTAAATGTTCCCTTTATTGTTATTTCATTTTTCATGTTAAAGAACTGAAGTCTAATAAATGATCCGTCTGACACATCTGAATGATTGATTGATGGTTGAACATGACTACATGATTATGTGACAAATAAAAGTATTTATAGTCGTGTGTTCGCGTAAGATATCAGCTGTAATAACCACTCCAGTCTTCTTTCTTTCCACAAACGAGGGAGGCGGCGAATCAAAGAGCAGAGATCTTGTTTGCACGAAAACAAAACACATGAAGAATCCTGGGAATCCCCCTGCAGCTGCCTCCAGTTCTCTTTGTGTCTCTCAAGCTTCCCCAGTGATTTACACACACACACACACACACACACACACACACACACACACATACACTCTCGCCACAACTTTCTCCTCCCTCACATACCTGTCTCTCACACCATGCTATCCCCCCCCATCAACCATCACACTCAACAACGAGCAGATAAGAGCCAAACTCAGTAATCTGAGACACAACACTTTTCTTTTTTAGGAGCATTAATGAAATAATTAGTTCATTAATCAATTAGTCGATCAAATGAAAATTAATCTGCATCTTTCAGATCTCAGTCATTTTTAAAACAATATATTCTTCTTCTCCCTCCTCCAGTAGGAGGATTTCCTGCCTTTTTCTGATTTAGATCATTTTAAAGTACATTTATTGACAACTTTAGATAAATCAAGAAGATCTGATGACACTGTTGATCCAAAAACAAACATTTTTGTGTTTTACAGTTTAGTTTGGGCACAAAAATGAGCAGGCTGCATTTAGGCAAAGATTGCATTCACTCCAAATGTCAGAGGAGATATTCAAAGTAATCTATTTGTAGAGTAAACTAGTCTTTGACTTTTTGCAAAATGCAAAAAAATTGTCTATATAATCTTCAGTCTGAGTGTTACGAAGGTTCAGGGAGGTCACGTATCGCTGATTTCAGGTCGCAGTGTTCATGCACGAACAGTCGTACCGAGGCTGTGCAATCCCTGGAAACACACCTCGTGTTTCATCAGGAAGGATAAACTCGGCGTCCCGACGCTCTGACAGTGATGTGCACACACACACACACACACACACACACACACACTAAGGCACAATTATGTAGATCCCCCAACACACACACCTGAAACCTGACATACCCTCTCACTTTCTCATCTCTCCCTTTGTTCATTTTCTCACCACTCCCGATCTGTCATTCCTCCGAGTCTCGCAGAGAACATCTTTAATAGACAATAAGACAGCAGGAAAAAGACAAAGGAAGGACAGAGGAAAGGAGGAGAGAGATGAAAGAGAAACAATCTGTCCTGCTCTAATGAAAGCAGCGGCTCGGTTAAAGTAAAGGTTTAATAAATCAATCAGAGCGTCTCTTAATGAGCAGAGAGAAGAGGACGAGAGGGGAAAGAAGTGAAGCTTTACTTTTCCTTGATCTCATTAAAACTTTAATAAACCTGAAACAGAGTACTCCAGGTAAATATATCAGGAACAGCACCTTCTGATAAGACGTCAGAGAAAAGTGCTGAAAAACGTTGAACAGATGAGATCCTTTTAGCTTTACACGCCGAACACCGAGTGAAGTGAAACTCTGACAGTACGCCGACGATGATGCAGTCTTTCTGTAAAACGACAAAGTGAAGTTTTTATTGTCACGTAACTGTCATCTAAAAAAAACTCAGGTAAACTACAGAAACACTCACTCTGTCTTTTTGCCTTTTAACATGAAAGTGACAGCTGCCAATCACAGCTGAGCTGACAATGGTGCTCTGTCGCTGATGATTTTGTACAGTACGTGCTGTCATTGCATTGTGATATATTACACAACACCTACACACTCGGAGAACACGTCATGTTATGTAACTTTGTGAGTCATGTGACTGAGGACTGTATGTACCAACACTTCAGTACAGCGCCGTACAAACTGGATATGAAGAAAGAGTACACGAGTTTTTCCAATGGACAGAAATATTTAATATATTTCATAGATGTTCCCCAAGACGAACATGTACTCATGATGTTCTCTGGAGGGTGAAAGAAAATGAAAAAACAGCTTAACACTGTTGGTTAGTTGTTAAAGCAGAAGCAGGTAACTAATTTAAAAAAGACTTTTAGTCCTTATTTGCCAAATCTGACAGAGCTTCAGTGCAGAAAACAAAGCAAGCTGGAGGGTTTTCTCGCTGTATTTTTCAAAATAAAAGCTCTTTTAGTCGGTAAGATGAGGAAACTTTCTTTTAACAAGGAAACATTCATCGAACAAAAAGCAAAATGAGGAAATGACAGCTGATGACGGTTTTCAAATAGTCGTTAGCTGGACTGAGTCAGGCATCATCATTTCCCCGAAAACACACTTTCAGTCAATGACACACACACACAGGAACACACACACACACACACACACGTCTATGCTTCAGTGTAACAGAAATTGCTTCCTTTGTTGAAGTCAGGAACAATAAATGAGAATTGATGCTCCCAGGTTTCTACTTCACACTTTGTGCAGAGGATGAAGACCTGATGTGGCAGCGTTGGGAGGATGTAGAGTTACGACTTCCTTCATCTGGCAGCTGAGTAATCTGACGTTTACAGTCACTGTGTGCGTGCATTTAGCTGCTTGTGACGTGAAGGTTTGAGGTGAATCTGAGCGGTATCTGTTTAACCACTTAATCCTCGGTGCGGTTTTTGCACTTCGCCTCCACTAGGAGGTGCTGTTCCTTCATAGTTTGTTACTACAGTGCCCCCGCCGGCGGGTTTTGACAGTTAACTAGTTAAACATCTGTGCATTCATGATGTTTGCATGTTTGTCAGCCTAAAAGGTTATTTTCAGAGTTTTTGCAGGTTTGTTTTGCTGGTTTATGTGTGTGAAAAGGTGCATGAGGCTTTATTGGGAGAGTGTCGAGAAAATGCCACATGACAAGAAAACAGTTCTTCTTCTTGTCTACAGAGAAATATCTTATTTTACGTCCAGGTTTAAAAGTGAGGAAAGCACTGCTGTCGCCTTTTCAGCTGTCAGATCAGAGCCTCATATCTCATGAAAAGTCCACAATAAGAGTTTGGGAAAGTTTTCTCGCTGAAGACTGTGTTTGTTTCTGTGAGCTTTGAGCAAAACTCTGCAATAATGAACCTGTTTGGCTCAAAGGACTGGAAACAATTCAGGCAATAAGCGAGAGAGAAAAGAAGAAAGAAAAAAAAGCCACCATATTTTCAGTTAGCAGGATGTGACATGGAGCCGTCTGCGACCTTTACCCGTCTCTCACATTGATATTTGTCATCCCGCTTCGATTGTACTTGTTTTTTAATCAAATCTGTCACGAAGGGAGATTATTCGCTTTCCTTGATCCTCCCACAACAAACAATCCTCCAATCAATTCATTTCTTTGGTGTTCAGAGAGATCCTGCAACAGAGGATTGTACAACATCACGTATATTGTGCTTTTTTACACCCTGATTTAAAAATCAATCATAAGCCATACATTGATTTCTTAGGTCCAGTTATAATCATCACAACTATACCTGTGTTTGGCTGCTGCAGAAGAAGATAATGAAGTCACTGTCACTAAAACATGATCAGATAATGGTTTTTATTTTGTTCAGGTCAGAATTTCCTCTAAACATTGTGAAATGCTTTTATCAGCAGCGCTGCAGAAATGTGATTGTTTATTACAGATTCAGCTCATCTGCAGTTGTCATGGAAATTTGTTGATTTTCTGATGAGAAATAAACTGCTTGAATCAAAGGTTGTTCTTTGTGTGTTTCAGTAATCAGTTTGCTTTGCAGACAGATATATTTGTAGTGAACAGAGAAGGTATTTATTCTCTCTGCACAGACGTCTCTGACAGACGTTTCCATCATCGTACGTACAACTTTTACACCCCGATGCAGAAATGAAACTGGTTTTAAAAGGTTTTCACAAACACGAAATGAGAGTTTAGTGAGAGTTCACTGTCAGGTCATCATGAAGCGTAGAAAAGGTAAAACATGTGGTCAAATCAGACTTAACTTGTTGACATGTTAGGAGACTCTAGCTAGCGACTAGCGAGCTTCCCAACGAAAAGAAAGAAAGAAAATCAGTACGAATTCAAACCAAAGGCTGATGCTAAAAACCACAGTACGTCTTTCTTCTTTATTTTTGTTTTGTTCTTTAACATACAGACAAGCTGCAAAATGCACAACAATCACAATAAAACAGCTTCTGAAAATGAATTCTCAGCCAAACTGTACCACAGAAACACAGTTTAAAGGAGACTACAAACAATGGATTTGTTTATAGTAAAGATAATTAAAACCAGGCTTCAGATGTGGTGAAGTTAACGTGAAATAAAATCTTCAAGGTGTTAAAGAGAAAAGATTTGCAGCAGCATGAATCAGTGTTACAGTGAAATGACTGAATGTGGGATATAAATACTCGTTAGGTGCTGTTCTGTGATGCCTGTTCATCTTTATGAAAACGTGAATATTTCCAACGTAGCATTTTATCATGAACACATCACTTTGAGCTCCTCACACAAATTGATCAAAAATAAAAAAGTCTCACACACACACACACACACACACACTTACAGTACACAGTCGGGACACGTTGCCTGCAAACATCCAGCTCTGCACCAGCAAAGATGCTCCATTTGTGTGTGTGTGTTTTATTGTGTTACATATTTGTGTGTCTCTGTGTTGTGTACCCCTCTGTATGTGTGTGTGTGTGTGAGTGTGTGTGTGAGCTTATCCTTCTTTACAAAGGGTAACCAGCTGTTTTGACAGAAGATGCTGATTCTCCATTCTCTCCTCCATCCTTCTCTTTCTGTTTAGCCCCCACTACACCCCACACACACACACACACACACACACACAAACAGGCACCAAACACACACTCGCTCACACACACACACACACATTCACCAAGACTTACAGGCAATGAATCTTGTCAGTTTTAATAAACAGTTACATCTTTCAAGCTGCTGATGTCGCAGAGAGAAGCCGATCAGAGCGAGAGAGTGAAGATCGAGGGTGAGAGAGCAAAGAGAGAGAGAGAGAGGACGTGGTGAAGCGAGAGATGCCGTCTCGCTGAACAATATAAAATCAGGCTGAACTTTGACTTATATCTGTGCTGTTCACGGGCGAGAGAGGAAGATGCATGCATGGAGACTCTGAGTGTGTGAGAGTCACGGACAAAAAGAAAAATATGTGTTTGCATGCTGAACGAGTGGAAACATTTGCAGGTTTTTATTCACAGCTCAACGTTGGATTTTACCTGCTGACAAAACGTCGTCAACCCAACGTGCATTTTTACACCTGATGTCCGTGTTGTGCCTCAAATACAATCAAGTTTCCATCCAAGTCTGCAAAACCTGACAGAAGAAAATGTGAGTTCACGCACGTTAATGTGAATATGAGAAGATAAATGCACCACGATCAGCTGCGTTTGATGCAGTTAAACTTTAATGGAAGAGCATATTTTTCAAAAAGCTCTGGTCAAACCTCAAACAAACAGAAATAATGAAGAAAACATGAC
>JBAJHX010000096.1:1251149-1263766 GCA_037176925.1 Amniataba percoides
ATTAAAATGCTCCAAAAAATGGCACTACAGCATGTAAATGTAAAAATATGCACTGTTCTGTGGTTCTGTTTAGGTCAGAAAGAGTTAAAGAGCTTAAACCCTCCTGCTTCGTGATGAACGGCTGCCTGAAGGACGTGATCTGTTAAACATGGAGAGGACAGCAGACCCTCTGCAAGACTTGAATAAAGAACAAAGAGTTCACAAAAACACCATGTAATCATAGTTATATACATCAGTGCATCACTCTTCTCCACCTTACTGTGTCTGTCTTTGATTTGTTTTCTCTGGATTTTTCAAGTTTATGCAAATAGATCATAAAATAAGAAGAAAAGAGGAGGAAAAACTGTTTGCAAGACTCAATCTATTTTCTGATTCATAATTTGCACCAGCTTGCTCTGAGCCTGGTGTCTGATGTCTTTATGTAAACTGCAGTTTCGTTACTGTTTGGTATGAAATAAGACCACCTCCCATCACAAACACACATCTTTACTGAGCTGTAAAACGCAGCTTCATTTGTTAAGAGACTCTGCAGACGTCGCTCTGAGTGACGTTTATCTGCTGCTGCACACTGAATAACTGTGATTACGCCGAGCCAGTGTTCATTTATCCAAGTTTCAAGTACACTTAAACAGTGTTTAATAAATCATCTCAGCATCCTGTGTGAAAAAAAGAGCTCTTTGTTTTCAGGCACGACGTGAGTCTTAAAACTCATTTTATCAGCAGCGTGTAGAAAATACAGGGATTGTTTCGGGTTTGGTGTAAAAAGAAAACTGAATACTGAGGTTTAGATTTCAGATTTGGATGGTAGCTGGAAGCCCATCATTTCTCAGCAGAGGGGACCATATGCTCCGTCCTCGGCCGGTGGAGGAAGACGTCAGCACTGCTGGCACCCTTCGGCCGAGTTTTGTTTTCCCTGCTAGCCGTTAGCAGCCAGCTGGGTCGGTGTTTATCGTCGGAGCTGGAGGAGCCGCTGTTTTAATTACGTGGGCGTCGCTGCTGGTCTGCAGCCGGCTTCATGACGCGGCCTCAGCATCACCTGCGGCGTCTGGATTTCTAGATCAGAGAGTTTCTTTAAAAGCAGATTTGACATGAATAGTTCCTGTTTGACAAAAAAAAAAATATTTTCCACCCTTGTATATCCAACACAACCTGTCACAGAAGCTTTTTTCTTTTCTACGTGCCTCCTGGAAATATCTTACGACACTCTTGAAGTCATAAAGGGCCTCTGAAGGCGGCCCGATCCCATAAAAGCTTCACATCTGGAGTGGGATGGTGGCACGGAGGAGAGCGCTGCAGAGAAACGTTTGGTTTATAATGTCAGCGCTGTATTTCTGCAAGAGGTCAGGAGCGGCGGTTCGCAGGTGGAGGTGCATGTTGAGCACGTTTCTCTCGAGGCCACCCGTCAAAATGACACAGCGGTGACTCGTGAACACACGTGGACTCATTACTCGAGAATTCACACACACACACACACACACACACACACACACACAGTATTTCTGCCGCTGTGTGGAAAGTCTATAAATATCAGCGGTGACACAGTTTCACAGTTTCACAGTCTTTAGCCATTTCCTCACAGCCTGGATGTGTTTGTGTGTCAGAAGATGAACTGTGGTTACTGCACGTTGACACACATCACAACACATGTACAGTCACCAAATGGTCACAAGTTCAATCCCAACAGCGTCAGTCACTTTAGATCATGTTCACCAACTACAACAACATGAAAATATGTTTGTGAAGAAACTTAACGCAGCTCAAATGACTTCTTCTATCAACAAAATGAGAAAATGCTCTGAATCCTGACAACATATTTCATTTGTTTGCTTCACTATCTGGATTTAAAGCAACTAAAACACGATTACACTTTTCTTTCTGCTTTGTTCTGGAGCATAAAGGTTAAATACTGAACACATTGAAAGTGATAGAGACTAATGTGTTTATTGGCACCATGATATTTACTAAAGAGCTTTTCTTGTGACAGGATGATCATTTTTAGCTCCTCTGAAGAAAACAACAAAAAGGGGAACGTGTTCGCTGCACGTCTTTAAAAAACAACTCTTATGTGAAAAGTTAAACTGGCATTGGATGATGCTGGAAAACAACATGACATGAAATCACAGATGGAAACATCACGTCAGGTTTATCGGTGTTATAATGACTTAAAATTAAATTAAAGTGACCTTTAACTTTTCCTGTTTTTGGTACTTTTTGGATTTATTCTCCGTTATTTCTCTTAGTTTTCTGATCTGTTCATTCTTTTTAAATCGATCTTCAGATCAAACCAACAGAACAATTAAAAAAGTCTCATGCAAAAGTTTTACTGAATAGTACTGAATATGAGACCACACAGTCCATTTCTATTTTATTTAGTATTCATCCTTTATTTAAACTCCGACATCACAGAGGAGTGAACTTCATTTACAAAGAAGTCGAGTCGATTACAAAAACAAAGAAAGAAAAACAAAAAAATTAAACCAGCAGAGAAAAGCAACTTCATAATGAAAATAAAAGTTAAACTTTCCAGTCAGTGAAAATAATTATATGAATAAATTAGCATAATTAAGTACAAAATAAAATACAAAGAAAAAGTTCTTTTTGTTTTTTGCAAAAATGGTAGAAAATAAAGATAAAGTAATTAATATGTAAAATAAAGTACAGTTATTTTAAACAACGACAGGCCGAGTTTGGATGGTTTAAAATCAAATTTCTAAAAACATTTATCAGGAAAAGTGAACTGAGGTTAAGATGCTGTACGTTGTTCAAGACGTGATGCTCTTCAAATTAAAAGCACTTTTTCTGAGTTCAGACCAAACTCATCCGACATGAAGCAGTCAGAGCGTCTGATGAAGACAAACAACAGACCGAGGTTACCTGTTTGCTCCCCCACACGCTCACTCAGGTTAATTACTCATCATGCAGCACACCTTAAAATTAAAGCAAGGAAAACATCCTGAAGAGAAACCTCCACAAAGGCCGTAATCAAACACATCTGAGAGGCGAATCTGCAAATCACATTTCTAATTTAGAGAAAGATCCTGCAGACTGGCCGTCAGCCTGCTTGTATTTTTACATTTAGATGGCAAACAGTGATGCAGCTTCAATGTCAAAGCAAAGAAAGTACAGTAAATTTAACTAATATAACCTCCAAATCATCAACAGCCACTTTAAAATGACAGCAGACGAGCTGTTTACTGAGCAGCGACGCCAAAACTGAGCAAAGAAAGACAGAAAAAGAGAAAGTCTGAGGAGGAAGGTCATTTTCTTTTTGGGGGGAAATGTTGTTAAATTTATTTCATATATTTCCAACTGGACCTGCTGCAACGATAACACTGTTCACCAAATCTCCTCTCACACACACACACACACACACACACACGGTGTTTAAAGGTCAAAGTGTTTTATGAATGCTCAGAGAAGCGGTGAGTCACAGAGAGGAGAATTAGTGAGCAAACCTTTGGACAGAGTCACGGTGAAAAAAGTGAAAAGAAAAAGAGCTTAAGAGAAGTTCAGATCAGACTCTAAAGAGTGACACGATGTGCTAAAGGTCGCAGTGAAGAAGAGCAAAGATGCTGTGAACATCCTCGATCTAAATGATGAAGCTGTGTAGAAACATCCACCACATTTACTCCACCTCTCTGACGTCGTTTTCACGAGCTCACGTTTGCTCACAGACGTCAGGACGTGTTTCTGTCGACACGCAGAGAGCAGGACTTTAGTTTGCAGAGGCTTCAAAAGTGAATCAAATATCTTCTCACAACTTTACTGATCAGTTTTTAGTTTTTTCTCAGACTGATGAGCTTTGCTTCGTTACCAGGAAACAAACCGACTCACCTGTCAATCAGGCCCGAACGTCGTTGCCCCGGCAACACACGAAGCACGACACCTTGTTTTCAGACGTCGGCGGTGCTTCACCATCATTCCTGCAGCAGATCACGTAAAGATGGACTGTGCTGTTAAATCATGCCGATGAATTAATCACCGGCTGAGTCAGAAATTACAGGATTCACTCGTCTTCTGCCATCTTTGTCTTTCTGCAAAATCTGTTTTTGTAAGGAAAGAAAGATCTGATTATCAGACAGTAGTTTGAAGGTGAAACTGTTGAACCTCTGCATCTTTTTCAGGAGCTCTGACTGAGAACTTAAAGCTCTCAAAGAAACCGTTGAACGTGTTGCTGCCTCACTGAGAGTCGGACGATCATTGTGTTAAATTTCGTGCACAGTCTGCAAAGAACAAGAAAGCTGCTGCGTCAAAAGAGGCACAAACCTCGATGAGATGTTTTTTATTTGTTGGCAGGCTCTAACCCGCCTCTCTGTGTTTGGCAGCGAAACACGTGTCGACTCGTGGGTCAAAGCGTGTCCTACATTCGAAGCTGACAGGTGAGCCCAAGTCGTGCTGGGAAACGTGTTTCTGTCTGCGTTTTGTCGACACTGTCCAGATCGCTGAATGACAAAACCTGTGCCAATTAACTAAAACTGGCACAGACTTACAGGCTATTTCTGTGCTGGCTTCCTGTCAGCAGAGCCGAGCCAACAAAGCTGAATCCTGAGCAGCTTCGTAACGATTGGCCCAGAGGTGCACGGAGGATCTTCACCTGGCTTATTATTTATTCTGTTTACAGCAGACAAAAGCTAAACCGAGTGAATAAACCTCAAAAGAATATAAAGAAAGTGAGCAGCAGACAGAGCTGCAATGCAACCTGCAGCCGAACTCTTCAGGGTTCAAACAGGAAGCTGCTCCTACACAATAAGACCAACATTTTTACACACACAACATTTCTCTGCATTTTTATTTACTGTTAAACACACCACATCCTGTTTGGCTGCAGGTGAGATCACAAACAGTCTCTTCATTGTACTTACAAATAACAACGATTTCCATGTAGCGTGCAGGTGAACTTTTCACTTTTTCTCTGAATCAATCATGTTTGCATCAGATATTTTTGCAAAACATGCATCTTTGTCTTTTTTAAAATGTTTGACAAGATAATAAAAACACAGTAAAATAATTCAATTTGAGCAGGTAGATAGTTTTCTTCTACAAAATCTGTAACTGACCTGATATTTCCAGTGTTACAGAAACAGCTCCAGTTTACGGTTAAAGGTGAATGTTGGACTTTTATGTGAGCTGTAATCTTCTCTCTTCCGTGTGCATGCGTCTAAAGTCTGCAACCATTTCTGTGTAAAAGCCTTTTTAGCTGCGACCAACAGCACATTTATTCAGTGAATCCAAAGACGTGGTCTTACTGTCCGAAGATTTAAAAACGTCCTGCAGGGCTCCACGTTCATCTTTCCAGAAATCTGCAGTAAAACATGATGGTGGTTTTCCACAGTTTCTCCAGCATACTGAGAGATTAGCATCAAACTGTGACTTCTGAACGGGCGCCATAAAGGACTTTATCAAGGTTTTCCAGCAAAACTCCCTCCAGGTGTTTGAACCGGGACACGTCCACTGATTCTGATTCCTCAGATACGCTTATCTGACGCGACACCTCACGTTTTAGATCGAGGTTCACTTCAGAAGAACGTCACAGTCTGGATGTAAAACTCATGATTCACTTCACATAATAAACACAACATATGTGAAGGAAATATAGTTCAGTGCTTCATCGCTCTTTACACGACATGATGATGATGATGAGAAAACTGAAATCAACACATTTTTCCATTTCTAGCACAATTAAAAGACTGCAGATTAAATTCTATTAGTATTAGTATGCTGAATCTTTTTAATACATATATTCTTTATTAAAAAACATGTTTTATGCAAAGTATGTAATTTTGTCCTTCAAGAGATGAGATTTGCAACTTAAAGAGGTAAAAGATGATCATGAAAAAATAAATATGCAAAGAAGAAGATGCAAAAACAATCTGTTTACCTTGTAAACATGAAAGTGTAACTGAGAAATGTGCAGACAAACATCAGTTTCTGCTTGCAGAGGTTCGTGCAGCTGCTTTCTGTCACGTGTCTTCCAACAACTTTAATGTTAATTACTCTTAATTTCTCAGCCTATAAATAACTCAGCACACTTCTTTTCCAGGCAGGAAGCAAACACACAAAGTGTTAACTCGAGTGCATCAGTCAGTGGCCTTCTTTTGAATTCAGGTTGTGAAATTTGAAACATGTTTCTGTTTCTAATTTCAGTCTGTTATAAAACGACTTCATTGCTGAGTCAAGCGTTACTACATATTTACCTGTCATTATAAAACATTTTGGCTTTGTGCCATCAAAGCCTTCAAAAACACACTTTATGCACGACCTGTTTTATCACAGACAGATGAAGATACACTGAGCCTTCACTTACAACAGACAGGTCAAAAATGAAGGGAAAAGTGATGGTGAAAGAACAGAAAAGAAAGAAAAGATCATCGAAACGCTGTTTTACACACAGGCCTGCGCTCCAGTAAAGACATCATGTTTGACTGAATTACTTTTAGTGTTAAAATGCCCGTCGTGACAAGTCTCCTAGAAATGATGTTTTGAAGGAAACACGATGCCGCTCAGGTTTTTCATCATAATGAGGAAACTCCAGTGTCATTAATCCTTTTTATGGCTCCGTTTCTGCACTCACTGCAACATTTACCCCGATAAAAGAGTGAAAAGTGCATTTTTATTCTGAGAAAGAATTAATTGCATGTTAACTGCTCTTAAAGTAAACGATAAGGATTGATTTTGAGGCAAGAGAAAAGCATGTCAGCCTTTATTAGTGACTCCTGCACTCACTGCATGCGATGCACATTTACAAAAACATTTCGAGTTCTTCCATGAAGGCGCCAAACCAATAAAGTTTATCATTATAATTATGACCATTGAAATGACTCCTGTGGCATCTTTTCTTTTTTTTACCTGCCGGGAAACAAACGCAGGAAGGTGTCACCGGTAAATCAATGATTGGTCATCTTCTGATGCTTCTGTTTGATATTTGAAGAGTGGCCAGAGATTTTAAAGGTCACATGTTTCTCATGTCTGACCCACATTCAGTCAGCCATTATGAAGGTATGACAATGACTTAATGACTAACTGGGTCGCTGTTACAGCAGGTTTAACTTCCCCGGTGTGACTCACGATGATCTGCTGATGATCTGCGCTGTTTGTTCACCATGATGCCCGAACACAGTTTAGTTTAGTCCTCGTTTAGTTTTATCCTTCCTCATTGATGATTGATTGTGTATCATTGTGAAATAAAAAATCACCTGATGATGATCGAGATAAAGAGTCGGAGCATCAACAGCATCATAAAGCTTCATCGTCGGGGAAACAGGAATATCTTTATCAAACATTTTACTCATTTATCCAGCAGATGTTGAGATGAAAGCACAGTAAGATTCATCTTTTGGGGAACATGAATGTTTTTGGAAAAAACTAAATGATATTGATAAAGAATATTGATAAAATAGATGTTAGTTTGTGTTTTCATCCTCCTTTCAAGTCCACATTTTTCTCACTTTCATCCTCTCCTCATGCGTTGGTCTCCATGGAAACCAAGCGAGGAGAGAGGAAGTAAGGAAGTATGTTTCTGGAGGAACTTCACATCCTTTCGTCTTTAGTGTCCTGAAGCTTCGTCTGCTTCTGATCAGTCACTTGAAGACATTTTGTGTTAGCTGTCGAACAAACTGCGATTCTTCTGTGTCCTGCTGACACGCAGCACAGCGCCTTTATGTTAAAGATTCATCACCTGTGTGTGTATTTACTGATATTCTCGTTGTCAATTCATTATTCAATACGCTGTAACAGGATTATGGTGTCTTCTGAACAGTGGAAATTATTTATCAGGCTAAATGTTTCAGGGGAAATTAAAATGAGGATCAGTGATGGAAAAAGAGTTTGACCAACTTTAACTGCGTGCATATAAATGTTGAACAAAAAATAACATCATGAAAAGAAAAATCTCTCCAATAAATGAAGGAAGTTGTTTGTTGTTCACACCTCCACTGATGTGATGGATCAGATCAGTCCAATCAGAATAACTGATATCCAACGAGGGCCCTTCCTCACTTCTTCACAACCTTTGGGACGGACCTGAAGGACTTGAAGGTGCGAGGAAACATGAAATTAGAGTCTGGAGATGCAGCGGAGTTGCACGCTAACTGCATGTTAGCAAAGTTAAAAATCATTTGTTTTCTGAAACGTGGCTGCGTTTTGCAGCTTTGGGCCTCCGTACGTGCAGCACAGAAAGTTTATATGTGAGCTTTTTGACGGACTGATGTTTGATTTAACGTCCGTCCTTCAGCTCACAGAGGACACGCTAACTTTTATTTTATTTATTTCTTTTCCAGGCAGCGATGCATAGTTAATTTCAAAGTCAAGCAGCTGAAGGTCAGCGTTAAATGGCTGCACTTTTTTAAGGGCACCTAGTGTAAAGCTCAGTGTTGGTTACAGTTTAAACCAAGCTGAAAAAACATCAGGCCACTGGGGAAGAGGTCACTGAAGGTCACAGTCAGCTCATTTATCGTTTTAAAGTAGAAACTAATCTACATCCGTCAACGTGTTTCATAATCGTCATCGTCCTGTTGTTGAGACGTCAGAGGTCAGAGAGCTTGTTGCCATGACGACAACCTCATCTCAATGTCAGCAAGAGAAAAGGGAGGACCTCAGGAAGAGAAAGGACCCAAACACGTTGATTTTTAAGGCTTATAGATGCATTTTATCACCTTTCACACCTGTCTCAGCTGTAAAATAGTTTACTTTTATTTTTAATATACTGTGATCTGTTCTTATATTTTAAACTTTGCATTACTTTATGTTTAGTATTTTGAGATTGTCACGAGTCTGACTGCTGCTTCGAATCTTGAATCTAATTTGATGGGACCTGAAGTGACATCAGCAGGGAAAAGTTAAAGGTGAAAATGTGATAATTGCAGTGACACCTGTGCCAGAAGCTCTCAGAGACAATGGAGGCAGATTATGACTCAGCTGATACTCGGATTATAAAAGGGATTAACAGTAAAGTTTTAATGACACATTCATGTTTCATCATGGTTTCAGTGATGAACTCGGCTTTTCCACCAGCACATCATCACAGTCATCACACTTCATGTCGCTTTGCACAAACCAAGAAACTTTACGCTCTCTGGTGCTAAATTTAGATGGTGAAACATCTTTCCTGCTGAACTTCCTGTTGACTGGTGCAGATTTTAGCATCATTTTCTTTCCTCACACAACAAAATTGTGTCATTAAGGGAGAAGATAAAAGCTCAGTCAGTGAAGGAGGGAGAAGACACGGCAGCTTCTGTTTGTTTCTTTCTTTTAGCTGTTTTTCCTGGCTTCGACTTTTGTTTGGAAACCTTTTGTTAATAAACGCCGTCTTTTTTGCTTTTACAGTCTCTTTCACTTCTCTCTTTAAATGAGGGCAGCGCTACAGAGGCAAAAGAATCCAGTTAAATACAAAAGAAATAAATATCTGCTGACTTTTTACGCAGCATTTCTCCTCCAAAATACCAAATAAGTTTTTTTTTTGTTTATTTATTTTCTCTTACTGGACTTTTATCACAGTTTTTTTTCTTCGGAGGGAGTTTGACCTCTGACTGCAAACATCTGTAGCATCACTTTGCAGGATGAATTTGAAGCAAGCACACACACACACACACACACACACACACACACACACACACACACACACACACACACACACTCACACACTGAGCTGAGACAGGAAGCTTGTGCCTCCCCCTGCTGACCCTTTTGGTGAAATGTTACTGGGAAAGTAGGTGACAGTCATTCAGAAATATACAGAGAGTGTGTGTGTGTGTGTGTGTGTGTGTGTGTGTGTTTACCATGAAATATAAATACATATAAAAGATGCAAAATACACAAAAACAAACTCAACAAACCTTCTGAATTCAAACTTCATGTGCATGAGTTAGGGTGCATGTTTTTAAAGTGTGTGTTTGTGTCAGGAAGCTTTGACACAAGATGAACAACAGCTGTGCTTCACACACACACACACACACACACTCTCAGTATGTATTTCATATAACAGACCTGCGAGAGACTCAGTTCAGCAGGAAAGAGAGAAATTTAAGAGGCGCAGCTGAAGAAAGACGAAGGAATAATAAGTCAGGCGACCTCAGGCGTGCACACGTGTACACGCCGCCTGCAGAGGTCAAAGCGTGTGATTGACAGCGGCAGGTTTCCAACATGTGAGCGTCACCCGTGTGAGAAACGCTGCAGCTGCATTAAATAATAGAAGCGTGATGAGAGTTCATCTGCCCGACAGCTTACGTGAAGAAGTGTTGCATGAAATGTCACTTAAATTACACACGTTTTTTTTTTTTCTGATTCCTCCGCTTGATTGTCACACGTGTTCTCGTTAACATGTCGTCTTTCACACGCTAAGAGGTCAAAACTAATAAAGATCTTGTAAAGTCGTTTTCTTTGACATGATGGTCAAATAAAGTCACCAAAGAGCAAAAACACAAACAGCTTTTCAGATTAGTTATGTCATTTTCTACACAATAAAACATTGATTGCGCAGTGAAATAAAAATTTAATTTATTGTTTATTAATTTTGTCTCAGGAAACTTTATCATTCTTTAAGATGACTCTCATAAGTTTGTATTTTTGTTTGTCTGCAGCCATGTTTGAATGTTTTTTCTCACCAAACCATGAAATCATGAAAACACTCACAGTCACTGCAAACTTTAAATGCCCGTCCTCTTTAATCAGCGATAAATAAAACATTTTGTAAGATTTCTTACAAGAAGTGTTGTTATAAAAATACCAAAACTGTGATGATACGTGCCAAATGATCCTGAGACATTCAACATTTATTCTTATTTAAGAGCAGTGATCAGATAATTATCAGATAATTAAAGATCACTGAGACAGTTTGAAACATTTCTAATGAAAAACTTTGTTGTTTGGTGTCTGACAGGAAATCTTCACTGTGTTTGATAAATGGTTCATTCACAGCGTTGAGCCGCAGACGATGTTTTAAAAACTTTGTCCTCACCTGGATTTTCATGTGTTCATCTCTTTTATTCAGACCGCTGTTTTCTCAGATGTACTCTAAAGATCGATTAGCACCACAGAAGAGATGAAAAATATATGTGGTTCTATAGAAAAGAGAGCCGAGCCCAAACAGAAGATCAGGCAGCAGCTTCAAAAAGAGCAGCGCTCCGAATCTCTGCAGTCAATATCAGCAATCAGACTTCATTACGGTCACAGCGTGGTGCCAAGAGCAAAGCAAGGAGTCCTTTCTGGGCTGTTTTTCCACTCGCCGCTGTAGTTGAATGTTTTCTGCTTTGTGCTCTGCCTTTATTATGGCTTCATGATCAGATTTCAGTGTGCAGTGTTTTCTGCGTTGTGTGAGAAGTCGGTGTGAAATGTCATGTAAGAACTTTTTGATTTGATTTAAGAGCCTCTCAGGTTTGTAATGTGTGAGCAGACGTGAGGCTCGCTGTTGTGTAACTCTCTTTAACATTTCTGTTGTGTTCACATGTTTGTCAGGCTGATGAATATATAATTATACGCAGCTTATTTTTAGAGGGGCAGGAAGTGTCGAGCATTGCGACACCACAGAGCTCCTAACCTGAGAAAGCTCCTTCTTACATGGAAAACACTCAGAAAACATCTGGAAGAACCGGTAATCTCCATCCAGACATAATGACAGTTTTAATTGGTACCAACACACCTTAAAACATTTAACTCTCTGTGAGCCGTGCAATACAAAAAACACACACATTTAAATCTGAGTCATTTAATATGAGAATGAATCTTAATGTTCATCTGCAGCTTTCACTTTTTGTTTTCTGAGCTCTAAACTCGTATTCAACCTAAAATCAAGCACAAATTTCAGTAAGATTCACCTCATCTAACGTGGTGTGAATGAAAAGAGAAAACCAGGACATGAATCATTATTTCTGCCAGAGGAGGTGAATGTCTCAGGTGAGAAGAGGAAGATGACGACAAAAGAGGTGATTTTCTCTTTTTGCTTTAAACGTCATCTCTCATTTGACATCAAATGTCAGTTCACAGAAAGCTTCATGACTGAAATAATAACCTAAGTTAAACTTTTAGTTTTAGTTTCCTCCTGCATCATCTGGGGAAAATCCCATAATGAGACACTTCATGGAAACATCTGTATGTACGTAAAACATCATTCAGGTTCAGGTTTGGAAAGAAGAGTGATTCTGGCTCATAAAAAGTGAAGGTTTTGTGCTGATCCTCCACCATGAGCTCCATCACTTTCACTTTCCTCTCTAAAATAGAAACAACAGAAGCAGCATCACCTCTGGCGCTGGTGGTGGATGTTGGTGGTGGATGTAAATGTTGAGGTGCAGAGGGGTCTGATATGGAGGTAGTTCTCGAGGTTATGAAGCAACGTCGCCTAACTCGACCTCACAAACGCTCCAGTGGCCAAACAGGAGAAAAATCTCGTCAGTAAAATGCAGTTTAATCTTAAAACTCTTTAAAACCGACGGGAGCGCCGGCGCTCCCAACTTCACCTCCGTTTTAAAAGCCGGTAGAATGGCAACCAAATAAGATAATAATAATTATAACATAATAAAATAAATATAATTCATTTTGCATATAAAACCGGAGGAGTTGTTCTTTCATATCACGTGTTCAACATGTCCCGGAGCTTTTTCAGTCCTCTAATGTGTTTGCATTAATAC
>JBAJHX010000096.1:1277103-1298767 GCA_037176925.1 Amniataba percoides
AAGCAGGGTGTGGTTTGGGAGAACTTCAGTTTATGTGGAAGGTGTTTCTGAGTCGCTGGTGTTGGTTTAGTTTAGTTGAGTTTGTCTTTAGTTCCTTCGTCCTCACAGTGCAGCCTCTGCCTTTTCCTGACAAACTTGTTTTCACTTCATTGCCCCGATTTTGTTTTCTGATCAATAAATTTAAATCACTGTGGCAATAATCATCTCTCACTCTTCAGCCCTCCTAACATCAGTTGTGACTTCCTGGCACCTGCTGGGACGTCACAGTGAACCTCAAATGAAGCAGCTGGTAAACATCTACTGAACATCAGCTCATGAACGTGACTGATTTTAGCCTTTAGCTGCTAACCTGGGTGCACAGGTTTGTTTTGTTTCGGTGCAGCTTTCTGATGGAAAACAGAATAATTTTCTCTTTTCTCTGATACAACTTCAAAACCTAACCTGCAGCTTTTAAAATCTCTGTGAAAGTTGACCGTTTCATACTTTGACCTCACGTGAAATGTGGATTAATTTATGTGGATTAAAATCTGACTTATCTTTTCTCCTTAAACACAGAGACACTCATTTACAGCAGGACTTCACTTCATCAGTTTATCTGAACTTCACATGTTGTAGTTTTCTCTGACATGGCTGATATTAATACCCATAAAACCTTTAGCTTTATTAACACGAAGGATCTGAGCTCACTCGTCTCTTCTCGTCTCTTCGTGTTCAGCCGAGTTTGAGTATTTCGACCTGTCAGTATGAAATGTTTTCTTCAACATGTCTGTGTGAATGCAGGAGAGTTTCTGAACAGAGTTCAGCATTAACAAGCCGAGTGTGTGAAGCTTAAAAAAATGAATGGAGATGTGTCTCTGTTTTTTTTTCCTGGTCATATATTTTGGATATCTCGGGAAATACTTGGTGTTCAAAACATTTTTTATCCGCTGTGGGACAATAAAAACAGTTTATCTAATCTAATCTGCTTCACCTCACCTAATCTGCCCTGTGCTGCTTCGTGCTGTTTTACATGAGTGTGTGTGTGTGTGTGTGTGTTCATAAGTCACCATGGTCAAACATCTCCATGTCACCGAGTGGTCGGAGGGCTCTTCAGTTTTGTGACGGCTGTTTGTTTTTGTGTTTTCTCGTAGTAAAATTAGCCTCGTTTTGTTGATGTTGTTGTTTCAGGAGGCTGGAGACGACGTCTGTTCGTGCTCTGCAGTTATCGACTTCAGATGAAAGTCAGATCTCTTCTGTCTGTGTTAACACCAAAGTTGGGTTTTCTCACTGCTGTATCTGTAATTATAATATGAATAAATACGAATACAATCATTTTTCATGTTAATGTTCTTTTCTTGTAAACTTTTTAAGACCTAATATGTAAAAAAGTACTGAAAAACTCTTCTCTTTGATGTGAAGGAGACTTGGACATTTAATGAAGGTGAAAAAAATGCAGAAATTAGAAAATTATACTCATGAAGATATTGTCATGTTGTGTTAAATGGCACATTAATTTTTTTTCCCCCAGAGTTTAAACATTTAGTTGCACTAATTGAATCTGTTAATTTCATTTTTACAGCTCTCATCTTCATATTTTGGGACTTCTCTTCATTTTATCGTGACGTTTTAACATCCTCCTCCTCCGTTCACTCCTTCAGTTATAAAGAGAAATGTCCTCTCTTATTGCACCAAACAAGGAAATATTTCATGTCATGTTTCATGGTCAGCACCTTTTCCTCAGGCAGGTCAAACTCCTGCTCGATCTCCAATGAAAACACTTTTGGATATGAAGTCTGATATGAAGTATTAATGAATAGAAATCAGTCCATCATCAATCATCAGTTCAAAATCATGTTTACAAGAAATCCTCATTAAACTGGGAAAACTCACGACGAAGTGATAAAAATGTGCTGTGTGTTTGTTCGAGCTGCTAAAGAGAGAGAGAGAGATGTGTTTGTGATGAAAAACACAACACAAAATTACAATATTCCCCATAAATTCATTGATGTGTGCTGATTTTACAGTGAACTCTGGACCAGAATATTTCTGATATTAGTGGTTTCAGCAGTAATTAAAGTCAAACATGTCATTGTTGAATTAATAATTAATTTTTTTTTCATTTGTCCTTTTGTATTTTACAGTTTTGTGAAATAAAATCAGTGAATCTCTGTAACAGCTTCTTTTTTTCATTTTATTTTTATCTCCGTGGTACGAATGTGCAGAGTTTCTCCTCTTGATGAGTATTTGCTCTGGATTTCATCACTGTTTGCCTCTTTAGATACTGCGGTCGCTTGAACATTTCTTATCACTTAAACAAACTATAAAAATAATAAAGAACAAATCAGTGTAAAATTCAAACTTTGAAAGTTTTTGGTTGATTTTTTTCCACGCTCAGCTCACAGATCCTGACACTACTTCAGTTCTTTGCTTTATTTTAATGGCTCAAGCTTTAATTTGAATGGATGTGAAATAGTTTCCACATGTTGGCACATGAAGATTCGTCTTCTCATCCTCGTCTCCTCTTTTCAAGGTTATCCTGTGTTGCTCAGGGTAAAGCAGCAGGGCTTTGTCAGTTGCATGTTTCTTACATAAGAGCGACACCTCAGCGGCGCTCTTATGTAAGAAACATATCATCGAGCGGGCCCAATGAATTTTCTCTGAGGTGTTTCATCCAGCAGGGGAGCAGCTTCAGACAGCAGAGAGAGTCCCAGCACACGAGAACATTCACGACCCGGTTTGTCTCGCTTAAAAAAAGAAAAACACGAGTTGTTATCATGGAGGAAGCAGACAGATGGCTCTGACAACTGGCAGACAGACACACACAAAAAAAAAAAAGAAATAAAGAAAAGCAAGAAAGGAGCAATGAAAGAAAGAAGGAAGAAAAGAAGGAAGAGCCGGACAGACAGCCAGACTGACGGAGCGAACGCCAGGGGGGTGTGAGGCTCGCAGATAAAAACCCACTGGACACTGTGACTTGGATGAGTAGGAGGTTTTCTCTCTGCCCCCCCCCTCCCTGTATCCCTCCCTATCTCGCTCCCCCGGCCTCCTCTAAGCCCCTGCAGCTACACGCTTGCTTGCAGAGACCATCTGGGAGAGGGGGGATTGTTTCTGCAGAGGGACCCTCGGTGCCAGCTTCCTACACGGACTGATCTGGGGGCTTTGGAAAGCCCAGCTCCCCAGCTTCAAACACAATAAACAGAAAGGATGAATGTATGCCATTGTACTGTATCTCAGGGGGGTTTGGGGGGGGGCAGAGAGAGCGCGGGGGTTTGAGAGCTGGATGATAGCAGAGACACCGAGGAGACGCTGAGTGACAGCTGCACTAAAACTGGTCTGTGTGCACGTAAAGATGTGAAATATAATCGTTGCATAAACGTCTCCTCATGATTTTATTATAAAGAGCAACAATCTACATTTCTGAGTGTCAGATATCTCAAAGTCCTTTTATATTTGCAGCAATGTGATCTGAACTGGTTATCTGGTGTATCAGGCACTTTCTGCTTTTGTATTTTCTGCCACAAACATGCACATTAAATTAGATTTAACAGTTTTATTTGTCTTTTCCTCATCGCAATTCTCTACAGTGTGCTTTCCTGGCAGTTTTGCATTAAAAGCAGCAGATTTAAAGGCCGAAGTCTCTGCAGCGTCTCTGCTTCTGCCCACTGTGGCGTCAACAATTTGCAGAAGTGTGTCAGCCTTAATTTGGCCTCTTGGTTTGGTTTGACTCAGTTCAGTTTAATGACAAATCAGCGACACGGTTTTCATGAATCTGTGCAGCTCTCGCCTTTCGAGAGAAGATGTCAACCTCATCGCTGTCAGATATAAACAAGAAGAGTCAGAGCGTTTCCAAAGACGAGTGAATGTGTGAGCTTCACTCTGTGCAGGGATCATCACAAAAACCTGCTCTGGTTTTATAATAATCGAGGATTTCGCTTTGTAATTTGTGCAAAAGAGAATTGAATCGAATTAAACTGAAGCGACTCGAGGAAGCAAAAACAGATGAGATGGATTTCTGGGATTTTTATCAGAATTATAAATGTGATGATCTAAATGACAGATGGACCAATATATTCGATATGTAAGAACTTTTCATTGTTCTTATTCTCTAAACGGCTCGCAGATCAAACACACTACGCTGCGTGTTGAACGTCAGGTCGTTTGTCTTGTTCATTACTGACAGGAAACGTCCAGGAAAGCTGGTCGGTTTCACAGGACGTCATCACGAGGCCGCAGAGGAAACACGGCTGATTTCTGCGGCCGGCTGATAAAGCTGCAGGTGAGTCGTCTCCGGCTGATACCGAGGCTGCTCACCTGCATCCTGATGGGAGACTGAGCCCGGTGGCGACGAGCATTTATCGTTTTTTTGGAGGTGGGATGTTTTCAGAGAGGTGTGGAGGAGATGAAGCCTTTAAATCTGAGCACATCTCACGCTTACAGTCAGGTGGAGGTTTGATAAATGGAGTCAGTCTGACCTCTGCTGTGTATGTGGTGTAATAACACGTGAACGTCTGCAGAGTTTATCAGCCACAAACTCCAAAAAACAAACTTAAAATGCATCGTGAACTTCTGCAGTTTATCAGCCACAAACTCCTTAAAATGCATCATGTCAACACTGTTTTACACTTGATCAAATCTGCACATGCACTGCAAACAGTATCATCCTTTATATTAACTTCAGTGGTATATTTGATTTTATTACTTTAGTTTATCTTTAGATATTTTATATTTATTATTTATATATTGTTATGTCCTATCTTTATTTTTCTTAATTTTTTTATTAATCTTTTTTCTTGTTTTTTGCTTGTGAGGAACTATTTTAGATTATTGTTTAAGGGAGCCTGTGGCTTAAAGGACATGTACAAATGGTAATAATTCTTGAATCTTGATTCTTAAGCAGAACTGTAAATATATATATAGAAAGAAAATTAATATTAACAGTGACGGTGAGAGAAATTAAATTTCATGAAAAATCTCATTTTTATTGGTGCTTCTGGCCCTTTAAGAATCTCACCGACGTCACGGCTACAAACAGGAAGCAGGAAGTAGCCGAGCAGCTTTAGCATGCTATCACTCTGCAGCTCTGCAGTCCGTCTTTTCTCTCCGCTGTTCACCTGTACGCGCTCCTCTCAGACAAACACAGGTGAGAACAGCTGCAGAACAGACACAGCGACACCTCGAGGGTTTGATACCGACTCAGCTGTTAGCTGTCGGTGCTAAAGCTAGCCTCTGCACTGTTAGCCTGCATGCTAACTCTGCTAACTGCCCCTCAGGCAGGTGAGTCAGTGTGAAACATAATTCTGACATCTATGAAGGATGTGTGACTGTATTAATAAATACATGATGATCTGTAGACAGTAGCAGGTAAGGTGACAGGTAGTTGGTAATAATCTTGCAAAATTAGAGGATATTTATTTTGTATTTAGTTTGAAATGAGAACAAAGGAATGTAGTGAAGATGTAGTATTACATGTAGTGAACTGCACATTATTATAATAATGTTGTAAACAATAAAAAATCCCCACAATAACACACAAACTCACATTTAGATGGAGATGCACACATTTTAGAGGAAAAAAACACAGAAAGAAAAGGAAAAATGCAGAAAACATACAGAAAAATAATACAAAAATGCAGAAAAATCCCCAAAATAACAAGAAAAGTCCCAGAAATATGCAGAAAAATTACCGTAAAATACAGAAAATACAGAATACACAGAAAAAATATTTTTTGAGGATGTGTGATTTTAGATTTTTCTTGAAATTCGGGTGGTAATACTGTGAATGATGCAGACTTTCATCAGCAGAGGCTCAATCTTTTATGTGTTGACAGAGAAGAACAGAGACTGAACAGACGTTTCTTGAAATGAAAAACGTTAAACGAGGTGTGTATTTAAACAGTGTGTACCTGTTGTTTCTGCAGAAGATGAACGGGAGTGGTGACAACGTAAAGCCTGCGAGCTGCACCATCAAACCTCCAGTCTACCTGCAGATCGGAGACGTCAAATCAGAGGCGTCTCACTCCGGAGTTTGTGTCGTCGACGTCACGCTGCCCTTTGGAAAAACTGTCAATGTGAGAAAAACTCATTTCATTAAAAACACGACACCAAATATTCAATTTTATCACAAAAGGCTTTTAATTTTTTATCATCTTCTTCTGTTTGCCTGCAGACAAACTGTTATTAACAAACCAGAGTTTTCTCAAATATCAACATTTCATTATTAAGTGATGAATTTGTATGAGGAGACTAGTTTGCACTGCACACATTTAATTATTCAAACATCAACCCTTCAGAATAGATGAGCAATGATGAAATAATTTGGTCCTCATCACCGTAACGTCTTCTGCTTTCGACTAACTCTTGATTCAGGTTAGACTTTTTGCTGTTGATCAATTATTGTGTTTGTTATTTCTTAAAACACATAAAAATATTACATTTTATTGGTTTACGCTCTGAACCAAGAACATATAACTGGTATACTGTTATTCTGCAGCACATCACCAAAGAAATGTATGTGATCTCTTCAGAGTTAGATTTTCTGCAGATTAAATAAATTCTCAAAGCTGCATTTCCCATCGTCCGTGTTCCTGGTGTCTCCCTGCAGCAGCAAAGCAGAAAACACACACACACGCAAACAAAACATTAGTTTAAATATGAAGCTGTGTTCCTGTTTTCAGAGAGACTTCAAACATTTTGGGCATTGACCTACTTTTTAGCGTTTAGTCCTAATTAAAAATCGTTTTTAATGCAGAGTGGCTGCTCATTAGCTCAGAGCTTCAAAGGCGCCTGCCTGGAGGAAGCGAATGCACGAAGGAATTATCTGCAGCGAGTGTTTTGATGGTTCTGTCTTTAGCTTTAAGTGTTAATGCTGTGATCTGGAAGACTCTGTGTTTCTTAAACAATAGCTTCAGACCCACCATGGGCTGAAGGCATGTTTCTTCTGTGGAGGAATGATTTAATGTGCAAGACTGTTTTTAAGTTTCGCTTCGTCAGCAGGTCACCAGAAAACTTCATTTCCTTATTTCAGCCCTGCAATATAATCTCATTTTAAATGGGGTTTAGTGTTAAAAAGCACAAGGAAGTCAAGTGTGACAAATTATAGATCAATTCTGAATGAACTTCAAAATGAACAACATCTGCCCAAGATACAAACTAAATATGGAAAAAAAGCAGTTGAATACACCTAAAACAGACAGAAATAATACAGAAATACAGAAAATACAGAAAAATAAAAACACAGGCAAGAAAGTACAAAAAATACCAAAATATGCAGAAAAAAAACAAAACAAATACAGAAGATTGTTGAAAAATAAAGAATAAGCACACAATACATAAAATTGCATAAACTGCAAAAAAACAAGAAAAATAAATAAGAATAGAGACTAAACACAACAATTTATAAAAATGACAAAATAAACAAATATAAAATATGGAAAATACTGAAAAAATGTATAAAAATACAAAAGAATAAACAGAAATTATATAAAAAATACAGAGTAAAACACAGAAAAATGTATAAAAAATGAGTGATGAGTGACTCACGGTCTCGGTGTCTTTCAGGTTGAAGAAATCACCTTTAAAAATTACTACACCGCCTACGTGACGGTGCGTCTGTTGAGGAGGGGCCCCGGGCAGGAGGCCCCCGCCAAGTGGAGCACCGCCCTGAGAGACCTGCCCCTGATGGTGAACCCCCACACGGAGGGGGGCTCGCAGGACTACTTCTCCATCCACAGGTCGCAGGTGTGTCTCCTCTCTGATTTCTAGTGAGGTCGCAGCAAATATTGTGTCTATAAAATCAGCATTTACGTCGTAATGGTTTTTACACTCAGACGTCATTATCAATATTATAATGTCTTTAAATAATGAGAGAGGGACATCCACAGATTATTGATTATCAGTCAGAGGTTTGTCTTGCTCAGGATGAACCGTTCATGGAGTCTGATACAAGCTGAGGATCGAAGCAGGAGCTCTGTTATTAGTGATCGATCATCTGAAGGTGACAGATATGAGGACTTAGAAAAGAAGTGTGACGTACTGGTGAGTGTCGGCTGTGCTCACATGTGCTTTTTCCCTCTAAAGTGAGTGAAAATGAACAAAATGGCAGCAAACTGAAGAGCTGATGTTTTTTTTCGGTGCTCTCAGCCAGCAGAAACGATGCTGGCTCTCCCTGAATGTTTTTATTTCTCAGCCAACTTCGTCAAAGTGACTGCAGCTGAACTTCACATCAGATCTGTAAAACCGGCAGATCCCAGCGGGCGTAAAACTCACAGCGCCTGCCGGAGCTCGGCGCCGTTTATTCTGCGTTGGAGGCGAGCCAGCCGAGAGGCTCGATCAGCGGCGTGATGTCGACGAGCGGAGACAATCCAAACAGAGCCGTTTCTCATTTCTCGTATTTATTTCTTGTTTGTTCTCGACGTAAATAGAGCCAGATGGTAAATGGAGATTTAATTTTATTTCAGATGGTGCTCCAAGACTGACTGTTTAAAGGGTAATTGTGGTTGTGTGAATAATGTGTGTTCACTGTTTGTGGGTTATTGTTTGTTACGTTCAGCCTTAAGGGACGTTCAGAGCAGCACTTCCTGTACGGAGACCTGAAACTCTGCAGGACCAAGACAGGAGCTCGAAACATTATTTTAAGAGTTATTTCTCTGGGAAAAAAGCTTCGTCTTTACACAACTTTAAACAGAAGAAAACTTTAAATTCAGACATTGAACTTCTGCATCTGTGGCCTGTTCAGCTATTTTAATGTGATCACACACAAGCAGCAGCTCTCAGGCCAAAATACAGAAAGACTGTTTGCAATATGATTAAAATCAGAAGTGTTTTGATGATTCTCGAGTCTTCTTCACGTTGCTGTAGTGAAAATAAACCACCTGCATTCACGAGAGCTGTTCTAACTTTTCATATTTGACTCTTTAACGGAGGTTTCTGATTAAAAATTAAGGTTAAGATGAAGTTCAGATTGTGTTTCGGTTTGTGTTGTTGGTGCAGATGCAGGTGGAGCCGGATCACGTGGTGTCTGTGAGGATGATCCTGAGACAGCCGTCGTCTGCGTGGCTCACCTTCAGCCTGGAAGAGATTAAAATTTATCCCCACATGGAGCCGGTGAGTTTGTTTGTTTTACAGATTCAGAGCTTTTCAAAGTAAACCAACGTTAATCTCAAACTGAATGAGACAACAAAGGAAGAATAATGTGCTTATTATTAAAATATCACTGTGGGTGGAGGAAGTTACTGAAAAAGGAAACTGCTCCCCCAGTTTTTATGTCCTGCGTGATGTTATAGGTTTGATTTGTTGTCTCTTTATGCTCCTGGTTTTTCTTTTAGTTTTGGCGACTCTGCTACTCGACCGATAAACAAGTTCTCCAAAGAAACTGGAAGTTAGTTTGACAGCTGGTTATTGGACATGTTGAGTCAGCACCAAACACGGAGGTGAACTTTCAGGCTGTCCAAACATTTTCCACCTCCTGAGTAAAAACAACGATCTCTTCACATTAACTGCAGATATTTTCCAGTCCAGCATCCTTCAAATCGAGCCCTGTGTGTGTTTTTTTAGCAGAAAGGCTTCGACATTTTGCTGTTTCACTGCAAGTTTAATCTCACAAAATGTCCCTGAAGATGTTTGCTGTTCTTTCTGTACAGCAGGTGGTTTGAGCTTTTTTATTGAAACACTGATTCAACTATTGACCTGAAACACTGAGCAGAGTCAGGTGATGATGTGAACATGTGGACAGAGGTGGTAAATTAGAGGAAGTGATCAGATGAACAGAAATCAGCAGATGTTTTAGGGGAGTTTTGTTTTCACTCCTTCGTCCAGTTTTAATGGTGTAATATCACCTATAAAGTTAGTATTTGAATATTTCTTCATGCGATCACATCTTTAAGTTATTCTGTTTGAAGAAATGAAACAGTCCCACTGAACATCTGTGAAGAAATTAGTCTGATTATCCGTCTAAAACGTTGTTGTTTTTGATCCTCCCACCAGATGGTGCCAAAGCAAAGTCTTTTCTAATTAAACTCAAACTAATGAAACGACCACAACATGGTGATTAAAGTGATTAAAAAGATGAACCACAGGTTTAAATGTGACCTGCTGTTCCTCCTTTCAGGACCCAGAGAAGGAGGTTTCTGATTGGCTGTCTGATCTGACGCTGGACGACCAACATCCCGACCTCGAGGTACATTTCTGACTTCATGAGCCTCTTTGTGTCTCGATCAGCATCACTTCATGTCCCGCACATTTTATCAGCCAATTCCAAAGTTTATTTTACCTTTAATCTAATAAAAAAATCCACTTTCTGACTTTCTAATGAAATAAGATCCTCAAATTATTCAAATTTACTTGCTGTTTAAAAACCTCATGTGAAAAGTGTTGCTGTATGCTTATGTGGGATTTAAATAACATCTAACTGAATTAAAGCATTAAAACAAAGTGAGGCGGGAGGCACTTTGACTCGTGACGGAGCATTTCTGAACTCCTCTGTGCGATCTGCTGCTCCTCGTGTCCCTCAGGGCCTCCCCGACCCTCAGACCGTGTCCTCCAGCATCCAGCAGATGTGGGCTCTGACGGAGGTGATGCAGACCAACCAGACGACGGCCTCCATCGGACGATTTGACGTGAGTCTGAAACACAAACGCATCAGCAGGTCGGCTGACTCGGGAGGCAGCTTGGTGCTTTTATCGCTTCAAAAGAAGCAGAAGGTCGTTGCTTTTCTTTGGCCAGCAGCAGAGTCGTATAATAAGATTATATTCGTACGTACTGAGCGATTTCCAGCAGCTGTTTGAAACTTAAAGTTTCCTCGTTGTTCTCCAAGCACGCAGGCTTCAAGCTGCTTGGCTTCTTTGACTCGATCCTCCTTGAAGGCGGCGAAGGAAGAAACAAACATTAAATCCTCCTGACACATTTCCACAAGTACCAAAACACTTTTGATTTCCTTAAAAACCTCCTCAGAAGAAATGACGTCTGTAGATTTTCACATTTAAGACATTTAAGACCTGATGTTTACTGGATCCTTGTTTTGTTCGCATACTTTTAGTTTTTGCACTTTTAGTTGAAAGTTTCTGTCCACGTTTAAAGATTCAGTTCAATCATAAACAGCTCAGAGGTTCACACATCAGTCAAAAAACCAAATCATAAAATCAGTTTATCCACATGAAGGTGCAGAAAAAACACAGTCTGCGTTTCCTCGAGCTCGAACAAACACGATGGATCAGTGATATCGAACTCTTCCAGATTCAAGACTTCATTTGTTTCATATGCACAACAGTTACATCAGTCAGAAAAAGAAAAATACACAACCCTCATTTAATGTTAATAAAATGATAAATGGCACTAAAACACACCGAACATTCACGTTATCTTACAAAGAAGATTTTCATTTTACAGCTGTGTCTTCTCCTCATTTACACCTCCTTCAAAGACACTGAATACAAAATACTGAATGTAAAATCCATCAAATATCCAGCGAACAGAGAAGTTATAAAAACCGTCAGAAGTGTTGAAGTGGCAGAAAGCTGCTGTCCGCCCCCGCTGCAGTCACAAACCTGCTGTCACTGATCGAGATTGATTGTCTTGCTGTCAGTCTGAATGTGGGCAGAGCTCCGCTGATGGTTTGATAAATCACCTTCTTTATCTTCATGTCGGGTCAGAGCTGATTTTCTTATTACAAACAAGAGCGACCAGCAGACATGAAACAGCTCAGATCAGCTAAAAGAAGTGAAAATTACACAATCAAACACTCGTTTTTCTGTCTCCTTCAGGTGGACGGATGCTACGATATCAACCTGCTCTCCCTGTGACGTGACGACTGAAGGAGCAGAAACAAAGAGCCAAGAAAACATTTATCACCATGCAGAACGTTTCTGCATGTGTCGCCTTTTTTACTTCAACAAGACCAACAAGATTCATTTATTCATTTATTGTGACATGTTTTTTTATTTGTTTACTCCTGGTGAAACTAATCAAACTCAGAGTTTGATCCACAGCATGTGACCATCATAACTTTAACTACAGACACAGTATTTAACTTTTTATGCAGTGTTAAAGTACATTTAGTCACGATACAGGCAGTGTGGCGTCGTCGTACTGTAAATACTCGAATCATCTGACATGAACGGAAAATTGTTTGATGATTTATTCCTGTCACTCACTGGTTGACTGACTTTGGATGTATAAAATATACAATAAGAAGGGAACACCATGTTATATATGTAAATCTTTTATTTAAAAAGTGTATGTATGTAATATTAACTTAAATCTTTGTGAGGATCAGTTCCTGTTAAAGACTTGAAGCTTCTCACAATGTACAAATATGTGAGTTAGACAGAAGTGTGTGTGCTTTCTGAAGACATTAAACTTTTATGTCGTGTCAGTACAAACTCATATTCTTGTCTTTGCTCTTCATCAAACAGTATTATCTCAGAGCTTCGTCGGGGAATAAAATACATGGACTCTCTTTCTATTTAGCAGCTGCTGCTGGAGAAAAAAAGTCCCAGCGGTGCTTCTGAAAATAAAATCAGCCGGTGTTTCTTTCACTTAAAGTGCAGAACATGTTGTAAATTCTCAGGAGCTTCTCTCGACGCTGACTGAGGGAAAGAGGACGAGTGTGTTTTTTTTTTTACTTTTGTTCTTCCCGTCGTGGTTTGCAGAGAACAGCTGATGGTTTCAGAGAGCTGACAGCCGACAGTCACAGCAAACCTGCAGACACGATGCAGATCTGACAGGAAGTGTGCAGAACATCACGAGAACGTCGAAGACGAGCCGAACGGTCTGAAACAGACAGACGCTCGCATTTAATCTGTAAAGCAGTTTGAACACTATTCAGTGTAATTAATGGCTCTGTGGATGTTTTTTTACTTCTACTTAGGAAATGAACACAGGGATGTTAAAATCGGACGTACTGTCGCAGGTTTCAGGCTGAAGAAAACACGCACAGTTTCTGCAAACACTGATTCAGTGAATCTCTGAAGTTTTCTCTACATGCACGACTTGTTGCTTCTTATTTGTCTTATTCAGGTTTTTATTGAAGTGAAAGTAGCAATACCACACCATAAAAATACTCCATTACAAATAAGCTTCACTCAAGTAAAAAGTATTACCAACAAAATGTAAAGAAGTAACCACTAACATGTACTTTAATGTTGTAGCTGGTTCATTTTCAATAAGTATGTTTATTTTTACAGCAGCTTTCATCAACAGAGCGCCACAGAGAAAATTAAACTAACGGGGCTAAAATGATGAAGTTTACATCTTCATATACTTTGTTAGGTAATCTATAACAGGGTGTTTTATCTTAGACGCTGACTGTGTGTTTTGTGTGGTAGCTGGAGCAGAAACAGCACACAGTGTATGTAAGTTGTAGTTTGGTACAGAAATTTGCTGCGTATTTAAACATGGTGAAATGTAAATCAGACTTCATTTCACTTTCCAGGTTATAAAGGCAGCTAAAAGAAAGTTAACAAAGTCCAACAAAAAGTCAAAAACTGAAGATGTGCATCTTTATTTATCTTACATAGTCCAATCAAATCTCTATTTTCGTATTTTTCAGTGTTTCATCCTTTTTATTTTCTGCTATGATGTTTTTTCTCCTCTCCTAATTCTGTTGTTTCCTGTTGAGACTCAGAAAAACAGTTTTTGATATTAATACAAAAAAATCGTCCCTGAGTTGACTTCAGTTCAGAGTTTCCTGCAGATTTGTGAATATGAGGGACGGCTGAGAAACGTAAACCAGCGAGAAAAAGTCCAGGTGAAGAGGAAACTCACCTCCACACACACACACACACACACACACACACACACACTCAAATCAGTAACTACAACAGTGGAAAGCAGAGCAGAGCCGGCCGTCTGCTGGAGAGCACTTGACATTTAAATTCATTCACTCGGCTCCTCTCGTGTCCTCGTACACTGATGCTTTCACAACATTTGTCAGCCAGCGAGTCCAGTGTGACTGAAGGAGGGAGGGTGTGTTTGTGTGCAGACAGACACACACACACACACACACACACACACACACACATACAGACAGATGTGTGTGAGTGATGAATCTGTACAGAAGAAGACAAATCTTCTCCCAACAGGTCGACACTGTTTTCCACCCAGAAGCCTCCATCTTTGTCTTTACATGTTTCACATCTTTCTTGGTATAATTATATATAATGGTCCTTATTCCTCATCAGCTCTGCTTCAGTCTTGGTTTTATCATTAAAGGGCCTGTAGTCAGATTATAATTTCAGTCTAAGTATAATCTCCACAGTTTACGATCCTCATATAGACATGAAACGAAAAACACATCTTTGACCTTTATTTGTATTTTATTAGTTGATTTACAGACAGAAGACTGTGACAGGACATCGATCCACATTTAGCATCATAACAACATATTGAGTTAAGAAAATGACAGTTATCGTATTTTTCACTTAAAATCCTTAAATTTTCTCAGAAACGACAGTGCGCTTTACAATCCGGTGCACCTTATGTATGAATTCTGGTTGTGCTTACTGACCTCGAACAGATTTTATGTATTTTATGCGCTCAAAACTCAAAATGTCAAAATGTTTTAGTCTGACTTTGGTAAGAAGCTGCTCTGCTTAATGGATTGTTGGAGCATCACGGCCACCGTAGTCAGGAGCCTCGCGGAGTGAAACGTACTGTGTGTAATACGCCTTATATATGAGAAATGATCGGAAATAGACCGTTCATTGACAGAGCGCCTTATAATCCAGTGCGCCTTGTAGTGAGGAAAATACGGTCCTCTATCAAACACTAGATATTTACATCAGAGCTTAAATGATTAAATGGTTTTGCCCACTTATATTTTATCCTCCTGGTTACAAACCTTCAAAGAAAAGAGCAGCAACAGGCGACGTCAGACTGAAGACGAGTCGTCACATCGAGCCGACTTACCGATGAGTCAGGAAAGAAATCAGGACTCGACTCTCCCACGTGAACTGACGTGAAATTAAATAAATAAGACTCTTATAAGTTTTCCTACATGAAGCGTTTCCTGAGTCCAGCCTCCATCAGGAACGTTTCTCTGAGCTCACTTTAGTTGGCGGGCTCGTCTCCTGATTTTCAGTCTGTATTGAATCATGTAAAGGACGTGTGAACAGTTTCGAGGACGGTGCACTTTGCTCTCCACCTGCAGGTGGATGTGATGAGTGGAAATGAAACGGCCTGCTGGGCTCTGAAACTTTGTGTCTCTCATTAGCTCGTGTTGCTCTGATGGTGTGCAGACGAGCTCTTCACCTCCGCCCTTCGCTCTCTATTCTCCACCTGCCCTCGCCGCCTGATTTGATCCGTGGCATCACTCTCCGCTCTGACTGATGAGCCTCTGCAGCTTTTCACCCCGACGCCATGAATCATTTATTCAGATGAGCCTGTGACAGCGGTGTCGTAGCCTTTCCAACACCTGACAGGCAGAAAAAAGACCCGGCTGGCTGTGAAAGGAATACTTGATGCTGCTCCGCCACCTCCACACAGGATGAGCTTTTTCAGAAAAAGTGCTGCACGGAGCTTCGTAGAGTCACTTTTTAACTGAGGACTGATTGTTTGCACTCAAACTTAGTTTGAAGTTTCTGTACGTCCAGTTTGGTTCAGAGAAGTTTGACTGTGAACAGACGGCAGCAGGTGTGGAAACAGCTGGAGAGAAGAGTAAAAAACAAAATGTGTCTCTGAGTGTTTGTAACCACAGAAAAGCAAAAGTTTGACGCTTATTTTAAAAAGATTCAGCTGTTCAGATTGATGCATGTCTGTGAGGTAAAACCAGTTAGCTTAGCTTAGCATAAAGACAGGAAACAAACCTTCAGAGACACCAGGTGTCAGCGTCTGTCGCTTCACGTTCACGAGCATGTAAAAGTTTTATAAGACGTGTTAATGACGCGACATTAATCTGAGCAGAGGAAAGACTTTGACCTGTTTTCTTCCTCGTCTACATGTTGATGCTCTGACAGTCAAAAACATCAAAAACATTGCTGCTGAGTTTGTTGGTCTCCTGTCTCTGCTCCTGTTTGTCTGACGGGCGTCTGACATGCGACGTGTCCTTTGCACAGTCTCCATCTTGGAAACACTAATAACACGCTGACTATCAAACATTTGTTCCCGGAGCACTTAGTGTAACACAGCTTGCGCTCAGGCTAAGTAATCCATAATTAAAATGATGAGCGTAATAACGCTGTCTTCCTTCGGGGCCGTGCACGCAGCAAATTGTTTCTTCTCATAATTGGAAAGGAAGTGATTTTGTTTGGAGGGTGTGTGATTTGCGTCAGAGCTGATTCATGTAGTTTGTCGTTGCTGTTTCTTTATTAGTTTTTTTGTGTTTTCTTCAGTGAGGAGACATGCAAATAGCCTCCAGATTAATATGCAAGCCAATCTGAAGGAATAATAAAGTCTTAATGGAGAAACAACTCAATTTCTGCTTTCTCCGACATGGCGCTCCAATAAAACACAAACTCTGCTCCACCTGAGCTCTCCGACAGTAAAGATGAGGAACAGAGGCTGTAAAAAACTCCAATAAAAAGAAATGATGACTCGGGCTCAGAACATTGGGAGTATATTTATTAATCACTAAATTAATCCTGCTCGTGATTCAAGAAAAAAAAAAAGAGAGAAAAGCAGCTTGATTAGTCGCCTCCGTCCTGCGAAGGCCAATTTAAGACTCTCCACGGCGTTTTTCCACAAATTACATCAGCAACACTTCTGCAAAGTAAAACAAAAAAAAATTTAGGTTATTCTTCAAAACAGAAACTCTGCTTGAATCCTGCGACAGTTCGAGTTCAGCCGAAGTCTCCTGAGGATGAATCTCATCTCTTCTCCGCCTCAGCGTCGCACGATAGCTTCTGTTCCTGCAGGATGGAAAGATGCACGTTTGCACGCTGAATATTCTGATTAGAAAAGAAAAGCAGGTGTTGCAAATAATAATTCTGCTTTGTGCTTCTGTCAGAACTGATGAGACTCTTTGCATCGATGGCTGCAAACGTCCTTTCTGACTCCGACACAATAATTCAGTTAGGTACGAAGACGGGACGGACAAAGTGAGGAGACGATGATGAAAACAGAGCAGCAGGGTGGAAAAGAGCACAATTAAGGTAAATAAACAGTAAAAGTCTCTGTTTGTGTTTGAAAGACATTTAGAGATTTAAAGAGGAGACGGAGAGAGAAACCACCTGCTGTGCTCGTTCCTGCACGTTGTGCCGATAATTTGAACAAACAAGAAAAACATCAGCAAATGAAGGCAAATCTCCTCTGAGACAAAATACGATTTTCATTCATCTCCGAGGGGGATTTAGACATTAGAGGGAAACAGATAAAGACCTTTTTGAATCGAATGAAAAATGAGAGAAATGAGAGAGATGACAGGCAGAAACAACATGAGACAGATAAACGACTGTAACGCCGTAAATCAGCCGTCTGAAACCATAAAAACACAAAAACATGTGAAGTCATGCAGAAGAGTGAACACACAGTTTCTGAATTCACAAAGAGGCCATACACAGCAGAACACACACACACACACACACTCACACACACACACTCACATGTAAATCTGTCCAACCAGCTGAGTGTCGACGATGGAAATGAAGTGAAAAAGAGTCCAAAGTGCAGAAATGTTCACTCATCTTTGCTGAATTAAACAGAAAGAAGAGCTGCGAAGAAATCCAGGTTTTATACATTAAAGAACCAGTTTGCATGAGGACGACAAATAAAAGCAAATATAAGCAAGTCTGCTCAAGGTAGCGTGAATTCAGACACATCTGAACGAGTACTTTTAATTTCACAGACAGCAGACTTTATGGACCCACAGAGACAAAAGAAAACATTAACTGAAATTCAGTTTTTTATTACTGCTGCACGTCCGCCTCAAGAGGATCATATTCTGCTAGCATCACACTTCTGTTTCTATTTTATTCCCCAGTTCTTTTCTATTCTTATTTCTTGAACTTTAGTAATGTTTTACTCCGGTGGTGCTGCATATTTTTCAGCATCGTCAGAGAGATGCTGAGACTTAAAGAGTTTCACTGCTGCTCTGTGTGACTCTGTTCACGTGACAAATAAAATCTTTTAGTCATGAAGATTGAATCAACATTTTTATTCAACCAGCTGACGACGACAGTTTCTCCACGTTTAAAGTCTGGAAACATCCCTCTGAAATTATTTATCACAGACACCACGAGTGTTGTCCTGCAGGATGACTGAAAAGTCTGCTGTGTGTCTTCATATGTTTAAAACAGTAAAATGCACACAGATTATTCTCTGTGTGACGAGCTGTGGAGTTGTTCAGACTCTCAATGCACCATAAACTTTGTGCAATAGGCGGCTTAAAAAAGGTCCAAACTCACAGCGGGTACGATGTTTCTGAAGGATGATTTCACACAGACACAGCGAACAGCCTGATTAACCACCGAGCATCCTGAAAACACACACACACACACACACACACACACACAACAGGAGGATTATGTAACATCAGCAGCTTCAGCCTCAGAAAAATGTTTATGCAGCTTCACTTCATCGTTTTCTTACATCGACTCATGTTCGGAGAAACGTTCACATCCACCTTTAAAGTGTGAAATATATAAATATATAAATAAAAGTCCTACATTCATCATCAGGTTAAGGTACGAGCAGTGAGACATACTGAAAGTATAAAAATACTTTACACACAAAACAGGATGCCAAGAAACATCATTATGCCATATTAAATATAATTACTCATGAATGGTTGAATTTAATGGTTAAACTACAGTAAACATAGAAATGCTGATGAAATATTTCTGTGTGGTGTAACGGAGCAGTGATATAAACGTTGATCTTATCATCAGATTACTTCACTGAATCATTGGAATAATAATATATAACTGGTAGATTTGAGCAAAACTAAAAGAGCAAACTGTGATTTCCAGAGGTGAAACAGGTTGGTTATTGAACCTGCAGTCACACTGATCACCACTAGATGGAGCTGCTGCTCTGCTCACCACCTGCTTCCTCCTCATGATTCAACACTGAGCTGTTTTTTTAACGTTTGAGCATCTACAGTGAAATTCTTCGGGGACAAACTCTTTATTTTCTGATCAGCATAACCAGGTACAGCTACGATATGCCACAGCGAGCCTCTGCGTTCACTAAATAAGCACGTGGTTTGTCAGAGCGCCGACGAGGGTCTGATGAAGCCACTCAGGACCAGAATCCAATCTGAGAAGCTGCGATGGACTGTCAGAGCGACGCTAATCGCTCTCTCTCCAACCAACAGACAGAACAAAGACAATCACAGCCGACTTTTGTCACACTCATTAGCCCAGTTACTGCTCACTCATTTCAGATGGCTTTTCAGTCACAGCTGAGCATTAACGACATTATGTGGAGCTGCTATAAATACTCCAGGATGAAATTTCAGCAGGGATGTTTGGACCGGTGAAAACTGCTGCTGTGTTATTTTATTTACCCTGAATCTCTCCGGCAGCCAGGTGCTTTCGGGATCAGGACGAAGCTGCTGAGTTTGGACGCTGATGTGATGCACGAACGCTGCAAAACAAACAGTAATGGGATCTTCTTCCAGGACGCACAAATGAACTGTTTACACTATCCAGCAATCCAAATATGCAGGGGAAGCATGAGGAATGGCGAGATTAGTTTTACTCTAAGCCTCTCAGGAGGATGTCATGAAGCTGCACTTTCAGCCGCGTGCTGACGTTCAGCAGCCAAACGAACCAAAACACACGCAGCCGTGATTTCCCATCATCCTCTGCACCGTGCGAGATCTTATCAGCGCGTCCACGTAGAGTTCACATTCCTCCATCGTTTAACTGAAGGATGCATGATGCATTTCCTGATCAAACCCCTCTTCATCATCTTCTTTGTAAAATAAGTTGAGATTTTTGCACGTTTTGAGCCTCAGGAGCGGCGTTCCCATGGTAACAATCAGCATCACCTGCTGACAAAAAGAGGAAAACACGGCTCAATTTGTGGCTCGCTGACGGTTTTACAAAGCGAGTAATATGAAACAAACGCAGCAGAAACCTCTCGGATGTTCGTCCTCCTGTTTCACCTCACACCTCTGCCTGAGCAGCCGCGTGCTGGGAGGAGCCTTCATTTTAACGCTGAACATGTTAGTGCTTAAATATTTTATGTGCTAAATGTAGAGATACTCACCTTTCAGCAAACTGTGGCGAGTCGGCAGCATGAATCCACCTGAGGATTTATTTATCTTCCCCCTGGACGAGGAAGTTCATGTGGTATAAACGCAGCTCACACTCTGCAGGAGGTATAAATGTGGAAGTTTTATTTCTGTGTGTGTGTGTGTGTGTGTGTGTGTGTGTGTGTGTGCGTGGCCTTCACTCCATCAAAGTGCAGAGCGGCTGTTGTCGCGGCTCTGCTGCACATCGTCGCTCGGTGGGCGAGGGCACCGCGACGTGACCGAGAGGAGGCTGCAGAGGACAAAGGAGAGCAGATGTGTATCAGCTGAGAGGATTCATAAAGCCTGATCCTGACCCCCCACCCCGCCCTGCAGGAGCCGCTCATCCTCCAGCCGTGTAAACCAGAAATCATGATTCCTGCTCCAGAAAGCCAGCGGCCGATCGTTTTTCCACTTATTACGTGAGAGAAAAAATCATGTTTCATTCTCGTGTTTGACTGATTTACCTTCCTCTGATCTGTCATCTCAGAGCTGTTTCTCCTTTTTTTTAGGCCTACAAACACAAAAGTGAGCGAGCACATGTTGGTGTTTCCTCATCAGTGAAGTGGTTAAACACACCACTCGTCCTTTTCCTCGCTCTTTAACCGTTAAGGGTTTGTTCCAGTTTAAGGATTATCAGGAGAAATTAACTCTCCTCTGCAGCAGTGATTCATGTTTAATCATTCATAGTCTTTAAAATCCTTGTACAAACATTATTCATCCCTCTTTACTAACAACTCATTGAACTTGATTCACCTCTAAACATTATGGGTCCATGTTTTTCTTACACTGGAAAAATACTTTAGTTTTACTACATTTTTTTACCAACCTTTTTTATTTCATGGGGTGATGATGACACACTTCTCTCTCTGTTCGGGGTCAAATTGAGTCAAAGTTCACTTAAAATCAAAACAAGATGAGTCTTAAGGATTTGTACTGAATAATGATAATGACAATGACATTTTCATTTAAGGCCTCACACTGAAATATTAATGAGAGTTAAGTGACTTTGGTTGGCCGTGAAGAGTCTGAGTGATGTGAGGCTGCAGCAGCATCACAGTAACTGAAGGAGGTTTGTTGTTGTTGTTTCCAGAAAAGAGAAAGACTCTGTTGTACAGAATAAAAGAGTCACAGCGATGAAGCAGGCTGAAATCACTGAAAGCAGAAGCAGAAGTCTCAGATCTGAAAAAGTAAGACGTGCAAACATGTTATTTACATGTCAAATGACCTTTTTTGGTTTATTTCTGCTGTGCTGTTTGCTGTTTTGCAGACGTTACGAGTCCGGCAGAGCAGGAGGCAAAACAAGAATCAGCTGTGAGGTTTAACAGCACAAATAAAAACAAAACACTCGACAGAATGAGTCAGAAAGACGAGAGGCATCCCGCAGACAGAAAGAAATGAAGGAGCAGCAAGTTAATTGATTGTTAGAACAGTTATAATTATAATTAGGGCCCGAGCACCGAAGTCGGTGCGAAGCCCTATTGTTTTTCAAATGTTTATTATTTTTTTTTTTTTTATTCT
>JBAJHX010000096.1:1308755-1319548 GCA_037176925.1 Amniataba percoides
AGGTCGGCTGATTCAGTGGAGAGTTTCTCCAGATTTGACCAGACTTTTACTTTTTATAATTATTTATCTCCTTTTTCAAAGTGTTTGTCTTTTCCTGATGTCTTTGTAAGGTGCATTTTGATTACATGATATAATTATATCACCCACTATAAAAAAATACCACCAGTGTTTTCACTGACAGCAGCCAAATTATTTTCAAGTTTCAACTCCAGCAAAGCCGTTACTGTTAATTTGGTAAAAACAAATGAAGTCAGAGGAAATGAAGCTATAATGTGAAATGATCTCTGTGAGAGATGTAGGTGTTCAGTGATGGTGAAATGTATAAACTGATGTAAAGAGGTTGTGCAGTAACGTAGTAAACGTACACAGGTAAACAGCTGGAGACAGGTGAGCACATAAAAGCGTTGGACAGTCTGACGACCTGAAGGACGCCGCTGTCTTCGCTGTCCACCTTCCCTCTTCAACACTCTTCTTTTTCTTTCCTCAGCTGCCTTCAGACTGACCCGTCACTCCCGCCTGCCCCGCACTCACCTCGTTCCTCTCACCTGAGCGTCTCCGTCCATCTCCTCCGGCTGCTTTGTGTTTTTGCTTTCAAGCTTCTGTCACCTGAACTCTAATCTGGACCTGAACCTGCCCGTTTCCTGTCTCCTTTTACCGCTTCAACTTCTTCTTTCAACATCAACCACAGATGAAGAAAATCAGAAAATCTGTTGTTTCTCTTCGTGTGATAGCTGGTTGAACAGGTGAAAGCAAAAAGAGAGCAGAGGTTATATGTGATGAGAAAAGCTCTGTAGAATATATACTGCAAATAGCTGCATCAGTCTGCAGCAGGAAATAATTTAATATTCTTGAATCGGCAGACAAACCTTAAACTTTATAAATTTTGTCCAACCTTGCCTCGGGCGTTTCACTGCGGCCTGAATTACAAAACTTGTGTTTTTTCTTCTCGCACATTGAGACACATTTACACTGAGTTGTCATGCTTTGAATGTGAATGTAATTACATACATAGAAATGTCCCAGCGTGGCGCCCTGATTGAGCGCGAGTGGATTCTTATGATGGGCTCATTACGTCGAGGGTGTTGGTCTGTGAAAGTGATTGGGCTTAATTGGCCAATTGCAAGTGATTAGTTGGAAGAATAAAGGGAGGCTCGGCTCCGCTAAAATGACTTGGCTATTAGAGACATAAAGGCGGCCATATGTACATAATACACACACACACACACACACACACACACACTGAAAAACAAACGCCTGTTCATACGGCTTCATTCACACACAAAGAAAAATACATATGCACGAACATTTATAACATGCTAATATGGAAACTGTGACTGACACGGAAAGAAGTGCAGACAATGTTGGTATGCACCCTGAAGTCTCACACACACACACACACACACACCCACACACACGGCTGTATACTCATAACGTTATTATTCAGCGGCCGTTCGGAAAGCTGCTCTCTGTGACTTCCTCCATTAACTTGTAATTGTTTCAGGGCTAGGAGAGGGATAAGTATTGGATGTAATTAAATCTGACCTTTCCCCAAAGCTGTTTAACCCTTCTCTGTGTGTGTGTGTGTGTGTGTGTGTGTGTGTGTGTGTGTCTATGTAAATACTGCCCAAGATAATAAATGTTTAATTAAATGACAATCAATGCACAGACAGTGTGTTGAATTTTACCTCGAGGCAGCGTCTGGATGTTTGTGTGTGTGTTTGCTAACTCTTGTATACGTGTGTGTGTGTGTGTGTGTGTATTTTGTGTATACATTGTGCAGGAAAACATCATAATCTTGCACAAACTTTGACAGTACAAACACCTACTGAGGCTGCTGAGCAAACTAGTCCATTAGTCAAATTAAACTGTGAACATAAACCTTTGATTGTCATTAATTAATTATCCTCCATGTTGAAAACAGCGTGAGAGAAGTGTTCGTTTTCTTTACGTACAAGGACGACGCTGCAGCATTTCTACCATTTAAAGTCCTTTGAAAGCTGCACAGTTCATGTCAAAGCTCTTCTGACTCATAAATCTGAACAAATCTGAGTAAAACACAAGAATATTTCAGCATAACTTACATTTTCTAACAATATCATCATAGCCAATTTATCCATTCGCTGCTTGTTCCTGATAACTAAACAACTTACCTGAGAGTGTTTTTCTTCTCTGAGAGATGTTTTAAATGTCTGTTTGCAGAGAGCAAACATGATCTGCTAACAGCTAATTCAGCACTTTAAATGGTACCAAAATCAGACACAATCCATCAATATTAATAATAATAATAAGAAGAAGAAGAATAAACCTAATTTATGTATCACTTTTCAAAACAAAGTGTTAATGTGCATGACGAGGAATTAAAAATGGCATTAAATTGACAACAGTTTGAAAGTAGTGCAGCACTGATGGTTAAATAAAGATAATAAAACAATATGAAATAATTTAAAAGAAAGCATTAGGACGACAGTCAGTAAGATTAGAAGAAAGTGCTTTTATTTTGATAATTAAAGCCCTCCCCTCACAGTCTGTCAGTCTAATATTTTCTTTTTAACTTGGTTTTCTTCACCGCTCTTCTTCCGTTTTCTTATTTTTATTGTAAACCCACTGACAGTAGCTGAAACAATAATAGTTACTTCAGCTTTATTAATATTATAATTATAATACCACCAAGCATTTAAGGTAAATGATGCAGTTGTGTTTGTTAATCATAGTGATTAGATTCATTGTGGTTAATGGAGAGAAACAGTTGGGTATCATCTGCGTAGAAATGGAAGTTGACATTACGTCCTCAGATAGCGACGTGTGCAGACACCTGAGTTGTCCCTGGATTGGCTCAAAGATGTATGTTGTAGGTAAGAATAAAGAAATAAAGCTGAACCACAGATATCGACTCGAGAGGCTCCAACAGAGTCGTCCACAGAATCAAACACAGCACATAAATCTAAAAGAGTAAAACTGAAGATTTTCCAGCATCAGCGGGAAGCAGCAGCTCATTCATCACTTTAAGCAGCGCACTCTGTGCCGAGGTTTACCTTAAAAACAGACTGAACCGTCTCAAAGAGATCCTCTCTCTTTTAAAAAGCAATCAATTGTTCAGCAGCAACTCTGTCCAGCGCGTTAGAAAGAAATGGCAGTTTGGGAATTGGTCTCATCCAGAGAGCCGAGGCTCTAAAGAGGATTTTCTCTGAAGAGGTTGAACAGCGGTGCTCTTAAAATAAGCAGGAACAAAACCCGTCAATCACAACATGATAATCGGGAAGGAATATATGGATATGTACGTCTTTCAGAAATCTCACATGTAGAGCATAAAGACGGCTTCATCTTATGAATCACCTCTGTGAGAACATCAGTGGATTTTATAACAAAGGACAAAACTGAGAGATAATTAACATGTCAGTCAGTGCTGCTGTCCATACGGCATTAACATAAACCTTTTTAGGGTTTAGAGATGACAGATGATGGAGGTTATTTCCCAGTGTCAGACTGTGGTTGGATGTTCAGGTGCAAACGTCGCCTGTACAGCCTGATCACAAAGAGGACCCGACTGCTTTCTCTGCTTGATTCAGAAATAGAAACAAGCAGCAGTCTTCCCTCACAAATATTTATCTAAAAATGAAAGAGAGAACAAGGACGTTGATTCACGGCAGGTCGAAATGCAGAAGTGAGATTGGCTGAAGTGAGATTGGCTGTCATGATCACTGGATCCGGATGCAGGTTTCATGTTAATACCAGGTGGAAATGGAAAACCCGTCTCTGTCTCTTCACTGAGTTTCCTCAACCCACATTTTATTTTTTCTCTCTGCTAATTCACGAGGATGTTTGTCTGCTGACTCAGCGTCGCTCTGTTTGCATTATGACTGAACACTTTCTCTGCCCTTTCTGGAGTTTAATGAATGCATCGAATGTGTGCCAAACGGAGGGCGGTGCAGAACAGCAAGCACGAAAACGAAGCTGAATCTGCACTGGATCTAAGTGACCCGACGAGCTGCATTTTAATTCATCACCGCTCTGAAGAGACAGACTCCAGAGAGCAGATACGAACAAACCTGAATGATTATTCGGCCTCATTCAATCAGGATCTATAAATAGATGAAATGATCCCGACTAATGGGCAATCTAAAACAGGGAGATGCGTAAAACCATGTTATTCAATGGTCCGAGGGTTTATCTGTGTGTGTGTGTGTGTGTGTGTGTGTGTGTGTGTGTGTGTTTTCACACTGACTCTCTGGAGACGGTGCTGACAAAATGATCGTCTGATGAGCTCGTGTTATTACAACATTAGAATAAGAATTGGATTTTCTATGTGTTGTGGCTTCTATATTGCCTCTTTGATTGGATTGCACTCCTCCATCACCGTCAGCGTCTCCGACAGTCCTCAGGGGGGGGTGCGAGGACGGTGAGGGGTTCGGGGGGGTTTGGCATGCAGCAGCAGTCACTGTTCAGGTCAGAGGCAAACAATTAATGTTCATGTTGTGCATGTATGTAAAAGGTAAAGTCGAACGAGGCCCTGGAGATTAAAGCGCTCATTGACATTCCCTGAGTGTGACTGCGGGGAGGCGTGAGATTTAGCCACATAATGAGGAAAAAGGGACAGGAAAGAGTGAGAGTGTCGACAAAGGAGCCTCATATGTGGAGCTCTGGTGAATAAAAAGGCACATGAAGCCACATTCAACCCACATGAAGGCGTGACGGATCTGTTTTTGTTTGTAAAAGTGCACATCTGTGTGTAAAATCAAACAAAATCGTGCTGCCACGTCTCGAACGTGTGCATGTAACATGAAATTTACACACACGGCTTAGCGAACACAAACCTGACATATTACTTTGTGCATGTGTGTGTGCATGCATGTGTGTGTTTATATTCTTTGGACACGCTTCAACACACACCAAGCACATGTTTGCACCATAAAAAACAAGCCTCTCTAAATCTCCCTCATCGATCTGACATGGCTTAAATATATAGCGAGACGATCGATCGCTCTCAGCAGAGCGAGTGTATCATCAGGCTGGAAGCTGCTAAAAACCCTCTAAACCACTAAACCACTAAAACACCTTATTTTTACATCACGAAGCGTTAAATAATTTCACTCTTTTCCTTGAAACTACAGTTTTTCTTTGGCACATATTTAGGAAGCTGGGTGTAATTACCATCAGGATGCCAAGTGTTGCATCAATTAAGCAGAATTTACTAAAACCAGAGACGTAAGTGAGCAGCACGTCATCTGATTTTCATAAAGTGCTGTTGAAATATTGACTGAAGGCACTTTTAAACATCTCGAGCATGTATTCATCTTAATAGAAGCTTATTAGTCAGTCAATCACTGGCTCTCTCTTTGCAGAGCGTCTCTCTCGCAGGTTAGAGCAGCTCAGATGACTGAAAGCTGAGTGCTCCTCTTAGGAATTCATTTAGTAAATACAAACAAATGGACTCTTCAGAGCCTAAATAAGAGCTGCACATCCTCACAAACATCCTCTTTATGCTCTGCAGTACAAAAGCAGAGGGACATAATGTGCTGACTCTCTTATTTAACATATTTAGTGTCTCTCATAAGTGACTTCAAAGAATTCGCCTCTCTAAGGCTTCGGCACATTTAGAGACTCTCTAATCAGACCATTGATCCCTAACCTCTCTCCTCTTTTTCCCTCGTGTCATTGGCGGTAATGGGTATTGAAAAAGACATTGATGGGATCCGAATTGAAGTAGATGTCTCAGTAAAGTGGAATTTCTGACTTCTCTTCTTTTCTGGCTCTGTGATGTGGGACTTCCTCCACTTTTCTTGGCTTCCCATCGCCGCCTCCCCCAGGCACTCCCCTGCCACCGACTTCTAAAAGGCAGACACTCGATGACCGGAGTCCGTGAACTGTGAAAGCATTCGGTGGTTTCAGCCTCGGCCTGGATAGAGAGAGTGTGTGTGTGTGTGTGGCTGTCTGTGCTGATCTGTGTCTGTTTCCATGAGCTCTCACTGTGTTTGTATGTGAGCGAGTGTTCGTTGGTGTCTGTCTGCAGAGACGTTGGCTTCTTCTCACGTTTAATCACATCCAGGAGTCTTTTTTTATTCACATTGTTCTTCGGTTTATTTGGAGTCTGGAAGAAGAGACGCGTCTTTATTTAACATTAAAGATGTGAGGAAACTGAAAGATGCATGTTTGCTTCAGATCAACCAAATGTTCAGATCGTCTTCGACTCCCACGACCCCTCGAGCCGCGTGTGATCGTATCGTAGTCGACAGTCAGATATTATAGCCATAAATCATTTGAAAGACGCTGTCATTAACTCCAGTTGCCAAAGGAAACACAGAGTCAAACAACAGTATCATGAATTTCCTCACAGATTATGAGCTGGAGGACAGATTTCGATGGTTTTAACATGTTTAGATTTCAGGTTGGAGCTGCTGTGAGTCTGATCGTCCTCTCTCGTGATCTGATTGACTGAAGCTTTCTTTAAAAGGCGACGTCGGAGCTGCTCGTGTTTTTTTCTCTGGTGGTCACGGTGCAGACGAAACGAAGAAGTTAAAAGAAAGAGGAAAGACTCGCATGATTTAACTCTTTTCAGTAACGCGGTTCAGCACCTCCTCCCTCTCAGTGATGAAACAAGGAGAAACTGAAGCGAACTGATGAAACTTTACTGATGTTCAGCTCGCCGTCGCTTCATATCACAAAACGAAGAGCACAGTTGGAGAAAATCGTTCAGTGTGATCTGATCATTTGTCCTCGTGTAATGATATTTAAATATGATCAATGTGATGTCATCTGTCTTTACTGTGGATTTTCTTTCAGCATTTACTTCAGCGTAGAAATTTATGAGGTCATTAAATCATCAGTACGTGTGATTGTAAAAGAGCAAAATATAAAAAATATCAAGGTGCATCTTCAGTCTTCATTGATAACACTGATTGGTAACACAGCATCATGTTTTTGTCACTTCCTGTTTTATTGTGACATCTCGCTGCCTCTCATTTCAGACTTCCTGTCCTCGCGCGTGTTTTCCTGATTGTCTGATTGTCTCCACCTGTTCCTCTTTTCCTGCTCTACATATTGTCTGCGTTTTCATCTTGCTCCCTTTTGTCGAGCGTTTCGGCGTCCTCGTCTGTGTCACTCAGGAAGAACTGATGCTTCTGTTTCTTCCCTTCGAACTGTTTTTGTTTCTTGATTATTGGATATTTGGGAATTACTGATAGTCAGACAGACGTGGTGAAATTTAATGTGGGTTCAGTTTGTAGGCAGGCAGGCGCCTCCACATCAGTTTGGTGAAACTCTTCCAGTTTCAGAGCCGATCATTCAGGTCACGTCAGCTCGGGGAGGCCGGTTGCTTCTTTCTTTCAGCCTCCTTCTCTTTCTTTGCACGTTTTTTATCGTCTGTCTCGGCACATTTTCTGTCCATCAATGTCTGCGTCTCATCAGCTGTCTTTGTCTTTCTCATCGTCCCTCCGACACGTTCAGCTTCTCTCATATTCACCTTTTCTTTTTTTGCTTTCCTAATTTATTTTATGTTAAAGAAGATTTTAACTTTTCTCTTCTTAAAAGTTCCTCTTTTATCATCACTGCTGTGTACAGATGCATATTAAATATACTTGCCATGAAAATCAATATGTGCTAAAGTTTCATTATGTCTCCAGTCAGACGTTTTCTCTTTGTGCTGCCAGTCACTGTCAGACGATGTGATTAACTTTCACATTTAGGTAGAAAAGAGTGAACACAATCATTTTGAGAGAAAAAGCACAGTGATTTATTTATAATGCAGATTAACTGTAACATAAGTCTGCATTTTTGAGGCTTAGTTTTCTTTCTTTGGAGGAGATAAACCACCGAATAATGCAGATTTTTTTTCCTCAGTGCGTCTCTGGATAACATTTTATTGAGATTTGAGTTCATGCAGCATGAAAGTTTCACTCAGACTGACCTGACCTGACCTGAGAGAGATGGATGGAGGAGAAAATGGGGAAAAGAGGAATCTGTGGGAGTTTGTGTTCATCAGGTCTTTTTTAAAGCTCCAGATTAAAGATGAATTTGAGTTTTAGGTGGAAGTAAACAATCTGCATTGACGCCTTTAAACATTTATTTTATTTAGAGGTTGTCACATCTAAAACAACTTTATCAACAAACATTTCCAAGAGAGAAAATGAGAGTTAAAATAAAGGTTGTGGTGTTAAATATTTAAACCAGCCTTTTCTCTTGCTCGCTGGATGATGATGATGCATTTCTCCTCATTACTTTCTGTGACTTTGACTCTTTTTAATTATGTGCTACCAAGTATTCCCTGCAAGGTCGTTCAGAGGCGGTGTCTTAATCTTATTTCTCCCTAAAGTCATTTTCAGAACCAGTTTCAAACTTGTTCTTTAAATCGATCATCTGTCGGAGAGCGTCGATAAACAAGCCGAACCTCCGACGTCAGCGGCGCTTCGAACTGCAGCCGAATGAGTCAAAGTCAAACTTCTGTCTCATGTTTTACAAACAGAACAGAGACAGTTTCAGCAAATCTGAAAAAAAGTTATCTTTACACAGTTTACAGTAAAAATATCAGATGAATCAGCCAGTGAAGTCAAATCAATGATTATCTCATCAGTCAGAATTCAGTTGATTTGATTTCACCAGAAAAATCCGGCTTCCTGCTGCGTCTCTGTGCAGATGCTGCGTTAAAAAAGAAGCATAAATCAGTAAAACAAAAGTTGTTTCTATTATGTATGAGAACAGCTGAGATGCAAAGACTCGTGCAGCTTTTCATCTCAGTTTCTATTTCATCTCTTCTCCTCCTCCAGAGTCTGACAGGAGACGAAACAATCAAACAGACTCTTCATTCAGCTTGTTAACCTTTAGGAAATCAATCAATATAAAATGGAGATAACACATCAATGGAAATGATTTTATGATTATTATTATTATTGCAGAGAGATGTGGTTTGTTGTGACGTTTGATCGGGTCAGCAGACATCATTTCAAGCTCGTCAGAGGTCTGAAAAACACACAATTAACAGACGAGCTTTGACTTGTAGATGAGCGCTCTGTAATTTAGAAAAATGTGCTGCAACGGTCAAATGATCACCAGTTTCACAACCTCATTTATTTACATGATAATGAAGTAAATGTCTGTTTGCCTTGTTCAGATGTAAACTGGCCTCACAGACACTGACCGTAAATGTCCGTCAGTCTGAAAGTGAGAAATTTTAATCATTTTCAGAGTATTTTCGTTAGTCTATTTTGATAGTAATACTCTGAATGCACACATTTTACTTGTTTAACACAAAACAGCTCAATAGAGAGACAAATGTGAAAAATACAAAGTAAAATATGAACTATAGAAGGTAAAATTTAAACTTTACGCATCATAAATCCTCCTTGTGGACAAATAAACTGCATAATGTATAATAGTGAAGTGATTAAAGTGTTGTTTGGTGACAGATGGTGATAAAAACAGTGTTTTTATTTCATGTTGAGACAGATCTGTGTAATCTCACCTTGCAGCACACAGCCTGGTTACCACATCAACACTTTTTCTACGTGTAATGTTTATGTTCGTACGAGGTTTGAAGGTCGTTTTTCACTTATTCTTATTCTTTTTTTGTTGGACCTCAACAACGTATAAATAAATGTCATATTAACAGAAATTGTAGGTTGCAGCCGACATTCAGCTCCATCATTATCTAAACCAACAGCTCTCCACCCCCCCACAAACACAAACACCCCCCATCTCAAACGTCTGTCTGTCTGTCCACAGTCATCTGGCTTTATTTCTTGTGTTTGTTTTATTTATCCAGCCGCCTCGTGTTGCTGTTGTTTACCCTGCCGGCGCTGTCCTTAGACGTCCATACGTCTTGGAAATGGATAATACCTGCCAAAATCTAATTTGCCCCCCTACACTGCCCCCCTCCCACACACACACACACACACACACACCTCGCTCTCTTCCTCCTCCTCTTCCTCGTCAGAGCTCGGATCCTTTCTGGGCCTGCAGATGATAAATATCTGATCTGTGCTGTGAGGAGGAAAAAAAGGGGGGAGTCCTGGTAAAAACCAAGAAGAGAGAGAGATGTTATATAAAGAGCGTATAAATCTGACAGGGAGTGTGTGTGTGTGTGTGTGTGTGTGTGTGTGTGTGGTGATTGTTTTTCTGAGACTTCTGACCGAACAATTATTTACTTTTACATCATGAAGATCAGTTTAAGTGTGCAAGTTCTTCTTTCAGTGTTCATTTATGAAAGTAAGTGAGCACGAAGGCTGTGAGTCAGTGTGTGTGTGTGTGTGTGTGTGTGTGTGTGTGTGTTTGAGATGGAGCTGTTGGTGTGTTTGTCTTATATAAGAAAAAAACATAAACATGTGCATGAATGTGTGTGTGTGTGTGAGTGTAATATTCCTGTAAACAGCAGCATTTCTGACAGTTTTATGTGAATCTGAAGACATACTGCTGTGTGTGTGTGTGTGTGTGTGAGTGTGAGTGTGTGTGTGTGTGTGTGTGTGTGTGTTCAGGATTCGCCTTTTGAATAATGCAGCAGTGTGTTTGGTAAATATATTAGCTATTCAATCATGTGCAGCAATATGCTTTTTTTTGTTTTTCATAATCACACTCACTTGAGGAAGGTTTGCAGTCATTTTGTTTATGCCCGAGTTCAGTTTGTCTCTCTGTCTGTCTGTCTGTCTGTCTGTCTGTCTGTCTGTCTGTCTGTCTGTCTGCCTGTGTGTCTGTCTGTCTGTCTGCCTGTGTGTCTGTCTGTCTGTCTGTCTCTCTGTCTGTCTGTCTGTCTGTCTGTCTGCCTGTGTGTCTGTCTGTCTGTCTGCCTGTGTGTCTGTCTGTCTGTCTGT
>JBAJHX010000096.1:1384193-1395253 GCA_037176925.1 Amniataba percoides
GATAGATAGATAGATAGATAGATAGATAGATAGATAGATAGATAGACTTTATTGATCCCAAGCTGGGAAATTGCAGGAAAAAATTATCTGAAAGTCCTCAGAGGGAGTAACAGCTAAGGCTGTACCTTACTGAAGAAGATAATAAGAGAATATGTAGAAATAACAGAACGATTCACACATAAATACTTATCTGTAATTTAATTATAGTACTCAAACTTACACTCTGCAGTGATTATAATGTAAAGTACTTCTGGTTGTAGCAGCACTGGTGAAATAATGATTTCTTCCATGTGACTGTTTCCTGACTGTATCTTCAGCTGGAGGTGATTTAAACGTTATCAATCATTCCCATCCACACTGTCACAACTTGTAGTCGTGGTGGGATTTGATGTTTCTCACATGCATTTCTCCCTCCAGCGCTGCAGAGCTGCGACTCACAAAGCGTGAAGGCTGTAATTAAAGAAAGTAGATGTGACAACTTACTGTCCAGCATCTTCAAACATCTGATTTAATGATGCATGCTCGTGCACAAACTGCCGTACCTCTGCAGATGTCCACACTGAGGCTGCAGTAAAGCTAAAAACGTAAGTGAAATTTAAGGAAGAAAACAAAGTGAGCCAATAACAAGAATAAAGGAGGACTCGTGCAGCTGGCTCATTAACAGTTCCAGCTCATTAGGGTCGCCTTAATCAAAATTCAGAAACCATACTGGGCTCCCAACAAATTACCAATGTTGCGACAGCATAATGAGAGCAAAAACAAGGTGTCGGTTAAAAGCCGGTTTTCACAATGAGCTTTAGATGTTTGTGTGGAGCTGCCATGTTGAACGTCATGGTGTGAAGACGCCCACCTCCCCCTCCTGTGGTGATATATAACATTATTAATCTGTCAGTGGTGAGGCTTTGTGTTTGAAGCTGGAGAGGAACACCGAGTGCAGAAAAAGAGCAGATTTAAATGAGCGGTTTGAATTTGGATTTTCTCTTTTTTTTCCTCGACACTTTCTGCCAGAGTACAGTAACTGTTGCTCAGCGTTATTTCCCCTCACTTCACAGCAAATGTACCAGAAAACACAGTGGAAAAGGCCAGTTCGGCTGCACACGGACCAAAATTAATGATTCCTATTAAAGCTGCAGTCTGCAGGATTGAAAGGAGGAAAAAGGAAAAAAAAAGAGGCCCCTCCCACTCTGCCAGGAGCCCCGCCCCTTTCAAAGCCCCTCCCCTCAGTCTCTGATTGTTTATTGTTTATTAGCTCATGTGGGTGGAGCTCCTGCAGATACTCTGTTCTGATTGGCTGTTTTGATTCGTTGGAGGATAACGATTTCTGCTTTACTGTGTTGTTGAAGTACAGCTAAATGCTAACAGCATGACAACGCCTTCACAGTGACATGCTAACATGCTGACGTTTAAACGTTCGTTGTTCACCACGTTGACCATGTCAGGTTAAGCTGTTAGGATGGGCTGATGGGACGTCTTTATTTCTGCAGCTGCTGTTGTTGATCTGCTGGATGAAAAGTCAGAGGATCACCAGACTTATTAGAGTTCATCCTGCAGGAGAACATGAAGGTCTGAAGCAATGTTTGTGCCAATCCAGCCAACAATAACTGAGATATTTTGCTAAAAACAAGAAACATAAAAGTCAGAGGATCACCAAAGTCAATGCATAAACAGCAGAAAGCTGCATAATGTGTCTTTAAATAATACAGCAATGAGCCACATACACTGAATATCATCACAGACTCACTTGAACGAAGCTTACAAATCGTGTTGACATGCAGGAAACTACGGGGGGGGTTCAGGTCTGTGGAGAATGAAGCCAACCAGCGAGAGTCCACATCAAAACCAACTAGCTCTGGGTGGTCTGTGTTAAAATGCAGCCCATAATATTCATAGATGGTTCAGGGGAACAGCAAAGCCAAATACAATACCGGCAGGCTTATCCTAACAGGAACACACACACAGAGGCCACAGCAAACACAAGCAAACACCAGTCCCAGCAGACGAAAAGAAAGGTCATCCTTGTTTTGAGAGAAAGAGGGTGTTTTCTGCATTTACAGTAAGCTGCACAAATCAAAGGGCCGTGTGATGTTGCTATAGTTACAGAGACAAAGATCCCAAAAGCTCCTGAGATCTGGAGGGCAGACTCTCCTCCTGGAGTTGCTACTTGGACTTTTCTCTCCCTGTTTATGAGAAACACTCGGCCCGATGGGAGGTGGAGGACTGCCGTGGGATGGCAGCAGAGCCCCCCCCCCCCCGATGGAGACAATAGCCAGCCTATTATATTATGTAAATTTCAGATCCGTCTGTCGGACTGCTGGCGATGATTAATTGCCATCTAAGTGCGAGCCACAGAGATGCAGAGGTACGACGGGACAGGGAGCTTCTTTTATTTCAGTCTTTCTGCTGGCAGGAGCAGATGGAGCTGCAGAGATACTCCCCACATGCCCCGCATGAATGAATGATGCTGAATATACATTATTTCACTGCATATACACAAAAGTGGCTTCAAATGTACGTTACAGGTCCCAAGTTTGACTGATTCATTCATAAAGAACAAATTCTTCTGAATCTATAATCTGTGTTATTCACCAGATTATTTCAAAAGTTTGAGTTTTAATGGTGTAATATGAATGAATATTACGTTTGAATAATTTATTAAATATACAACAAATCATGATAATAGATGTAATGCAAAATGAATAACATGCTTCTTAGGTCATCATTAGTTTTACTCATCAATCTGCAGAGAAGTTTGAAAAGTTTCTGGAAACTTATTCAGCAGTTTCATTGTCTTTACGGTCTCTTTTCAGGGAAACCTCCTCCATCACACCTGACAAAACATCACTTATCTTTTCATATCCTGTGACTGTCTCACCCTTTGACACCCTCAAATCTTCTGCTTTGCTTCAGGAGGAAGTTTTTAAGCATCCAGCTGTTTCAGCCACGTTTCAGGTGACGTGTCATTGAGGAGTGTGATATAATTATTATTTTAACAGCTTTGAGTCTCCTAATAAAGACAAGTGATGCTGTTACATGTTAATGTGTGTTGTGTTAATGTTTTCATGTGATTTCTGAAGGCAGAACTTTTTATTTTTGTGACAGAATCTACAAACAGCAGAAAAGGTTTCATAGCTGGTTGTAACTCTGAGGTGTTTGTGCTGCTTACATCAGATTTGTACCTCATCATGAACAGGTGGCGTTCGTCAGGCTGAGATGAATTTACAGCAAGTTTGTGCAGCTGAGAGAGTTTGTTGGATCCAGTGTGGAACAAACTTTACAGCAAATTAAGAGAGATTTAGGAGGAGACTGCACAAATGTTCTCACATGATGCTGAATTGAGTTATTTCACTTGTTTCTGTGAGAAAGAAGCATCACGTCTCCAAACACATCCGGCGCTGCCGTTTGCACACAGATGTTTGAGCGCAGACCTCCAGCAGCTTTAATCTGAGAAACATCTTCTGCATCTGGAGCCGGCCGGCCTTCGGCGCGAGCTTTTGTCTGTGCTCAGTGAGAGGAGAGGATGGAGCTGCGGCGATGCCTGAGAAATGACGGAGGACAGAAGCAGACATATGTCGTGTAGGGTTGGGATGAACCTTCAGATGGAAACCAGGCAAAGTGCCCGAGCGCTGGTTGGCTCGTTCTCTGTGCACACAGGCATGCACTCATTCATATGTATGCACGCATACAGGAGCACACAGGGGCAGAAATTTCATGCTCACATACACTTGTTAATAAGTCTCAGGAATAAGATGTATAATAAATGTGTATACTGCAAAATAAAGCCTTTGCTGAACAAACTAGTGGATCTGCATGTTTCCTGTCTTGACAACCAAAAGACAATTTACGCTCGAGTCCATGAGAGAAAGTCTGTGTGTCGCTGCTGAACCATTAACAAGACCTTGTAAAGCTCTCTGTGGGGGGATGGGGTTGTGCTGTCAGCAGAGAAAATAGTCTTTGCAGAGAATACAGAGATTTATTTCACCTGCTCCTTTCTGTCTGTCATCATATTCAGGGAAAGATGAAGAAAGAAGAGGGACGTGCTGGTGATTCCTTCATCTTTACATAATGAGCATATTTAAGGGTTTTAATGCCCTCAGAGGCTAATAACACTGCTCTAATAAGGCTGTTTAATTCCAGTTAATTGCACTATTCAGTACTTGCACATTGTAATTCAACAGTATTTCTATATTCTGTTGTAGATATTTGTTATTTAGTCATATTATTTTATTTTAGGTCTCTTTTATTTTATTGCTAATTTTATCTATTGAAGTTATATACCTGTTTTTCTTTTGCACGTGTCATCTGAGCACATTTTAAGGAGCTGCAGACTCGAGAATTTAATTGCCAGAAACTACTCCATGTGACTGCTGCGCACACGATGATGATAAATCTTGAATCTGTTTGTTGGACTTTGATTGAGTCTGTGAAATCAAAACATTGAGCTAAAAGAGATTAAAAGCTCTGAGAAGCTGCAGAGTTGGGTGTTAAGTCTCTGCAGGTTTGTCATTATTCTGTTTGTTTAAAAAACAGCATTAACACGGCTGATGTTTGTTCACGATCACTGATTCATTTCTTGTTGCAGAGGAGCAGAGACCTTCTCACTGACGGGGAAACAAACTGAGCTCCTCACTGAGTTGAAATGATGATGCTTATTTCCACTGCAAATCATCCGTGTTCATTCAAGTGTGTGTGTGTGTGTGTGTGTGTGTGTGTGTGTGCAGTTTACTGGCTGATGTTGGCGGCCGACCAGCATGAATGCAGACGACCAACCAGAGGAAGGAGTGAGTCTGCGTTTAATGTAAATGGAGGGAAATCACCTGCTTTAATTTCCCTGCTGGAGAGAATCTCTGTCTGAACATTCGGGGAACGCGAGGTGAGATTTCACTAAACTTTTCTCTGAAGTAGGTTTTCTGCAGGTGATTTTAAAGCATTAGCAGAGTTACAGGAAGTTACAGTTCACATCTTTCAGTCAGACATAAATCCCTCCATCCTGGTCATAAGTCTGCAGATAAGCCTCCAACAAAGGCGTCGATCCTTCGTCAGCAGAGGCCTGATGCAGTCAGACTTGTTTCACCTGGCTGCTCCGACAGTAACTGAAAGAAAAAAGTTAAGAGGGAAAAAAACAAAACACTTGGACATTTTATTTAAAGAAAGTGTGAGGTGAGACATTTGGGACAACGGCTGCACAGCTAAATCTCAGGCTGTGTATATCCAACAGAGATCTCTCTCTTCAGCTTTCAGGCTTTTATTCACCACTGAGAGTGATGGAGGAAGAAAGTGGATTCGTGAATGGGTGGTAATTTATATCAGACTGAAAATAACAAGGTAAAATTGTATTGTATTGCCTTTATAGAGACGAGAAAGAGGTTATATTAGACTGCACGCTGACTTAGCCCAGAAAAAAAGTGAATAAACGGCACAGAAATGAACAAAATAACTTGAACCAAAGTGATTACAACTACCTTTTTCTACCTCCAGATTCACACTGTAGGTCTCACGTCTGAACTCTCACTTCCCATCTCTTTGTTTTGGCCACTGAATGTCTTTTAAAACAGCACACATGGATACATGGATCAGGACGATAAATTAAATATAATCAATAAATCAACTTGTATGGAAAACTACAAACACATTGATCATCACAACTAGACCAATAAATGGGCCATGTTGACATTAGTTTATTGCAAATGTATTTATTCTCTTTATTTATTGTTTTATAGCGAAAAATGTCAAATATCTTCATTGGTTTGTTCACCAGAGAAAGTTTATTTTATACTGTAAAAGAAAATCTAAGACATCTGTGTGAAGATGGATTGTTTGTCGTGTGTTTATGTTTTATAAATTCATCTGTTGGAAGATAAATCATTTTTTAAATCCAAACATAAATATCAGTCCAGCATCAGCTGGAAAAAACAGATCATGCACATGTAGGATAATTACTGTAACTGTTTAAGTTCATTATGCAAAGACGGAAACACGTGAAAGTATCTGATCTGACCCTGAAATCTTTCACATGATGTTAAAGTGTCCTGAGACACAAAGACGAATCTCTCTTCGATCTTTGCCTTTGTTCTTCTTTATCTCCTGAATCAGTGCATGTGATGAAAGACAGAAAGCTGCAGGTGAAATATGTCTCCGTGCTCTCTGCAAACATTATGGACTGTCCTTGGTAGAACGACTGCTCGCACCGCCCACATTTACCCTGCAAGAAATCTGAAAAAATCACATTCACATTATTTTCATATTCAGATGCAGTGGAGAGAAAAAAAGAGATATGAGGAGGTTTTATTTCATCCCCATGTTGACTGATCTAATGGAGATATATTTGATTTATCACCACAGTTATTCTTTCATTTGTCTGAGGGCCGAGGGAGATTTATTCCTCTGTAAATCTTTATCTGACCATATTTCCACTTCTTTCCTTTTTTGGACTCATGCCACTGTGTTATTACAGCGTTATACTTCACAGGATTAAGTCCTAACAGATGTCAGTGATAAGACTGTGCAGGTGGAGGAAATGAGTCTCACCTCACTCTGACACGTTCTGCTACTTTAGGATAATTAATATTTATTCATTTATTAGGCTGACACAGCTAACTTATTAATGTCAAAGAAAATATTTGAGTGTCATCACATTAGACTGGATGAAAACTCAGATTAACACCAGCAGCCTGATCCAAGTCGTGAGACGTCACCTCAGACTGCAAATGAGTTTTTGCTGTATACTGAGTATAAAACATTGTTAAATGGATCAGTCATCAGGACTCTTTCATGGAGGAGTGTGTCTGCAGAGCTCTTACTCTCACAGACCTCTCTGAAGATGAGAGACTCAGTTAAGAGTGGACTATAAATTTGTGTAGGTAGAATGAAATTATAAACGTGAAGATCTCTGGTGATCTGACCCTGTCGTGAAGAGGAAGCGATGCCACGCGGCGGAGCTGAAGGTGGAGAGATGCTGCGATCAGGGAGATGTGATGCTGAGTCGGCCGTGATGCGATGAGGACCGAAGGAGACTGGTGGAGGGTCGTCTCGATTCACCATGAAAGTGACAGCAGAAGAGAGGAGAGCGGTTTTAAATCTGACAGAAGAGAGATAATTGGCTGAGGTAGATCGTAGAAAATCTGATTGGCTGATTGTAAAGAGTTAACGGACACAGTCGGCTGGTTTGAGACACACAGGAGAGAAAAAAGGGGGAATAATTAACATGCAGTGTCTTCATGTTGTGCTGATGATGCAGAGTGTTGAACACGAAGCCGACCAGATGAACTGAACTTCCTCATTAGTCCCTTCGTCGTGAGCTCTGTAATTACAGTTTGCACTTAAACGCCGTCGCGGAGCCGTCCATCATTCTCGGCACAGTTTGGAGGCCTCGACCGGCTTCACGTCGGCTCAGCCGCTCCGACAATGGGAAATGATTGTGGGCTCAGCAGCCATCTGCTTCCTGCTTTAGAGGGACCCTGTGCAACCCTGACGGACCTCAGCAGAATGATAATTAGGAAGGAAGCAAATTGTTGCCTGCGAATTGGTCACAGATGGGAGCTGCAAAATCAAGTGGAAGTCCAGCTGATATAATGGCTCAGCATAATTAGAGCTTCCTCTTTCTCTGGTTTGAATACAGCGCTGGTGGAAATGACATTTCTCTGCATTATTATCCAGTTGTATTTGTTGTTCATGACAACCCAGTTTTCATTCCACAATAAAGGTGAATATGAAACTGTGTTTTTTTTCAGGAACTAGACAAATGCAGTTAATGTACCCATAATGGAGTATGTTTCATGCCCAGGAGTTTATTCTCATATATTAAAAGATCATTTAAAAGGGAGAAAGTTGCTCTTTTTCAGCAGCAGCTTCTGTTAAAACTGTTCCACTCTTGTTGTAAATGATCACTTTTGGTTATCTATTTTCTTTCTCATGATGAGGAAGGAACAACGAAATAAAACTAACATAGCAAAACAGACAGCTGATCCTTTTCACTCTTTAACAACGTTTTTCAGGGTAAAACGAATCCTTTCACAGGCTGATATTAATGATAACGTGGATATAATATCCAGTAGAGGAGCAGGGAACTGAATCTCACCTGCTGACTCATAAAAATATCAAACAAAATAAAAACTGACCTGCCTGAGCAGATCTGAGGAAGGAGACTCAAACTCCAAACTCAATTTTTTCCCAGACTTCCTCTCATCAGACATAATAAATCAAAATTGATTTTTGTGTGTAGGCTGATGGAAACTAATAAGCTCTGGTGATGCCGATGGTAAATTCGTGTGGTATATAAAATATAATCAGGTCCAGAGGCACAATTTTCACAAAACATCCGCAGGCTAAAGGCAGAGCGAGGAGACGAGGAGAAACTCCGTCAGACAGACAGGATGTGACAGGACCAGCAAAGTGTCCTTCACAAAGCAGCTGGTGGAGAGAAACTTCAGCTTCATTTAAGACGTCTGTGTGTGTCTTTGTGAAGACATACTCATGAAGTAGGAACAAACATGAGGAGGAAAGTTGGGTGAGATGCAGGTAAAGAAGGCGTTGTTCTGCAGGTAAAGAGGGCATCGTTCTCCAACTTTCTCCAGAAATAAACCTTATAAACTGCTTCAGACAGTGAAACAAAGCATGGAGAGTTTCTTCTGTCTGTCCTTCATTAGTGGCTGTTTGTGTGACCACAGAAACGTCTTTACAATCTGCACACGAGAGCCTCCGTCCTCAGACCTCGGACTACCCAGCAGCCCTCGTGAAGCAGCTGACGTGACGTGAAAACAGTAAACATACACACACGTGTCTGTTCTTACCGTGAGGCCCTTTGAGAGTATTTGTTGGCTGTTTTGTTGGCTGTTTCTTGGCTATTTATCAGCTGAGGATCACCCAGCTGTTAAAACAGGCTAATAATTCAAATGATCCCTCTGCAGCAGCTTCGCTTAAAGCAGCAATCATAAATCTCTGATTTAGTTAAACTCCTCAGCTTCCTTCCTTCCTTCCTTCCTTCCTTCCTTCTGCTGCATGTTTCATCGCGGTGACGGCGGTAAAATGTGCACGTCGCCTTTTCACACGGCTGCTCTGGGCAACAGATATGGTAGATTAAGTAAGAAAATATCCGTTGCGTAAATGGGAATAATAAATCATAAAAGTATTGCTCTGCTCCTTCCTGACAATGGCGAAAGTGATCCGCACGCGAAGCACGACGTAGCCCAGAGCCCTTCAATTAACTGAAATGGGCCGTGTGCATTTAATAATGTATTTAAACAGCCTTTTTTCCACCCTCAGCGACCGAGCGCCGCTTTTATTTACTTCACCCTGATTCTTAATGTCGTACGTTAAGGCTGCCACCACTCGCCCGGAGGAGAGCGGAGATCCTGTTCGAGCGTCTGAAGAGAGGAAGCGTTGATTTGCATGAGTCAGTGTCTCGCAGGCTGAGTAATTATCATCATATTAAACACGATTAAAACCAGCGTGTTCGTGTGTCTGACACTTTAGTCTGTCACACTGTAGATTTAGTGTCTGCGTCACTTAAGTGAAGTTTAAAATTTCAAGTCTTTCCTCACAAACTGAAGAATAAAAGCTATTTAGAAAATTTCTTGGCAGATTTGACAAAACATTGATGATCCTGATGAATAAACATTATCAGAAGTTTGTGAAACCACATAAATTTAACTGATTTTTCTGCATTTACCAGCGCTGCAAACAACAAGAATAAATATATGTTGATTTGTTAAATAATAAGTCTGTATAAGTGAGATTTGCAGTTATGAAATACAGAAGAGGAAACGATTAATGCGACATATTTAGTGACTGCAGTCAGTGGAGATGTTGTGAAAGCGAAAGTGATGGAGGACAGTCAGTGCAGCTTTATTCTGCTGAATTTCACCTTCATGCACAAAAAAGGACAATCAAGCAAACGTTCAAACTAAATGCAAATTACACCCTTCTTTAATCAACTTAAAATCTGATTTCACTTTTGTTGTATATCAGTTTGTGAGTTGGAGTAAAGGTGACTGTTAACTGTTGGCTGTTGAATAATTTTTTCCAAAGTTAAGCTGACTTTGTGTTTCCTGGTGTTTCCTCATCCTTCTGGTCTTTCTTACCCTGTTTGTCTCTATTATCAATCCATAATCAACATCTAAACAAAACGTTTCGAAGGAAATAAACACTTCAGAACTGTTAATTCACTTTATGTCGGAATATAAAGAGTTAATTAAAATTAACCATTGCCAACCAATCAGAATTTTGCAGCTTCTGCAGTTGCTAGGTAGAAAATACCTGCTCTCAGCTCTGATTGGTTCCAGCAGCAGTAATTCAATGAGAAACGAATTTCAAATGACAGAAAAATTGACCAATCATCTCGTTCCTCCAAGTGGGCGGGCTTTATTTTCGCTACCATTATGACGTGTTACGCCCGCTGTGGGGAGAACCAATCAGAAGCTGGCGGGAAAGAACACCGGTACACCAGCTAGTTAGCCTGTTAGCTAACCTGTTAGCTCACCTGGTGATTCATGATGGAAGTCACCAAACTAAAGATGAACTTCTGATGAAAAGTTGGAGTTAATCAAGAAAGGAAGAGCGACAGCAGAGCTTAATCTGGTGCAGGAAAGGAAGGGAGGCATTTCAGCCTGACCATCAAAAGGTGAGTTATTTAATTAAACATTAATGTTAGCCGGTGGTGGTTTTTGGTATTGATTAGTACCTTTGCTATTTTACAGAGGGAATGCAACACAATATATTTTTAAAGTAAAAAACTGGGGGACTTCAGTATTTTATTAAGACATACTAATGCGCATGTGAAAAACAGCCACAGGTAAATTTCACCTGCTGTTGGTTCAGGTGTTAAAACCTGATCGGCCGCCATGTTGTCTGGTTTGTTTGGTTTAGTTGAGCCTGTTAATTCTGCATAATAACGTTTCCTCTGATAAACCCTGTCATAGCACAGACCTACAGGCCGCTGTGCCTCATCATAGTATTTGTTAGGAATATTGCTGTGTGTGTGTGTGTGTTTGTGTGTGTGTGTGTGTGTGTGTGTGTGTGCGTGCGCCGTCATGAGATGTGTTAGGAAGTGTCTTCATGTGTTTTGT
>JBAJHX010000096.1:1411757-1429677 GCA_037176925.1 Amniataba percoides
TGTGCAGCTTCCTGGCATTTACGTTTTAGATTTGGATTTTTTGGAGTCCTCACATATCAAAAGGAAGTTGTTTTTGGCTGCTTATTCAGACGCCGTCCTACTTCAGCTGTGGTTAAACTTCTTAGTTGGTATTTTGTGTGTTTCATGAAATGGTAGTATTGAAAAACGAACAGATGCTGTTTGCTGAGCAGGTAGTGAACAGCAGCTTTTTCTCTTTTCACAAGCACAAACATGCAGTCTGGCTGGACATAAAAACAAGCAGCTGAAACTCGTAAAGCTGAGAGGAGCTGATAATTCAGCGACACAACAACATTGTTGTTTGTGTCATTTCATAACCGCTTTCTTCAAAATACTGAAAAAAGAGTATAAAAGTGAGACTTCACGTCCCCCCTCGCTGGCCGTCGTCAGGCAGGTCATTTTATTTCAGTCATGCAAATGTGAGCTTGTCCTTCGTCCTCGGCATCCCGAGGCTAACGTGCAGCCTTCACACTCCACTTCCAGCCAGCCTGCGTGGCGTTGCCATGGCGTCGGGCTGCAGGATGGAGGAATTCACCCTCCGTCAGTGGAAGTCTGCCCGGAGGCTCCTCAGGATGCTCTCATGCGTCACTCTGTGCAAGCTGCTCTCCCTCCCCGGCTCCCGTCTGATGTCTTCTCTCTGTTCTCACCTCAGACTCTGATAGTTAGCACAAAATCACCCCCCCGCCCTCTTTCTTTTCTCACATAAACCCGGCTTCTGTCCTCTCACCATCACTTGTCATTTTCCCTCCGGCTCGCCCTCCTTCTCCATTTCGGCTCCCGCTCTCCTCCTCGCACCATCCATCAATCTATTCATCCATTCACCATCTGCCCCCACTTCTGCACCTTCCTCCATTATCCAAGTCGTGCTTCCAACCTCTCCGTCATTTTCTCCCGCCCCCCCCCCCTCGCTCGCTATCTCAGCTGCCGCCTCCGGCCTCCTCTCATCACGGCGAACGCCCCGCTGAGGGTAGGAAGGGACCGTCACGCAGCCCGGAGCGAAGTAACAAGCTGCAGAGCGGAGACGTCTTCTGAGGGGCATCGTGGGAAAAGCACAGAGCGTTCTCCATCTCTCCTTCTCCATTTTGTCCTCCCTCGGTTCTTCTCATCTCGTTCCTTCTCATTATTTCTTGGTTTTTAACCCCGTCGTTCAGTAGGAGTCTGTTTAGCAGCAGCGTGTGCTGTTATCTCAACATGTTGCCTTCCCACACGCGTAAACTCTTCTAATAAAGTCATGAAATTTTTATTCCTACACACTGCCTGGAGAGAAACAACTGAGTTACCATTCAGGAGAGGCTTTTTGCAGCTCAGCTTGTTTTTCTCCTGATTTCTAAACCACAAAGCTCCGTCATTTCTCTGCAGGTTACGTATGCAATGAGAGGATGAACAGATGCAAATAAAGTTTATGAAGAGTTTATAAGGAATCTCTAATGTCTCATTTATAAAACTGAATAATACTGAAGAGCAAGCAGTGTCAGTCTGAAACTTCTCTATTGGATCAGCAGTCCTCTGATGTTGTAGGTGGTGATTTAAACTACTCGATAAACTTTTAATCATTTAATCTGTGTTTTATAAGGTTTCTGGATATACAGTTTTGTATAAAATGCATGTAATGAAATGAAAAGTGAGATGTATTGAAGTATAAAGGAGCATGAAACTTCTTGTGTCAGTGTACTTTATTTTTCACTGTCTGTATTCAGGTCACATTTTCTGATCTGAATCGCTGGTCGCTTTCAGGTTTCGTCAGACAAAGGCCATCATGAAGTGCTCGCAAAATGCTTTATTGATTTTCCTTAAAAAGAGTCGATGCAGACACTTTCTAAACTGATCTTTCTGCTGTTTTGTTCTTTATCAGGTATTCGACGGTAGAGACGATCAGAGGGACAAAACAACCCGTCTGAGGCTGAATCAACACGGTACGTCACGCTTACACGACACGCATGCTGACTGCTGCTTCGTCATGTTACTGAGTCAAACACGCAAACACACACGAAAGAAAAACATTTCAATTGTCCGACTGAACAGAGATGAAAAATGTTTGCAGCGGAGGAAAATATATTTAATGGTTTGTAACTAAAAAAATAATCAGAATAATGAATCTCTGGTAGCTCTAATTTAAAGTCCAGTCTCTTCTAAATCCTCCGCCTGCAGCTTTAATGAGCAATCTGATCAGTCGAGTTTCATTTAAACCTCATTTACAGCACCTTTGTGTACTTTTACCTGTACCTGATTCCTTCATTATTATTGATTCATGATTATTGTATTATTCAGCAGGCTACCTCCAGATTATTTATCACAATCATAAACGTACAATGCAAAGTTTAAAATACTTTTCCAAGTAAACTTAGTTCACCACAGTACTTTTTTTCTGAGGCTCGATCTGCTGTCTGAAGTCACCACCCAGAAAGAATAAAAGATCACAACAGTAATAAAACATTTTTAACAAAAGCTGACATTGGAAATCAAACAGTGTATATGTGAATAAAAACATTTTTAAAAAGGTTTTCAGAGATGTAACATACCTCAGTCAGAAATCAATCCTCCTCCTGCGTTTGGTTTAAAATGCTGCAGCTCGATCCAAATCTTTTAAAATCTCACCTCTTTCTTTACATCTTTGTGCTGACTGACCTTAGTTTTGGATGTTTTTTAAGGCTTTTGAGCCTGTTTTTTCATTCGTGCTATAAGAGGGGGGACAAAAAGATCCTCCAGTACATTTTATTTCACCTCTTAAAACACAGTCGAGTGCAGAACAGATGAACTCGGCTCCGTCAGTGAAACCGTCTTTGACCTGCTCTTGCAGAGAGGATTTTGTCCACAAATCGTATCCCAGCTTTGGTTTGAATCCATGAAACTTCTTCGGGTTATAATTCAGATAAAACTTTCTTTCACTTCTCCTTCCCGACGCGCCGTTGTTCCTCCTCTCGGCTCCACGGTGGCACAGTCGCCTGCTGCTTAGAAAGATTGGACAGTTTGCCGAAAGGTTAAAGTTTCAATCCTCCATCACAGCTTTATGATAAATTGCCGTGTCCTTGACTCAGGGACTGAACACCCACCTGCTCACTTATCGTCGCCCTGCTGAAGAGCGCCGGCTAAATGTGGTGAATTAAATGTTCACACCTAACCCGACGCCGCGCTGCAGCACGCTGGAGGTGTCTGCAGAGCTGACGGAGCACCATCACAGATGGAAAGGTCATCACCTGAATCGCCGCGGCCGCTCTCGGACGACGAGGGAACGTGGGGAAATATTTGCTCTCCGTCCGACATCGTCACTGTAAATGCATCGCAGTGCAGCTTTAATAGGCAGGAAGTGGTTTACCTCAAATAATGCTCATGACTTTTGACACTGTGAGATTTTAAAAGCTGAATCCAGCTGAACTCTGTGACTCTGAAGTTTTACCTCACAGAGACTAAACAGGTTAAACATCAACAGGCGGGCTGTTTCCTCAAAGGTCAAACATTTAAAAACATCATTACAGGTGGAGACCTGTGCATCTGTTTCATCTTTAATAAAGTGTTGAAACAGCTTTCAGTCCACTGCTGGTCATCAGCATGTTTTGTGTTATACTGACAGCTCTTTCCTCATTTTTATCACTGACTCACTCACTCGCAGGTCCATCAGAACATTTACTTTTCACAGACTTTTAATGTGAAAACATCAGCAGGAAGTGTTGAGTTTTGTTGATAAATACACAACAGCGATCAGGAGGTAAAAAAAAAAACTATTTGATTGAAAAATGTGTGAAAATGTAAATTATGCAACAACTCAGAAGCTCAGATGGTAAATTCAGTTTGGGAGGGTTGGTGGTGGAACCTGCTCTCACCTTTTCCCACACCGATAAAAAAAGTTGAAGCTGATCTAACACTTCATTACAGATTCAAACATCTGTAAATTACAGAATTACATGCTGTTTCTGGCATGTAATAAATCCTAATCGGCCTCCTTTTAAAGGTGCTGGCATTCCTCTGGCTAACCTCGTATCAGGAGGCGACGCAGAGCGACCCTCGGGCCAATTCGCTGCTTATCTGCTCTCCGCCGCGGCTTCAGATGGCCGTATCTGTTAGCCGGCTAACAGGCGGGCACGAGGACGGGGAGATAAGATGCACGGCCCCCCCGGGGAGCGTCCTGATCGGCGTGTCTGGCCCTTTGCAGGGACGCTTGTGTGTTTGTGTGTGCGCAGGCCTCATTTGACCGGATGGCCTTTAGGTGTTGCCGCATTTCTGCAGGTGTCATGATAATTGTACTTCTGTGCACCCCGTGTGTGTGTGTGTGTGTGTGTGTGTGTGTTCATCCAGCATGGCGCAGTAAGCAGACTGTATCAGCGCCGGCTGCGGGTCAAAGCACCAGCTGATCTCGCCGGTTTCACTCGGTTTGTGTCACTTACAGAGACGCTGTGCGGACAGTTGTCAGTAATATTGATTTATTACCCACAGTGCACCGCTCGGCTGCCACGCTGCATCCCTTAAACGGGATATCAGTTTATTGTTCCCTCTTCTCTATCGGATTTCATGGCATTTTATTTTCACTACATTCGATGGATCCACGCGGAGAAATAGAGAAAAAAATCAATAAGAGAAAGTATCACACAGATCTCACACACACTCCAACCAGCTTCATTTCACAGCAAACCTGAGAAAACACTCGACGTTCACTCTCCACTGCCAGCAAATATAAATATTAAAAACTGATCAATAATCAATCAGAGGTTAATGTGCATGGAGTTAAGATGCCTTTGGTCCAAACCTTAATAATATTTAAATGTCCTCCTCAGATTTTATGTGTGTGGTGATTCTGTGATCCAGCAGAGGATTTAAACTTTTTCAGGAAACGGACAGAAATCCTGAAATAATGACATCCTGAAATCCTTTTTAAAAAACTGTTTTACCTTTATAGACCTTTTTTTAAAGCTGCGATGAAGCTGGTCCTGCTTGTTTGGACGTCACCACGCCATCGTCTGATTCAGGAGACTGTCAGTGAAAATTAAAAATGAAAAACATGTTTGTTTTCATGCTGCAGAGGCTCGACCGTAAAGTGTTCATCAGGGGCACCGTTTACTTATGTATGCACGTACCCGCGTACATGTGAAGACAAACTGTGTCTTTGTGCTTGTTTATGTGTTTAAAAACCTGTATGTGATGTTCCAGGTGTTACGTTCATATTTATATTCAGACCACCGTCGCCTTTGTGTGGAGATCATTGTGGATTTAGTGAAGCTCTGTGAGACGTTTGCTCGCTGTGAATGTGGACGAAGATCAGCAGGAGACAGAAAAACAGCAGCGTTCGTGTTGATGTGACGTCTGTCGGGTTTACGTAGAAGATCTCTGGACGCTTTGTGAGCAGGAAGTCGTTTGTTTTCAAGTTTCTGCTGTCGACATGTCGAGTTGTTTCACTACGTGCTGCTTGTTGTGCCTTTTTGTTTTATATGGGGGGAAAAGTAAGAGCGTAATTATTTCTTAACCACAAACCTTAAATTAAACAGCTTGATGACCTAAAGCAGAATTAAACTGATGGAAACTTTCTGACCATTTTAAACATATTTCACACTTTATTTTGAAGTGTGTGCGGTGTGTAACATGGTTTATTGTTTTTCTTTTAAACTGTCGATGTTTCCTGGAGCCTTTTCTTTAAAATCCACAGATCACAAACCGCGTGCGTTCGGGTTAAAGATGTCGTCGCGTGTTAACTCTGTCAGCGCCGTTCACTAAACCTGTGTCACACACAGCAGATGAAGTAAGATAACGTAAGATGATGTCAGCACTTTGCCTTTTGTCTGCTGCACTCACAGCGCAGATCGAGCTGTCGTTGCCAGAAAAGAAATCACAAATCACCGAGTTAATTATACTTCCTCTGCAGTGTGTTCAGACTGATCATTAAACCTGAAAGCTCCCTGCAAAACACGGACACACGAGTGAAATCTGCACACAGCTTTACATTCAAACTGTGCCTGCGGTTTGGATCAGAAAGCATAATCATATACATATTTTAATGTATAGGTTCAGGGTCATTTGTTGAATAAAAAGCAAACACTGTCCTGGTTTCTGTGACACATAATGTTAAAACGTTGAGCAGAACAGGTGTTTTTCTTCATCGTGTTCTTTAAGTCTTCATCTCCAGTGAGCATGAGTCAGATTTAACTCAGAATAAGCAGAACTCGTCTCTTCTTTTGATGGCAGAGGAACAACGGGTGAAGTGAGTCAGACGGTGAAATGTCAGACCTGACCTCGGCGTTTCTCACAGTACCTTTTCTTTTTCCAAAGCTGGATGTTATTTACGGTTAAATCCACCTCAGCGTGATGTTTGGATCTCATAAAGATGTTTTTCTACATTTGATAAATCACTGTTGGCTGTTTCAACAGTTCAAAATAAGCCCATAAAATCAACATTTTCAATAATACAACCTTGATTTTGATGAGTTTCTTTTCCTCAAATGCGAACGGTTTGTTGTCGAGTTTCCTCCTGAGATCTTCTCTGGAGGTCAAAGAAAATATTTTTTTAATCCCTGGTAGAAAACTCTGTTTAAGGTTAGTTGGTTTAAATGTCAAAATGTGATATCCCATGTTTACCTGAGAAACAAATAAATCAATATCTGCTGGGAAATCACACAGGACAATACTGCTCAGACTAAAACTGAAAGAAAACCCAAAGAAATGAACAATAACTGACCAGGTTTTTTATATGAAGCTGAAAGAAAAGACAGGTTAAAATGGCTAATAACTGGTTGGATGTAGATGATGTGCACGTGACAATTAAAGTATTTTTATAGTCTCATCTCGTTTTGTTTGTAAGATCGTGAAGGTAAATGTTGGTTGATGTGTTTGTTTTGCCGTCAGGACTCGTTTCTCCGGATCAAACACACCTCAGCGCCGCGTGTCCGTCACCTCTCCAGTAAATATCCTCGTCCTCTCACGTCTGTCTTTGACCGCTCGCAGGTTTCTCTCTCACTCTCCTTCAGCCTTTTAGCACCTCGATGCCTCGAGTCCACCTCGCTGGGCCAACTCTAACACCCGATCTTTAAAGAGGCCACGTTAAAAAGGTTCAGCAGGATCAGCAGATAACCTGACAGGAGATGTTCAGCCGCACACACACACCTAAAGATTCGAGGTTTCAGGTCGCACGCCGCCTGATCAAATTAAATAAATAAAGACTGTTTCATGTCTTTCTCTTATTCGTCACTTTGCACCTCCTCCTCTTCCTCCTCCTCCTCCTCTTCCTCCGTGTCGGTGCGAGCTGACACGTGACGGCTGTGAAGTCAAACACTGCAAATAACAACACGTATATATATCGCAGCGGTTGCCATGGCGACGGACTCTGAGCACACAAGGTGCGATGGGAGCTGCTGTAACGTGCAGGTGAAACGTCATCCGGCGACCAACACACACACACACACACACACACACACACACACACACACACACAAACACACACATACACAAACTAATCTCTTTGTTTTGTGACTTCTCTAAAAAAAAAAAGTATAATTTTGTCTCCTCGTCGTGTTTCAGAGTCTCTGAGTTGGCGTCAGATCCAAAGAAGCTTTTTCCTTCATGTGGTGTCCTTTAAAATAAAATCAAAGAAATAAATCAAAGGTTAGAGAAAAGTTCAAAAACTGAAAACAGATTTGTGCATCAGGACATTTTACTCCTTTTCCTTCAGTGGTATGAAGAGATTTAACTTGTAAATGAGAATTAATGAACAGATTTGTTGTTCAGAGTTTATCTGTCTCTGTAAACGAGTAAACTTCTCATTTAAATCACACAGAGACAGATGAAGAGACGTGCGCTCGCCTCGTCCATCGTTTAGGTGAAAATCAAAGTGATTTCTCTCGTACTGAATGATTCGGGCAGGAGGACGCTCTCGCTTTTCTCTCTTCAAAGCTGCGCTGACTTATGGCTTTGTCACAGATCGATTAACATTTCAAAACGCCGCGTTAAGGAACGAACTTCAGCGAGGTCCGGCCGGCTCGCCGTGTGACGTGATCATTAATTTGTATTATAGAGATTCTCAAATGCCGATAATTCCCCCCGTGTTGTTTCTTTTGACAGTGAACTTGGAGGCGATCATAAATCATACTTTTCTGGTGTGACGCAGTACAAGATGTCCCGTCCAAAAGCAATTCATCATATTAATAAAAGTGTCAGCGCTCTGCTCTTTCATATTCTCACTTTTCCTTCTCGCTGAAGTCAAAGATGGGCGACGGGAGATTTAAAGTGCACAGATTAAAACGAACAACAGCGAAAATCCAACTTTCAAACTGACTTTGTTCCTCGGAGGTGAGCTCAGGACTGAGATGTTGACAGGTTTTCATCAGCTCCACCTGTTTGCACACTTTTGTCCTGCCCCCTGAAAACACACCTGACTTTTACATGAAGTGTCAATTACACTTATATTACACTTATATTTTTAATCTTTGGACAGCTCATTTCTTTTTTAAAACAGATATTTTGATATATTTATATTATTTCCATCATTAAAGGGATAACGAGACATTTTTCTGTAATTTATCTCAATTTATCACCTTTCAGGATGTCGACTTTTGGACAGTGACGTGTAGCTTTCAGACAGTAAAGGATGTGAAGGAAGGTCTCTTGTAAAATGCAGAAGGACATTTGGACTCAGTTCAAACAAACTGTAACAGGAAAATCTAGTTTTCGCGGATCAGTCTGCAGATTAAACTGGTTTCTGTGTTCGTGAGGCAGCGGTCATTTCACTTCATTTCCCGTTGTGATGTGGAGAGGAAAGTCGCCGTCTGAGCCGACGTCCTCGTTCATGAACGGCAGTCAAACGTCTCCGAGGTTTCCCTGCAAACTGCTCAGTGTTTATTCTTTATTACACACTTTATTACCTGTGAATCTGCCAGAGCTGGAAGAAATATTCACCTCCTTAAAGTCAGAATGTAAAAACACCTTTATATTTCTAATAAAAGCAGCAGTAACTGATATTTCTAATGTGCGATGTTAAAGACTTTTAGCTGTAAACCCACAGAGGATTATCACTGAATGTTTCAGCATCTCTTCACTCTTCGGTTCAGTGTTCGCTCACAACGAGGGGAAAACACCTGATAAACCACCAGCAGCAGTCACATTGTGAGAGTTGTGTCCAAACTTTCTGATCTAAGACCAAAAATTTGAGCTGATCAACATGTTCGGCTGTGTATTTATTTATTTAACAGCACATCTATAACTGCTGCTTATCTGCAAAATGGGGCCACTTCACTTCAAAAGTTAGATAATCAGACTCGCTGGGAGTTTGTCTGCATCTTTACAGGAACTCATGCAGACCAACACTTTGTTGAGGTGGAAAACTGAAGCCAATGAAATTTTACTTTAAACTTTACTTTGAATGATGTGAATAAGATAAGTAAGAAATATTTCTGCAGGACAGGAAGTTTAAAATAAAAGCTTGAACACTTTGTGGCCTTTTTGACGGCTGCATAACCTCGAATCTAAACGTTCAGCACAAACGCTCTACATGCAGAGTAATAATTCATTTACCAGCCGCTGCTCAGTAATAAAGCCGTTTCAACCTTTAGCTGACGTGCTGTGGTTTTGTCTTCGCCGTCAGGACTCCATAATGACCCTCGCTGCTGAACAATGTGCCGTCATTTCTGGCTCTGCAGAGACGTTCGTGGAAACCTCTGAATGGACTCTTACTGCTTTTCTTCTCCGGCGCACCGAGCGAACATTTGCAACAGAAGCTATAATCAGCGGCGGCGGCTGTATTATTCTAACCAGATGATTATCACTCCGTCAGTCTAATATTGTATTTAAATGTTGGAACGAGTGCCCTGCAATTAAAGCGTGCCCGTGTAGGATTATTTCGAATAAGTCACATGAATTGTGTGAATAGCGGTGATGTGTGCCGCTTCTTTCTAAAGGCTCATTTCATTTCCCCTCAATGCCCAACTGCTCAACGTGCCACGGGTGGGTGTTTTTCATATTTATCAGGGATTTCAAGCAGGAAAGAAGCAATAAATTACCAAATGAAAGGACAAAGCACATCATTCAGGCAATTTTTCTCCATGATAAAAGAACATTAGAGCGGCCGAGTCGACCGCTATCGCTGCGGTTTCTGAAATGGAAAATCCCAAACCTTTGATCCTCCACCCAAGAGACGAGTGACGAGAAGAAACCTGAAGCACGGCGCTATAAATAAAATGGTGATTATGTACGTGACTCTTTGTTTTCAGTCAGCGGGGAGGCAACGTCACGATAAAAGTTAAAACAGTCTGCTCATGTTTCAGGGTCTAAAAAAGTGAGTCGACTAGAGAACAAACAATCTGTGGATAATTCATCTTTAATAAGAAGGATCAGTCAATGTTAAGAAGCCTCCTGACATCTGGCAATTCAATATAATGTTTGCAGGACAATCCTTTAAGGTTGGGGAATAGTCCGACTTCATTTACATTTACATTACAGAACTAATTTACAGAAGTAATTTGATTTGCTAATGAAGTGTCGTCTCCCATCAGGTGAGAGCTTCACACTGAAGCTGTGAGGGAGCGCTGTGGGTCGATTAAGGTTCAGAAAAGATCACAGCTTCAGTTCAGGGTTAAAAAGGGAAGACTAAATACTGTTTCAGTAATTAGACCACACCCGTTCTTAAGCAAACACATGAGGTTTGAGTTGCCGTCGTTCCTCTCTGTTACAGCAGCTGTTGTCAGTGGATGTTTAACAGATGTTAAGTTTTAAACTCTTGTTAAAAGTTTCCTCATTATGTTGATTAAAGATGAAGACAGAGCAGATTTCCTTCCTTTAAACTGAACCACATGACTGATGGTTACTGTGGCGTTATCGTGATGTTTTTATTTTCATTTTTGCGTGTTTGACGGCCTGAAAAAAGGAAACGTGGACGATGTGACGTGAAGAACATTTCATGATCTCCTTTCATTTCACTCCACTGATTTTTCTGTAATTATACTTTTATTATGTCATCAGAGAGTGGAGACGCTCGTTCTTCAGCTCATTTCTTCCCCCTCTTTGACTCGCGTGGACGTGAGGAGCGGCTCAGGACGCGCTGTGTTTTCAGGTGTGTGATGACGTCCCGAGCTTTGGAGACTTTCACCATCTGGCTCGGTGTCACCGCTGCACGCTGGATGACGGGACGCCCGCCGCCCAAACTGACGGCGTTTCACACACGTGCCGACCACGTTACATCGCAGCACAGCTGAAAATGTGCTCCTGCTACAAGAAACAATCATTTATTTTAATATTCTGCAGCCATTTGTATCAGCAGCAAACTGCAGAAAAACAACAACGTCCTCCTGCCGTTGAGCAAGGCAGGTGAGCTGCAGTCGCCCTCAGAGGAGCTTTCTGCTGCTTCCTGCTCGCCTGCGTCGTGCATGCTGATCCGGCTGAAGATAAAACCTTCCCAGATGAGCATTTAAAGCCTGAACACAGTTTAGCAGCAGAGCGGTGCTAATGCATGTGGTGCCACTGTGAGGGGAAGTGGAAGAGCGGTGAAACCTTTCAGATTTTTAATTATGCATCCGAAGCTTTCTCTCTCTCGCTCCAAACAGTTCATGTGCTGAAGAGAGTGATGTCATGTTTTTCTCTGCTCCCGCTGGCATTTCTGCTCTAAGAGGAAGGACGGCAGGAAGAAAATCTGCACTTTGACAATGAAACCTCCAACAACTGGCCGTGAAATTATTCCAGTGATTCATTTCAACAGTATTTTTATTTTTGAATGAAAAATGGATCCTTTTGTTCCGTTTCCAAGGAAGAGCGCTGGAAATGTCCCTTTTGTTTGTTGGTACAGGAGAAACCGTGTAGATGATAAAACTCAAGGACACATAGCCTCGACGGTAAACGTACCAACACGCTGAGGCTGATGGGAAGGTCGTACATTTTGCATAAAGTGTTGTGGTCAAACTTTATGAGCAGCCATTATCCAGGTGGCACTCAAGGAAAATGAAAAAGGATCACTAAGATTCATCCTTTGGGGACCATGAATGCTTAAACATAAATGTCTCAGCAATCTATTCAGTTTCTCTTGAGATATTTCAGATGGACCAAAGAGCTTCAGGTAGATATTTTCTCATTAAGGTGATGTTTGTCCTGCTTTTTTTCCAACGAGTGGACTTTATTTTTGCAGGGTAAGGTGCTCAGATGCTGAACAAACAGAGGTTATCAGTCTTTCTTCTCCTGGTTTCTGCACATTGCATGAGACTCAGTTCACTGCAGGCTTTATATTAACATGCCGTGTGGAGTCATACGCCTCTTTCTGAAATGAGGTCAGGACTTCCCGCTCGTTGAGTCCTTTTCTTAATGCTGATTGACGCCGTAATGTGACTGGCTAATAGGATAATCACCACACACCCCCATTTATATCCCGTTTCAGCTGACCCTGCGGTGCACGGCACCTAAATGAAGGAAACTCACAGGTTCACGAGCTCTCGTTGACCTTTTGCGCTTGTCTTGAGAGGTGCGTCGGTAAATTGAGCCCATTACTGAACATAAGACTCTCAATAACTGCCCCATCGCGGGAGCCACAGAGGACCTCAAGTGCTTTTATTCCTCCGCAGACCTTAACGTAAGAATGATCTGATAGCAGCGGCGACGTCCAGTCAATATTTTAAATTGCATTACTCCCTAACCCTCTCCTCCGGTCCAGACTATTACTGCGAAATTGACCTTTTTATGGACGTGAAATTAAGCATTTCTGTGAGGAAATCAATGGCCGACGTTTGTTTGACTGCAGGGAATCGATATCTGATACATGGGATGACCCAAATAAGTGCAATAAAAATAAGACACTGCTGGAGGTTTTTATTTTTTCTTCTAATCTCACACGTGAAGCGTTCCCACTCCTCTCTAGTGTTAAATAATATAAATAAAAAATTTATCACAGACCTCGCAGCCTTTTTCACAACACGTGAATATCCACAGTCCTGCTCAAAGGCACGAAAAAAACAAAAGAGAAAGTTTAAAGCAAGAATTCAACCCAGCAAAGGCTCAAATATCCAAACTTTTAGTGCTTAAAATGAAGATGGTTGGTCGTTATCTAAACATAATCTAAATATTACACCAACAGAAGTGGTTTTAAATACTGAAAGGCCATGTTAATGATGTATAATTATTCTCTTTCCGGTGTAGATTTGCTGTAAATTTCTTAAGTTTAACTGAAATCTTCTTCTCCTCTTTTCTCCTCTCATGTTGTTTCGACATTTGCATTTCTAACGAACCATTTAAAGACTCGATAAAGTCGTCGGGAGTGCTCAGACTCACGTAACGTTATCTGATTGCGTCTTTAGTTTTTAACACTGTTTACTGGCCACTTATCTTTGCGTTTGAGCCAAAACAACAGAATCAGACAAACAGCTGTTTAGGTTGGAGGACCTGATGTAAAGAGATGCATGTGGAAACGTTTGTGGTGAAACTTTCTGTGTTTACTTTGGACATAAATTCATGAGCATATAAAAGATTATTTTATTATTATTATTATTATTATTATACACTGAGGACGGCCTTTCTCCAGATTAATAAGAGACTTCTTCTTGTCTCAAGCCATGAAAAACACCGTTCAGAGGAGGCTGGCGGCGGCGGCGGCGGATGACGGTGGAATTAAAAGTCCCTGATGAGCGTGTATTGCTAATTAATGCCGGGGCTTAGGGACCGCACACGGACACGTAACATAAACTCCTTTGTATTGTACAGATTACTCGACATCTCGAATCAGCCCCTTGTCATAAAAAGCACGTGGATTATGGGGGATTATACGCGGTCCAATCATCCCGTGTACACAGTCGTACCTCGTCGAGGTCGCAGAGAGCCGTTTTGTTCTGCTCTGATTCAGCGTGCGAGGAGGTAAACTGGTGTGTACGAACCGAGCCGGCACACACAACCCGCAGAGAACTAGTTTAAATCTCACAGGAGTTCAGTGATGCCAATTAACCCATTTTAAAATAGGTCCTCTGTTAAGAATATCAACTTTTTATTTATAATAGGTCACCCAGAAATAACCCCAAATGTGACAGCGAGGCATCGAGCCGTCAAGCTCAAATCGCCGAAGCTGCTGCAGCTCGTGTTCGGGGAAAAATCTCATTTTCACACCAGCAGAGACGCTGAAAATGTGGAGAAGCTGTGAGATAAATACACATCAGATCCACGTCCGACCTGCGAGGAAAGGAAGAGTTTATGGCTTCATGCTATCCAGAGACGAGAGGAAGAAAACACACGAGTAAAAGTGTAAATTAAGTTCAGCTGTGCTTTACTGTTCAGATGAAATGACTCTTACAAAAAACAAAGCAAAGGAATTATGTAATCCAGTTGTTGATTTTCTTCTTTTTATCATTATTCTTCTTCTCATTATCAGAGATGATCATTACGTATTTGTGTTGTGGTGTTTCTGCGCTGTGACATAACGTGTGTTTTCTTTACTCAGCTTGTCGTGAGTTTACGTCATAAAATCTTGGGGGGGGGGTAATCAATATTTTTATGCCCTTTTGTATTCTAACCAGGAGGAATTGATTTCCCAGCTTTGACTTTGATCTCTGTGTTTACTCGTCCCTATCGATACTCCCTCCTGCTTTATCTCGGCCTCCATCGCCTCTGCAGCTTCCTCTCTCTCTCTCTCACCTCGATGGGCGGTAAATTAATCCTGTTTTTCTCGTTCCTTTTAATCAAAGGACCCGGGCGCATCACGCCGGGTCGCCATTAAAGGTCAGCGCGGTCGGCAGGTGAGGAGACGCAGAAGCAGCTGAATAATCTCGATTGTGATTGTTGTAATTTTCTCATTATGACTCGTTTGACGGAGAAAGAAAGTCGATGGTGACGACGTGTCCCGCTGTGAAAACGGCTCCGTGGAGATGAACGGGTTTTCTGTTTGTCCATAAGAGACCGTTAAAGTACTCCGAATGCATTACAAAAGTACTCGATTACAGTGTACTTTTATTAAATTCATGTAGTTTCAGAAGTAAAAGTACTCAAAGTATTCTCAGTTTCATACAGCTGCTCCAGGTGAAGTTAGATCTTACGTCCAGTTAGTTTGAAGTACTTTACATAAAGTTAACTAATTCAGTCCAGTGGTTCCCAATCTGTGGCTCGGGCCCCTCAAAGGGTCGCTGAATAAATGTGGGGGGTGTGAGGTGATTCATTTCATTCAATAAAAGTTTTAGCCCTAAAGGTCAATCACAAGTTAAAAAGGTTTGGAGCTGCTGGTTTCATCTTTACCTGTTTATTTTCTGAGATTATTATGAGTATTTTAACGAGCTCTTAATCTGAAATGCAGCTTCGGATCAGCAGCTCGCTGGTTTCAGGAGCCTTTGAGAAAACACTGAACAGAAACCTGCTGACGATGAAAAAAACCTGTCGTATAAAAGCATCCAGACAGAAGTACAACGTGAGCCGCAGACGTCAACACGAGTTTAATAACGGAGGCCGACGGGAAACATTTCCATCAGTCTGCCCGCTGATGGTGGAGGTAAATGAAGAAAAAGGGTTGAAATGTGGAGCGCTGCCCCCTCAGAGGTCTTTTCAATCAGCAAACACAACAAAAGCTGCTCCCCTCTTGCGAGGATCTTTCTGGGCGTGAATGGCCGGGCGGCTCCTGACTGCCTCTTTGTTGACTCTGAGAGCTGCTGTAATCAAGCAGAGATCTCACAGAGGCGATAAATGTGAAGCCGCACAATGATGTGATTATTTTTTAAATTGCATTTTAAGCTTCAAAGAGCAGCTGGAGAATGGAGGTGACATTTAGTGTCAAACTTAATGACTCCTATATCACAAACTACACAATACTAACGGGAATGATGTATTTTAATCTTCTCTTTATTAAAATTAACATTTCAGTTTATTGATCATTCATAATGAATTTACTCTTTGTTGCTCAAGTAAATACGAAAACACTGAGGCAGGAGAATCCGCTGTTTTTCTTCTTTGGATTTTAGTTTCAGTTTTGGTTTCAGTACTGTTTCCTGTGTTTCTTGTTTTCATGTCTGAAGAGGCTCAGCGTGATTTCCCAGCTGATGTTGATTTATTAGTTTCTCAGGTAAAGACGGGATGTCACATTTTGACATTTAAACCAACTAGAGGAAGAGGAAACTTGACAACAAACTCAAACTGTTCGTGTTTATGGACAAGAAAAACCTTTTTCTGGACTAATGTTGAACTGTTGCATCACAAATCACCAGAGATTCATTTGAACTCAAGATAAGTCAAGATAAGTCAGAGATGATGAATGTTAGCCTAAGAAATGAGATTTTTCCCCGAGAAATGTTAGCCTGATAAATCATAATGTTAGCCTAAGAAAGTGTAATGTTAGCCTGATAAAGCACAATGTTAGCTTGATACGTCGTAATGTTAGCCTGATAAAGAGTAATGTTAGCCATAGAAAGTGTAATGTTAGCCTGATAAAGCATAATGTTAGCCTGATAAATCGTAATGTTAGCCTAAGAAAGTGTAATGTTAGCCTGATAAAGCACAATGTTAGCTTGATAAGTCGTAATGTTAGCCTTAGAAAGCGTAATGTTAGCCTGATAAAGCATAATGTTAGCCTTAGAAAGTGTAATGTTAGCCTGATAAAGCATAATGTTGGCTTGATAAGTCGTAATGTTAGCCTTAGAAAGCGTAATGTTAGCCTGATAAATCGTAATGTTAGCCTGATAAATCGTAATGTTAGCCTTAGAAAGCGTAATGTTAGCCTGATAAAGCATAATGTTAGCCTTAGAAAGTGTAATGTTAGCCTGATAAAGCATAATGTTGGCTTGATAAGTCGTAATGTTAGCCTTAGAAAGCGTAATGTTAGCCTGATAAATCATAATGTTAGCCTAAGAAAGTGTAATGTTAGCCTGATAAAGCACAATGTTAGCTTGATAAGTCGTAATGTTAGCCTGATAAATCGTAATGTTAGCCTTAGAAAGTGTAATGTTAGCCTGATAAAGCATAATGTTGGCTTGATAAGTCGTAATGTTAGCCTTAGAAAGCGTAATGTTAGCCTGATAAATCGTAATGTTAGCCATAGAAAGTGTAATGTTAGCCTGATAAAGCATAATGTTAGCCTGATAAATCGTAATGTTAGCCTAAGAAAGTGTAATGTTAGCCTGATAAAGCATAATGTTAGCTTGATAAGTCGTAATGTTAGCCTTAGAAAGCGTAATGTTAGCCTGATAAATCGTAATGTTAGCCTAAGAAAGTGTAATGTTAGCCTGATAAAGGGTGATGTTAGCCTGATAAATCATAATGTTAGCCTGATAAATCGTAATGTTAGCCTGATAAAGCATAATGTTAGCTTGATAAGTCGTAATGTTAGCCTTAGAAAGCGTAATATTAGCCTGATAAATCATAATGTTAGCCTAAGAAAGTGTAATGTTAGCCTGATAAAGGGTGATGTTAGCTTGATAAAGGGGAATGTTAGCTTGATAAGTCATAATGTTAGCCTGATAAAGAGTAATGTTAGCCTAAGAAAGTGTAATGTTAGCCTGATAAAGGGTGATGATAGCCTGATAAAGGGGAATGTTAGCTTGATAAATCGTAATGTTAGCCTGATAAAGTCAGTCTGTTCAGCAAAATCACAGAAACGTGTTTACCTTTGAGGCGCGGCGCCCTCTGGTGGTTGTGGGAATTATGTTGGGAGATAGTCAGGTGACGTTTTGAGTCCAGAGAGGGAGGTGAGCGCGTCCTTTTGTAACCATGACGACAAACGCTGCTTGATTTTAATGAAGTCTTCGTGTTTAAACCAAACCAGAGTGTGTAAGATGAGTTTTGTCCTGTTGGTTGTTGAATCAGGTCAAAAAAACATTTCCTGTGTGTGTTTCCTGTTTCCTGTTTGTTGCTGTGTCGGATTTTATTTGGTTGAATTTTGTAATTTTGTGGTGTAACGTTGACTCAACACTCTGAATGAATGGTGGTTAGTGCAGTTGTCAGATGGTGCACATGTAATATCTTCATTATGTCTGAACTGGACAAAAACAAA